>VZTY01017693.1:10725-157155 GCA_013400935.1 Turnix velox
GTTTAAGGGCAGGCACTGAGCAACCCGGTCTAGTCCCTGCCCATGGCAGGGGAGTTGGAACTAGGTGATCTCTAAGGTCATTCCAACACAAACTGTTGTATGATTCTATGAAATGAGGACTAGTTTTCCTCTTTCTTCCCTGCTAACCCTGGGACACAAGTCATCATCTGAAGCAAGCAGCGCCAGTCCAGGGTATTCTTACATAATCAGAGCAGAACACACTGTTCCTTCTCTTCCTTAAATCCGTGCCCAGTCTCGGAGAAGGATCACGGGGACAGTTGTGCTACATGGCACTTGCTGGGGGTGGGAACAAAGATTTCCCTCCTCACTTTTCCATTTCGTTTTTGTCCCCTGAGAGGTACAAGACGCTGCTTGCAAAAGTTGGGTGAGTTTCAATAATTCATGATAGACACGGACATTAAAATCTGCATGTACTGCTGGTGCAGGAAATAGAGTTAGTCTGTAAATTTTACAGTTTGCAGAACTTAAAAAAAATACATTTCATACCTTCCTTCCTTCCTTGAAAATACAATATCACATAATTGTGCTGATAACATCAAAGTTGGGAAAGCATCTGACTCCTGAGGGGTCAAGGGTTCAAGTCCCTGTCCAGGTATGAGGCTTTTCAGAGTTGGGCTGATGATCTGGAAGGTCCCTTCCAAAATAAGTGATTATGAAATTAGCCACCATTTTATACAAGCAAAAGACAGCAGGTGACACAGAACAGTGGGATAAATCCCATGAGCCAACCAGGCTAGGCTAGTCTCACAGGGTCAGGATGGATATAAAAAAGAAATTCTTTACAATGAGGGTGGTGAGACACTGGAACAGGTTGCCCAGAGGTTGTGGATGCCCCCTGTCTGGAGGTGTTTAAGGCCAGGATGGACATAGCACTGAGCAACCTGATCTAGTGGGAGCAGGTGCTGATACGGGGGTGCCCTATATAATCTCCTACCACCTTCTCCCCAGGGCCCTGCTGCTGAATATTTCCCATGCCAGGGTTTCCCAGTGATGGTGTTGCTTTGGTCACCACAGCATGGATCCATGGAGAGCACCAGGGGAGCTGGAAGAGCATCTTCAGTCAAACCAGCTGTTTAAATGAGAGTCATGCAAGCTTTAGAACTGAGATGCACCATTCTTGAACCATGGCTGGATGAAGCATTGAGCAATCTAGTCTAGTGGGAGGTGTCCCTGCCTATGGCAGGGGTGTTGGAACTAGATGATCTTTAAGGTCCCTTCCAACTCAAACTCTTCTATGATTCTCTGGTAGATCTGGAACCAGAGGAAGGGAAACATGAGAAAGGGAGGAGGTAATGCATTTAACTACTACAGTGAGCTAGAAAAAGTACTTGTCAGGTTGTTTTCCACTGGAAGGTCAGCTGGAGCATTTTCTGCTGGTGTTAGCTGGCACTGGTGGATGCTGTTCTATTTAATAGGAAGTACTGCTGTTTTTGGGAAGCTAAGCCATGTCAATAGAGAGAAAAATCTTTTTAATATTAGTTGGAAAAGCTAGGTAGCAAATCCATTTTATTTCATATAAAATGCACTGTGAATCAGGTATTAATATTTACTTTCCACTTTCCCATTCATAATTTATTTCTTTAAACAAATATTGCTTCGTATTGCCATAAAAACTGTTCAGCGCCTATTGAGTTGGAGCAAAGGAAAATCCTGTGTGCAATCTTGCTTTTGCAATTTTTTCATTTTACCAGAAATATTTCAAGCCAACCGTTGCTCTATAGTAAGTGTGTGTTCAATTTCTTCATCAAACATCATCTTTATGAATAAGACCTTGCTGTTTGTAGTAACCTACACAGGAAGTCCATATGAAAATACTTAAGCAATGTTCTTTACTTTTGCCATATGGCAAAAAAGAAATACCACCATAGAATAGTTTGGGTTGGAAGAGACCTTAAAGATCATCTAGTTCCAACCTCCCTGCCATAGAATCATAAAATCATAGAATCATAGAACAGTTTGGGTTGGAAGGGACCTTAAAGATCATCTAGTTCCAACCTCCCTGCCATAGAATCATAAAATCATAGAATCATAGAACAGTTTGGGTTGGAAGGGACCTTAAAGATCATCTAGTTCCAACCTCCCTGCCATAGAATCATAAAATCATAGAATCATAGAACAGTTTGGGTTGGAAGGGACCTTAAAGATCATCTAGTTCCAACCTCCCTGCCATAGAATCATAAAATCATAGAATCATAGAACAGTTTGGGTTGGAAGGGACCTTAAAGATCATCTAGTTCCAACCTCCCTNAGGATGGACATAGCACTGAGCAACCTGATCTAGTGGGAGCAGGTGCTGATACGGGGGTGCCCTATATAATCTCCTACCACCTTCTCCCCAGGGCCCTGCTGCTGAATATTTCCCATGCCAGGGTTTCCCAGTGATGGTTTTGCTTTGGTCACCACAGCATGGATCCATGGAGAGCACCAGGGGAGCTGGAAGAGCATCTTCAGTCAAACCAGCTGTTTAAATGAGAGTCATGCAAGCTTTAGAACTGAGATGCACCATTCTTGAACCATGGCTGGATGAAGCATTGAGCAATCTAGTCTAGTGGGAGGTGTCCCTGCCTATGGCAGGGGTGTTGGAACTAGATGATCTTTAAGGTCCCTTCCAACTCAAACTCTTCTATGATTCCCTGGTAGATCTGGAACCAGAGGAAGGGAAACATGAGAAAGGGAGGAGGTAATGCATTTAACTACTACAGTGAGCTAGAAAAAGTACTTGTCAGCTTGTTTTCCACTGGAAGGTCAGCTGGAGCATTTTCTGCTGCTGTTAGCTGGCACTGGTGGATGCTGTTCTATTTAATAGGAAGTACTGATGTTTTTGGGAAGCTAAGCCATGTCAATAGAGAGAAAAATCTTTTTAATATTAGTTGGAAAAGCTAGGTAGCAAATCCATTTTATTTCATATAAAATGCACTGTGAATCAGGTATTAATATTTACTTTCCACTTTCCCATTCATAATTTATTTCTTTAAACAAATATTGCTTCGTATTGCCATAAAAACTGTTCAGCGCCTATTGAGTTGGAGCAAAGGAAAATCCTGTGTGCAATCTTGCTTTTGCAATTTTTTCATTTTACCAGAAATATTTCAAGCCAACCGTTGCTCTATAGTAAGTGTGTGTTCAATTTCTTCATCAAACATCATCTTTATGAATAAGACCTTGCTGTTTGTAGTAACCTACACAGGAAGTCCATATGAAAATACTTAAGCAATGTTCTTTACTTTTGCCATATGGCAAAAAAGAAATACCACCATAGAATAGTTTGGGTTGGAAGAGACCTTAAAGATCATCTAGTTCCAACCTCCCTGCCATAGAATCATAAAATCATAGAATCATAGAACAGTTTGGGTTGGAAGGGACCTTAAAGATCATCTAGTTCCAACACCCCTGCCATAGGCAGGGACACCTCCCACTAGACTAGATTGCTCAATGCTTCATCCAGCCATGGTTCAAGAATGGTGCATCTCAGTTCTAAAGCTTGCATGACTCTCATTTAAACAGCTGGTTTGACTGAAGATGCTCTTCCAGCTCCCCTGGTGCTCTCCATGGATCCATGCTGTGGTGACCAAAGCAACACCATCACTGGGAAACCCTGGCATGGGAAATATTCAGCAGCAGGGCCCTGGGGAAGAAGGTGGTAGGAGATATATATAGGGCACCCCCGTATCAGCACCTGCACCAAGAACTTAAGGACTGTGTAGGGGTGTCACCCCAGTCCCAACATAAAAACCAGAGTGGAACAGAAAATGTTGCTGTAAATACCCCAGTCAAACAGGAGAAAAACAGGCAACAATAGTTAGAACACACATATCAACTGCTTTGGGCAGCTTCTTCTTCTGTGAAAAATTAGAACAATTAGCCTAAATTCTTTCTAACACCCCTCAGCCTCTACAATGTTGTCCTCTGAGCAGGGGCTGCAGGATGCAGTTTAAAACCTCAGGGAGAATTTAAGATGTTGTTCAGGGGTTTGCTGACTAGCTGTCTACAGAGTCAACGAGTGCTCCAGTAGCCTTTGGAATACTATTAAAAATTTAGGCATTTATATCATCTACATCACACTGTATTGGAGCTTTTACTATCTATAACTCTGAATAAATCCCTGTTAAAGCTGTGGATTTTTAAGAAGGTAGTTGAATTTCAGAGAATGGAATGAATTAAGAAACAGAGCTCCACCTACTGCCATAACAGTCACAGTACAGAGTAGAAATTAATTTTAGTGAAGTCTGTTGTCCAAGTAATAATGCGAATGCTTTTTCCTTTTAAAACCTTGGTTTTTTCCTTTTGCCTTTTTTTTCCCCTCTGGAATTGCTATACATACTTTTAGAATTTTGATTCAAGAGTCTTAGCATTTAGTAATAGCCCACATTTATTTGCATGCTATAACTATCCACCTATAAATAAGGAAGATTTTAATGTTACCTATCCAAAAAGCTATTTTCCTCCTTCCTTTTAAGTTTCTGCATCTCATATAGTTGTTTCAAAGAACCTGCAGAACTGCTAAGAGAAAGTCACAGTATTTCTACATAAAATTCTGTCATATTTAGTCCTCTGCCTATGTCTAGCACAGGAAGCACTTTGCTTTTCCTTATCTTTAGAGCCTGAGAAACAGATGGTGTCAACTCATTCTGCAAGTTCATTTTTGAGCAGATAAGGTGGAAAAGAGAGCGATGGATGGATAAGGTAGCTGTGTTAGTAGTTCCCTACTATGTAACTCATCTTGCCTCATCTATTTTTCCCCTCTATAATGATGAGTTAAGTCACACCTAGGAATTAGGATGCCAACATGCACAAAGCTCTCAAACAGACCCTTGTCCAGTCCTGTCATCTTCTGCTCTTGCAAAACTAGACAGCAGTGCAAGGAGAAAACACTGTCATAGAGATAGTTAAAAAAATACTACAATCCTTTTGCAGTATTTAGCAATGGTGGTGGTTTTCCAAATGAGATTGTGAGGGGTTTATTTCTGCCTTTTTTTTTTTCTGGGAGAAGCTGATTTATTATTGAAACAGTAGATAATGGGAAGCACTGGGACAGACTATCATATCACCTTGAGACAGAACGAACTTGACTTGAGTTCAAAACATGACCTACAGAAATAAAATACCACACAAAACCTCACGAAACCAAACTGACACAAGGATACTGGAAAATATAACTTTACTGACCTGTCAATGCCACAGTGTTTCCATCTAAGAGGCTACCCTATAGAAGCTGGTGAAACTTCTCCTCTCATCTCTAGCCTTTTGCAAGGCAAAAAAGCAATGTAGCACGCTAATAGTAGGAGAATTTGAGGCATATTCAACATATTTAAATTTGATTAGTAGTTCTTTAATAAAGCTTTTATAATTAGTATATTCAAATATTTCTACTAATTAACACAAAACCATAGATTAATTTGTCAGGTTGATTTTATTAGCAACAATGTATATAAATCTCTTAGGAAAATATTCTTAACATTTCAATATATAAGAATTGTCTATAAAAATATATTACTACATAACAAAGCCAGTAACTTCTACAAAACATTTCAACATATATTTAAGAATATATATAGGACAAAAATCTTTTCATCAATGCTAAGGTTATTTTTTTACCCCCTTTCTGTCAAACAATAACTCACATAACATAGGAAATTACTTGTCCTGATATATGTGTTATCATCACAGAAGTCTATATATGTTCCACCCTGAAGTTAACCTGCATCTGCAGGAACATAAAGCCACTTTTCTTTGGATGGACAGGCAGTTATGACCACAGTAACATTCTGCTGGTAACTGTCATGTCCTGCTGAAACCTGTCAGCATTGCCAAACCAGGGATAGATATCATGCTTCTGCTGCCCTCTAGAGGCTGATGAACCTGAAGTCCTTGGCACTGCGAGAGAAGTGGGAAACAGCCACTTTCTAGTTAACTACTGCTAGTCAGCAAAGAAATGGCTTTTAAGAGGCTGCCTCTCTAGAAATAATCTTCCTTCCAACAGAACTCCTCTTGAGCAAAAGCCCAAGGGAGAGAAAATACTGCAGAGGGGAAGTGCTTATACTAAATGATGATCAAGTGCAGTATTTCCCACCTGTCATTATCAATTACAAGAACAGTCATATTAGAATGGTTTTTGGAACTGTGAAACAGTCTGGTTCCAGTTTCAGGGAAAAAAAAAAAAAAAAAAAGACATGTAAAAGTAGTTGCTTCACCAGTGCTGTTATGCTGAGATTACTTCATGGCTGGTATTAGACATACAGGAAATACATTTTAATTATGTAGAGTGTCATTGTCTACACCATGAGCTAGTCAAACTCTTTGTGTAGACATATTTAGAGACCTTTTGGAGCACACTTTGACTAACAAAATAACCTGAAAGAAACTGGCTGGTGCACAGTGTCAGTAAGTAGCTTTTTCAGCCATCAGCTTTACAAAGAAGAGTAGATAAGGCATTAAGGCAATAAAGTCCCACCAAAGACAACAGACAATTAGAGTATTTTGCATAGTGAACAACATAAGAAATATGCTTGTGATGACTAGATATTTCTGCCTTGTGTTTATGTGCAAAACAGCCAATGATTAATTATTACACTTTCTATTTAGGACCCACTGAAAACAGTACATTGAATCAGTAAATTGAAATTCAAGAGAAACTTAACTTCATAGCACCGCAATTGCAATATAACACATTCCATCATATCACAAAGGAAGGACTTCCTATTAGAGAAGGTACATTTTTTGGTAAGGACCACAACAAGACACTACAGATGATTAACATTGATATTTCCAATTCAGAGCTCAGAAAAGTAACATTTAACCTGAGAAATTTGCTGTATTAGAACTTTAAAAGCAAAAATCTATCCAAGGACATAAGAAAAGGAAAAATCATAATCTGAAAGAATCAAGGTTCTGACATTCAGAATTCAGATTGTCAAACTGTTACACAGTGGAAGAAAAAAAAAAGTTGACCATCTTTAAAAGAAGAGTAAGAAATAACTTCCATTTTTTAAAAAAAGCACTTTTAAGGTGTCCATACTTTTGTATAAGGCTTCCAACTAAAACTTTGTTTTTTATCCAACACAAGAAGAAGAAAAATGTAAAAATTGAAGTGGTTGAAAAAACTTCAAGCTTTTCAACATCTTTCATTTCCAAATTCATCTATAAAAGCTACTTACAGAATCTACCTTGTGGTGCTAATAGAGAAGCTCTAGTCAAGCCCTTCATTCCCACACCAGTTAAAAAATTCTCAAAAGACAGAATCAAAATCATAATAATGTTCCAAAAAACAGTGTTTTCCAACATAGAATCTTGTTTTGACAATATTTAGAAAGCTTTAGGAACAGTAAATGGAGAGACGAGGAAACCCTACAGGTTTGGCCAAAGAAAGAAGCTCATCATCTGTAGTCTTTGGCACTATGATAGAAATATATTGAAAGAATCAGCAACAATTGGACTTAACCATATTAAGTTGTTGATTTCAAGTCAGCTTATTTTCTACACTTACTTGTGTGTTAAGGGCAAGAAACCAGTGATTTCTTAAATAGTCTGTTCTTCTGTACTTTAAATATAAACATTGATCCATTGAAATCACATGACCTAGATTTTTCAATATGAGCTTCCACATTGTTCTTATTCTGTACTGTACACGTCAATTTAAACAATTATCTAATTCCCCTTCCCACTGTTTTCACACTGTCATAAAGTTTGGGCTGCTCTGGCTTTGCCCTCTCCAGCAAACCCTACCAAAACCTTCTGTAGCTGGACCAGCTCACCACAAACTGCAGAAGCATGAAGCCAACAGGAGGGAGCAGGACTAGCTGACATTTCAAGTTTACATCACTCCAAAGAGCTTTGGAACCTCACCTTTCTAAGTGTCAATTCAAACACACACATATTAAGCATGAAGTGAAGCAGTGAGAAACTATTTTTCTTCCCTCCCCTGCAAGCTGTTGCTGACTGGCAGTGGTGGCTGGGCAGAAGGAGAAACAATCTCAGTTCACAATTCCAAGCTCTAAGCAAAATGAGCCTTTAAAGAAATGTGAAAACAGTTTCGTGCTGCTCCTCACCTTGTCAGCAGCCTTCACCTCACCTTCAGCCTTCAGGAGAAGCAGAAAATGGGCAGCTAGAACTGATTCAGTCACTCAGGTGGAATCTGTGTCCATAAACCTACACCTATTGAGGGTGGTTGTTTACATAGAACCATGCACAAACATGGCACCCCAAAACGCTATGCACATCCCAGGTACTTAAATCCTTTGATCTGCCTTGTCAGGATGCAATGTTCATTGGCAAAATGAAAAATACGTGACTAGACACAGTAAATCAAAGTAAGAAAACATTCACCACCTTCAGTGATTTGGAAAAAAAAAAACCAAACTTGTATCAAGTCTGCAGAACACAGAATATGCCTTTATAAAAACTCTTGGGTCAGTAAATAACTGAAAATCACCTTTGGACCAAATAAAGAGCCAAGTTAAAAATTTTTTTTACACACTTCTAAGACAAAACTCAAAGTGTGTAAGATGCCATTTGGGAAAATCTCCCTGCCTGATATTAAACATGTGTTCCTCCACAGACATGAAGAGTGGAAGAGAGAGTGGAAACAAAGCCCATGGTCAAGGCAGAGTGAGAACTCCCTCCTTGCCCACCTCACCCCTCCCCAGTACCACTGAACAACAGATAGAAAGTTTTGGTTGAGGAACACCCATCAAAAGAGGATGCGGATGACATGCAGTTTAAGTCTATTACTACATAGCTTCCTGGCTGGGGTCACCACCACAATTTCAGGTTTGCCAGTGGCTTACACGGCACCGGGCATGCTGGCATCACATGGGAGAGGAAGGAGGAAGAAGGTCTTTGCCCAAGAAATTGTGGGGCTGATTGACAAGGCTTTAAACTGGATGTGAAGGGTGAGGGGAATGCTAGTACCAAGCTGGGATTCTGTAATTCTGAGACCAATAACACAAATCTTAGTATTTGTTGCCATCAAGATAAAGCCTATAGAAGCAAGAAGATGTGTAAGAGAAGTGCTGGAGTGTACATTTAAAAGGGCCAGTTGAGAAAGCTGCCCACTAGCACTGCCTGATGCAGAGCAGATGCTTCCAAGTCATGAGATGTGCAGGCATTGCTCCACGCTCCCACCAAGCTCTATTCAAACCAGCTCTGTAGAATCTCTGCTATGACCTTGACCTACCTACGTTTTCTGAGACACTGCAACTACTCTTCACTCTCGCAAATTCTTAGGAACTAGGCAAGTGATTTACTGTCAAAATCTCCTTACTTCACAAAAGCCAAGAAGACTTAAACCTGGTCTCATAAAAAACTGACATACAAAAGAATCTAAAAAGGGGGTTATAAGTAGCATTTTAAATAAGTTATATTAAATATCTAAAAATAGAGTATTTTGCATAGAATAAAGTGCGGCTACAGAATAACATTGCTTACCACAAAAAATGGCTAATTTGTGAAATACAATGAACTGCTGTCTCTCATTGTCAATACTGCAGCAACTGAAGACACATTCATAGGAAAAACTACATTAAGAAAAAGGTATTATGATGGTTCATTGTATCTGTAAAGCAAGTACAAACATTTTAAATTGCTTTTTTAAAAAGAGCAAAGCTGATAGATAATTTTCACAAGTTCATTTTCTCTTGAAATTACTTAAAAAGATCAAATAAACCTTTTTTCTTTTAGAATCCAAATTAAAAATAACTTCCCATTTAGTATCCGTTTTGTGGACCAAAAAATCAGGATGCTTGAAACTGTGCAAGTTTCTTCTATTCTATAAAAGTTGGATTTTTATAGGATTCTAACTCTTCATTCCCTTCAAACTTTTCTAATGCAAACCTGCTGGTAATCAAGCACAAAACAGTATTAAATGTGCCTAGGAGATCAACTTCCACTGTTCAGAAGAAGAAATAAAGATTCTAAAATAATCAGGAATTTCAGGAAAATAGAAGCCAAAAAACTATTGTCCACTTTTTGATAGGAAGCAAGCATCTTTCAAATACCTCTCTACTTCTCATATATGCATGCCTCAATATGAGAAAGAAAATCATCTCTCTGATCAGTTGTTAAAATATTTTTGATTTTGTGGGTTTTAAAAAAAAAAAAATCAACATACTTTACTGGATATAACTTTGTACTACGATTTGACAAATGAGATATTTAAAATAAATAAAAATAAATATTGTAATTATTTCAAGACTGCTTGTTCTGGTGATGAATTAGTGTCTGTAGGGTTAGATTTCATTCTGCTTAGCTTTTCTCAAGCTTTGTCGCCACTTTCGAATGGCAGTTCCAGAACTACTCGCTACCACACAAAGGGCACCACCCACAGTCCACCAGGTTGGGAGATGGTTGAGAAAAAGAATTTGCAAAATGAAAGCAAACACCACATCCATTGTTCTCATTATGGCTACAGGTCCAGCTTTCTCTATCTGCAATGCTTTTGTGAGAAATATCTGACCTCCTAACCCTAAGACTCCTATTAATATTAGAAAAACCCTATCTTTTCCACAGTATGGTAAACGCCATTCATTCATAACAAAGAGTGCTATAACACATCCAATCAAACCAATGACTGCATAATACCAAATTGACAAAAAATAATGCACAGATTTTCCCACCTTCCTTAGTATAACAATAGTTGAAGCTGCAGACACTGTACTCGCAATTGCTGCTATAGTTCCTTTAAGGTGCTCTGTGTAGCTTCCTTCAATCCCCGCAACCTTTGACCCAAACAGAAATGGTGGTCTGGCTATAAGAATCACTCCAGTGAATGCAAAGAGGGAGAAGACGAGATCCCAAACACTGCATTTCTCTTTGAGAAAGATACATGCCAGCAAAGATGTAAAAACAGGACTGGTAAAAGTTATAACAGTGGCATCAGCTAGTGGCATGACTTGGTAAGCATAGTAGAGAAGAATCATTGCGCTAGAGCCAAGGAGTCCTCGGAAGAAAAGAAAAATTCTTTTACTTTTTGGTCCCAAAAACCCTGTTCTGAAAAACAGAAACATCAAATTAATGTCACTGGCTTCTTGACCAACATCCAATCACGATTAAGTGTACACACTTTTCCAGATGAGTGACTTATCTCAAAATATTTTTAACTGATCACAGACCATTTAATTCCCATCCTCATCCTCTACCACATTTAGAGCCCACAATCTGCTCCAGCTATTTATACCTTGCTTACAAAGTAATCCAGAAGTATCTACAAATTACTTTTTAAA
The DNA here is from genome assembly GCA_013400935.1 of Turnix velox. NCBI lineage: Eukaryota > Metazoa > Chordata > Aves > Charadriiformes > Turnicidae > Turnix > Turnix velox. The sequence continues at coordinate 21,963 of VZTY01017693.1, forward strand.
TTTTTATTATGAACATTACTTTGAGGAAAATCCAGACATTTGACATGATCCCTATAGAAACCTCTAAAATTCAGGGTGTCAAAGATCTTTAGTTCTCTTAACTGTATTAAGAAACCAGCAAGCAATTCAAAACAATGCTAGTAGGCAAGTACAGTCAACTAAAAATAATATAAAAATCTGATTTAAATGAGTGGTATTTCCACACTTATTTTTATGAAATGACTTTAAAGAATTGTTGCACTTACTTGTAGTATATTAAACCAGGAAGAACAAATGCCATTTGGAAAACACATCGAAATGCACTCACTTCCACTGAATGTACATCTTCTATTTTTTTAAGTAACAAAGAGGCCACTGAGAAAAGGAAGGCAGACAGTACAGTATAGAACAGACCAAGTCCTGGACACGCAGCTTTCTTCTTTGTTCCTGCAAGAGATTAGTTAATACTGATCTGTTAATATTTCTTGGGTCAGGCAGTTCTACACATTCATAAATGCAGTTGTGTTAGAGGATAGAGGAAGTAAAACAAGAAAAAAATGCAAATACCACCTGTATTTACCAGACCTACCTTGAAAACACCTTCTACTGACCACCACAGCTCTCCTTTTTTTCTTACAGTGAGAAATAAGAAATTCCTACACTTCTCACAGTTCCATGAGAACCACTAGGCTTTCCTTCATGGAGGCATCGGAGTAAACTGGGAGGTTCACTATGGGACTAGTGATTCTGTACATCATCCAAGGACCAAGAAATACAACTGACCATAAAAAGATCCATGGCCAGATTCTGAAACACTGAAACTTATTACTTGGAATAATCTGATTAAATTAATTAAGGTTCTAAGCAACTGTTTCATTCTCTTTCTTACAAAGCACACAGTAGAAATTGCATATAGAACCTCCTATTATACCTCATGTTTATTTTGCTGCTAAATTACCCAGAAGTTTGCTATAAGAATCCAAATATGTTCTTCAAATAAACATTTTAAGCAGTAGAAATTTAAGTAACTAATTTTAAAACATCACAGACCTGATTTAAGTACCAATATCTAACATGGTTCCACAAAAACCTTAGTTTATACCTATTTATCAGCCTTTCTCTTGCTCTCTTCAAGAACATAATCTTCCTTGTTCTGCTCATCTTCATCACCCTCGACTATTTATAAAAGAGAAAATGAACTGCTGTTTATCTCAACGCTGTCTCCAAAACCAGCCTTTTTTGTTACTGCTTTCCTGTGTAAGAGGAAGAGCCTTTCCACTGAACCTAGAAGTGAATACCATACAAAACAAAACCCGTGAAAAATTTGAATGAGATGTCACCTCATTATCTCTTTTTCTTTCTGTCTTGTAAAACATTGGGAGCTGCCTTTTATCCTGCAATACCCTCTAAAGATAAGAGCAAGAACTCCTTGTCCCCGAGGCAGTGTTTTGATAAAAGGGTGCCTCATCTCACATTAGTGTGGGGGCCCTGAGCCTTATGGATCCTCTAAAACATCATCAGCAGGGCACTGCTGGAAGTTGCTTAGCAACTAAATAAGGTTTTTGAGGGTTTTTTTATGTGGTTTGTTGGTTTTTTGTTTGGTTTTCTTTCTTTTTTTAAAATTAACAAAAATTGTCACAGATGATTTTGATCCTCCTTGAGAATCAGGCTAGATATAAGAAATAAATTCTTCACTGTGAGGGTGGTGAGACACTGGGACTGGTTGCCCAGAGAGGCTGTGAATGCCCCCTCCCTGAAGATGAGGCACTGAGCAACCTGGCCTAGTGGGAGGTGTCCCTGCCCATGGCAGGGTGTTAGAACTAGATAATTTTCAAGGTCCCCTCCAACCTAAACCATTCTATGATTCTCAGGGCTCAGGTTGTGTGCTGACACAGCCCGTACAGCACTGGCTCTGACTTTAACAGCTCCAGAGACCAGGCTTCACAACTATTCCAGAAAGCCAGCTTCTGAAGGAATCCACCCCACTGCAGCTGAAAACAAATGACTGTTTCTACTAGAAATATTTCTCTTTAGTAACAGACACTTGCATAAAAGTGACTTTAAAAACTATCACCAACCAACACTGGACCAACACCTACCAATTATGAAACAGAGTGGATTTAAAAAGCATTCATAAATTCTCTAACATCCTAATCTATGTAGTCACACAACAGAATTACAAAATAAACTATAACTTCAGTATTAAAGCAAGAGGAATCAGATAGGGCTGTAACTGAAATGGGAAATGCAAGCCCTGCTGACTTCTGGATGAACACAGCACAAACAGAACTATTAAGTTCTACTTCAGGCCTGATAGCTCGTCTAATTCCTACAGAACAAAGCCAATCTAAATAATGGAAGCGCTGAAATGGAACCAACGAAATTAAAGCCAAAAGGACCTTACACTCAGCTCTGAAGGAACAAGGACAAACCAGAAGGTGCTCATTTTTGCAAGCTCACCAATACACCAAACCTACTGGAAACAGTGTCTTGTAATACTAGAATTTAAACTATCAACATCTCATACTGCCAAAGCATGTACTCAGCACAATTAGAAAGTGTTTTATTTCCTTTTAAAAACAAAGTGGTGCGAGTTCTTCCACCAAAAATATGAAATGCAGTTTCTGAAGACTTATTTCAAAATACATTCTGAGGAGAAGTAGGGTTAAGCTAACATTCCCACCCCACAAAATATTAAGCCTCCAAACACTAGCCCAATGCCATAAAAATATTCACACACTCATGCTTTTTTTTTCCTTTAAAAAAAACCCCCAAAACTTTCATTTGTACCCAAGCCCTCTTTTCTGAGTCTCTAAAGCTCTGAGACTAGGTTTTCCAATTTTATTTCCTGGCCATGTGTAGAAGCATGGCTTTCAAACAACTTTCCACTCCTATTTTAAGTCCTAGTCAAAGGCCTCAAACTGTACACCTTTTACGGTCTAAATTGTTTTTGTTTGCATCTTTTGTTGGCTTTCTTACTAATGGTTTATGTACATGCAAGATGCATACAGTGAAGAAAATGACATGCATCTTGAGAGTAGCAGCAGAAGCACAAGCGTACAGAGTAGGGGGAAAAGTGGTCACCAAGAAGATTCTCCCAGACCTTCATGAGAGCCACTAGAGGGTGATCTGTTCTTCACACCGTAAAGTAACAGCTCCCAAACTACAGAAAAGCCCCAGGAGCACAACAGCCAGCACGTGAACTCATCTTGATCTAGGCGTGGCTCATAAAGTTCAGCTGTTGACTCAGTCAACGTTCTACTGAACAGGCTGGAAAAAAGAAAAAAAGGTGTCTGGACTGAATAAATGTGAATAAATACAGGGCTTCAAATATTGGCTGCTTTCTGAAGCTCTGCCCCAGAAGCAACACCCTTTTGGGCTCTCCACAGCCCACTAGGTAACAGACACTGTAATTTTATCCATTTTCTAATGAAAAGTCAATTAAAGACCACTTTTTCAGGGAAGGTGTTTAAAAACTACACGCTCTGAAGTACTTCATGTAACAACTTCAAAAATGGCATTCACGTTTTAAAAGGAAGCCAAACTAAACCCATAGAAACATGCTGCGTATTTAGAATCATAGAATGGTTTGGGTTGGAAAGGACCTTAAAGATCATCTAGTTCCAACTCCCCTGCCACTAAGTTTGTGGGTTCGACAGCTCAAAGTGACTAAGCAGCGAAATACGGATTAAGGCAAAATAGAGTCTGCTCATACTTAAGTACAGATTACCAAGGCAGTTTTAGCTGCGATCTTAAGGGCTGGCTGAGGAGCACTCGTGCCTCACAGCGTAACACGCTGCCAGAAGCCGACGCCGTTAGCGGGTACCTCAATTTACCCAAACCTGTCAAGTTTTTACGTAGAACTTTGAGAACAGGAAACACTGCTTTCCCGAGGGATAACCACAACCGAAGCTCTCGCAGCCCTACGGGTAGAACCGACCTAGCAGCTGCCAGTCCCCGGCCATGGGAGCGAGCAGCCGGAGCGGCCTCGGGCACCTCGGGGAGGAGCAGGGGGCACCGAAAGCCCGGCACAGGCCGAGCCCAGAGCACAAGCCCAATGGCCAGCGCCTTGTTATGGAGAGGGCGAGACCGAAGGCAGTGCCGGGGGACGGGGTGTCCTCCCGCCGGGCAGCAGGTAGGAGCTGCCCGGGGAGGGTTTGGCCGGGAGGCAACGGGGCCGGCTCAGGTGCCAGGCGCCCTCTGCGGCCGCCCGAGCTCCCTCCGCACCCCGCCGCCGCCTGCCGAGAGCCCCGGTGCGCTCGGGGGCTGCTTCCTCTTCCTCCGCCGCGCCGGCAATGTCACCTCGAGGGCGGGTTGCCCAGCCAGGAGGGCGCTGGCACCCCTCCCTAACCCGCTCGCCAGACTCCCCCTCCTCACCGGGTGCCTTACAGCAGCGCGGCCAGGACAAGCCCGAGCAGCAGCCGCAAACGCGGCGCTCTTCGGCGCCCGCCGCCTCCATGCCGGCCGCCGGGCACAGACAAGGCTGCCCCGTACCCACACCGTCCTCCTGGCTCAACGGCACCTCCGGCTCCTTCCCGGCGGCTGCCGGGGCGGCGACAGCCTCACCGCCCTGACACATCACCATGAGGACGCTGTGCTGCCCACGATGCTACCGGCTGGAGAAGCCGGCCGGCACCTGGCCTCCTGCGCATGCGGTGCCACCGCCCAGCGCCGCCCGCCTCCCGCCCTCCTTCGATCGCTCGCTGGCTTGCCCGCTCGGCGAGGGTGGGGGCGTGGAGGGGTCAGGCGTATGGTCGGCCAGGTGCTGGCTGGTACCGAGTGGGGGCGAAGTGCCCTTCCCACGCATGGCAGGTACCTGAGAGCCCACAGAGAGACAAACTCTACCGCCCAGGACACCGCCTGCCGGGTGTTCCCTCAAGCACTGTGAGGGATGAGGGGCGGGCAGTTGCGAGCCCCGCTCATGAAGAGCGGCGAGGTTGGAGCGCCTCGGGAGGGGGAGCTCGCTCCTCGCCGGAGAGAGGAGGGGGTGGCCGCCGCCGGGACAGCGTTATCCGCAGGCGGCACAGGCCGCGCGGCCGCCGCCCAGCAACTTTGTGAGGCGGTGTGTTTGCGAGTGAATAAAACTGTGGTAAGGGCGAGGGCGAGTTATTTTAGGAGCGCGTTGCGACATCCCAGCGCCTGAAATAAAAGCGTGAGAGCTGCTAACGGCACACGAGGAGGGCGCCTCGCGGTGTCGACCCGTCTGCCTGCACAGGGGGGGTGCGCCGAGGTAACTGAGCTTTTATTACGGCTCATGCATATTCTGCGTGTCACGGCTTGAAATCCTACCGGTTCGATCTCCGCACTGGTTTAAATTAGCTCGGCTTGTCTTCATTAGCAGCTAATTGCTGTGCCAGCGAGCGCCGCCGGCAGCAGCAGCGCCTCTCTGCCCGCATTCCAGGGGTTAGGAGGGAGGCGGGGGGATGAGGTCGCTGTGAGTGGCCCTGTGGGGTTGTTAATGTGCTATAAAAATTCTACACCTTCTCATTGGGCGTTTCCCCTAAAACAACACTCCCGGCTGTGTCTTTGGGAAGGGGATTGTGAAGGAGAGGTGGGGGAAGCGATAGAGCACCCCCTTTTCCGTTCCCACCAAGAAGTGCAGGGGGAAAGAACTAGAAATATAAAATGCTGAAATTGTTCTCTTTTGTGCAAGTTCAGCTGTTATCAATAATTAAAATAGGGAAGAATTTCTATTCAAAGAAGCAGCGTACACTCACACTACTCTTTTAGCTTCCTAAATTAATCAGTGTTTATTTCTTTATTCTTAACGAGGGGAAATGTAATCTATAGTTTTAGCAAAATGAGTACTCAGTGGTAAATACAAGCTATTCCACACAAATTATTTCAAGCTTTCCCTGAAGCTACTTCATAAAAACTATTCCAAGCTTTTCTTGTTTCTGATTTAGCACATTTTACAGTCCATGATAACCCACCGTAGGCCATAAGTGTTTCATTATCTCAGAGCTTGTTTAATATGACCATAATTATTTCCCAAATTATTCTTAACCAAAAATACTTGATGGGTTATATCAATTATTGAAGAAGAGAAATAAATTTGAAAGTTTGTGTGGGAATCGTGGTTATTTTTTTCTAAAGACTTAAATTTTCAGAACCAAGAAAAGAAGTAAATATCTGCTGCACTAGATACAAACTACTATTAAAGGTTCTGGTAGCAAAGTTGTCTTCAAAATCTGCATTGAAAGCTTTACTAAATTTCTCCTCTGTGGAGATGTGATGGCAGCACTGTGTCCCACAAAAGGGAGAATCAGGCCAGCAAAATTTCCTAGGCAGACACCCTTAATTAAGAAGTTATTTTTGCCTGATGCCTTTCCCTGTCCCTTAGAGTTTGGTTTAGAGAGGGAGGTGCCAATAAACCTGGCAACTTGCTGTTTTCCCAAGGAACTTAACTTTCTTTGTACTCCAAGGCAGGTTCTACAGCTCATTGTGCCATGAATCACCAACACGAAGTTAGAGCTGCCCTTCCCCAGTGCAGATGGGGTGAAAGTATTGAGCGAACATCCTCCCACTCCAGTCATCCTGGGGTGGCAATCCTGCAGTTCCCTAGGAGAAATTGCATCACATCCTCTGTCCAGTGAGTGAGATGGCAGCTTGCAGGAGGCACACACCTAGAAAAAGGCCCATCTTGGCAGTCACTCGGTGAATAACCTCTGTAGCCAGCAGCAGCAGAGGCAGTTGGCTACATTGAGTCCTCTGTGAAGAAAAATAGAGCCAAAACATTTGATTTATAGTACAGACACACAACAAAATTTTAACAAGGTCTTATGATTTCTCAATATTTGTTTATATACTTGGTTAAAATATACAGATTATGTATTTATTTTACAATACTGCCACCATGGAACTTAAGGTAAAATTTTTAAAAGTGCCACAATGCCAAATATTGTGCTGTAGAGGGTTTCAAAGAGAATCTGAAACAGCCCTCTCTGCACCCTCCCACGTCTGGCTTTGAAAGGGAACATCTAAGGGCAGTGCTTGTTTATGCCAAGATACATAGAGTGTTCTGTTTGCTCCTGGTTAAACTGCCAGGCTTGTGTTGGCTTGAAAGCTTCCAAGTTCTGCTTGTAAAAAGTACAACCAACTTCCCTGAGTAAGGGGAGCACAGAATGACAGAGCTGCCCAAACTAACTAGTAGGCAAGTGTACTTTGCAGTCATGTTGCCCTAGATTGGAAAATTAAGTAGCTGCATAAATGTGACAGGTCAATGTTTTATGCAGCCCTTTCAAATACTAATTAAGCGTTGACTTTGTAATATTGTGCTCAGAACTAGCTGTTCCTTTCTTCAGTACATTGCCAGCTTACAACCAACAGCAGAGCAATAAGGATCTCCTATAATATCTTCCCTGAATGCAAAGACCATAAGAAAAACCTTTAGTGAACTTTGGCAGTTTGACAATTGATAATTAAGCTGCTGCACCAGCTAAAATGGCATTTATCTGGTTTCCATAATACCAGAAATACAGGGAGAGTGCCAGCTTCTGTGTAGTGACCACTCTCCACACAGAGTTTTCTTGGGTTACTCTTTTCAAAGTAGAAGAACTGACATCCTCACCCAGAATTTCTGCAGGCAGTTTTTCTCATTATAAATACAGGAACAAGCCACTGATTGATTGTAGACCTGACAGATACTTAGTAAAGTACTGTAATGAGTTACTGGTCTGGGTCTGTGTCCCTGGTGAGGGAGGCTTTGGTGTTCTGTTTCCATCTCTCTGCCTGCAGGTGCTGTCTCTTGACTCCCCAGAGTGGCTTTTCAGAAACTCTAACTGAAACAGGCACAAATGACAAAGAGATTATCCGAGTTTTGTGGAGAACCGTGGGAGTTTTCTATGAGATTATAAGAACTTTATCCACTATCACGTAATTTCTTTTATCCACAGCTGAGATATCCTAATGAGCTTTCTGAAACATTGCTGTCTCTCTGAGATTTAGTGAGAATTAAGTAATACAAACCCAAAGAGCCCTGGAACTTAACTAGCAAAGAGCAGCACTGAGGGCTGTGCAGACAGAGCACTGGAGGAAAACATTTCAGGCTGGATTCCTGGGTTCTGCACGTGGAGCACCTTAGTGAGATCTACTCCACTTTGATCTTCATATAGCTGTGCCAGCACAGTTAAGTACTGCCTAAGCTATAAAAATGACAGAAGATTTAAATCAAAACAGCAAACTGTATTGATGGCTTTTATTCATTAAAAATGTTAATTCTGTAAATTAGCTTTTAGAATTTTAATTTGGGATTTGTCTAGCAGTAAATTCATTAAAATTAGCGTAGAGTAGTGAAAAGAAATAATAACCTTGAATTTGAATAACCTTCTGAAAAGGTTTAAGAAAAAAATAGATAAGAATTACTTTATCAGCTTCTGAAATGGATCCAGCTCTTAAGAGCATTGCAATAACCATTTACCTCTGCACCCGAAGACCATAAAACAGATGATTATTGCAGCACCAAAGAGTTTCATGTCCTGGTCATTCATTCAAACTTCTAGTCAACCCAGAGTTGTCTGGGAGTCATAGAACAACTGAGGGTGATGGGCTCCTCTGGTGTCTTGAAAGGCTGTCCAGCCTAAACCCCGTCTCCTCAAAGCAGGGTCAGGTAGAGTTCAGGTCCGCTAGTGTTCCTTTGGGGTTTTCTCCTCAAGGATGGAGACTGCACCACCTCCCTGCTCCAGTGTTTGATCACAGCAAAAAAGAAAAAAGGTTTAAAATTATCAAGTCCTTGGAGTCTTGCAGCCCAGTGAAGATGTAGTTCATATGAGTTGCTGCCACACCTCTGGATTCCAGTGTGTGTCTTAGTGCTTTTTATGTCCATCTTACAAACTAAAGGAGACTTATACTTGTCAGCCTTTCTGTTAGGATGGACAGTGAATAATACTCAGTTTTGCCCTCACCACAAAGTACTTCCACGTGTATATATACTACTGTTGTGTGAACATTTAGTCTTGTGTCAACTAGTGTATTCAGAGTATCACAGTTTTTTCCCCCCTAAGTTGGTGGTTGTACTGAACAGCACAAAAACAATAGGAGGTAGGCTGGAACATTGTAGTAATAGGGGATCTTGTATGTGATGTAGAGAATCCTTTTAACTGCATTTTTCACATTGTGCTATTGGCAATTGCTGTTCAGGAGGCTGAAAGTATTGAGACAAGTACATTGAGGTAGAAGTGAAGGGTATATGTAACAAAAAACTTCAGTGGTTTTCAGAATTATTTTATTTTTTTACTTCAGAAGAATTGAAAAATAACAGATAAGCAGGAATATGTTCAAATTCTGCTTCTGAACTTGTTAGTGTACTTTCAGTCTAGTATTAAAGGTGTGCTGTTCAGCTGAACTTGGTCACATAAAGGTTGTGTAGCATTGCTTCTGTCCTCAGAAAACCCAACTAAAGTGCCTGCTAAGCAATCAAGTCTCTTTAATTGGTGTTCATGGGAGGACAAATTTAAAATAATTTTTCCACATACACTGAACACTGCAAGCTTACTGTTTTTTTATATTTGACATAAACTTCTGAAGAACTTTTGCACCAAATCTAAATGGTGATCTCCAAATTAAAAATATTTTGTCATTTTTTTGGTTGCAAACCTTCATACATATTGGAGTGGAACATATATTACTACTTGATTTTTTCTTTGTTACTTTGTGTCCACTGAGGAACATAAACATCTAAGTGAACCAACAGGATGGTACACAAGAAAATTAATGGTAGTTATGCTTTTGTTGATCGTAAATATCTTTGCCACGAGCCAAACCACAGTGAGTTTTGTAAAGCAGGGTGGCAGGCACCGTTTGGATATTTGCCTGGGTTCTCAGAGAAAACAGCAGCACTTGCTCTTTTAGTGCAGTGAAGTTCTACAGATTGTTACCATGTAACAAGTATATAATGCTAAAAGGACGAAACTTACTGAGTTACTCTCAACAAACAGAGTTTTTAGCTGTAAATGTGTGTGCTTACTATTCGCTAGCTCAGATGTATCTCAGGGGCATACACTGTGTATGTACTTATTTTATACCGTGACACAGGAAAATAAACAGAATTGCTCTATGTTTGAACTTAGTGCTTCATAAAAAATACATCTTCAAGACTATTACTTCTGCTTCTTTAGGAAGCATTTGTGTATTTATGCATTTTGAATATAAACTTGGGAAAGCAACAACAAATATGAAAGTCTGTATTTGCAAAACTGGCCTTTCTGACGAAAGAAGTGAACTGTGTTTTATTCAGGCATATTGTTTCATTTGTGGTGGGTATCTGAGTCCTCACTGTATGTAAAATTTTTCCAGAGAAGTGCCTTTAATGCTTTTTTTTTAGAGGAACATGAATTCACTGTAACACAAAAAATCTCTTAATTCCTTTTTCAGTTGTTTATTGGGGCCATTTAAACAGTGAAGAGCTTGCAACCTTGGCAGGTACCATTTCCCTCAATGTAGTTTCTGATTTGATATGTCAGTGCAGAACACTGTGAGATTAGCTGTGAAACTAACCTATAAAGAGTAAGATCATCTATATAGAAATACACAGTGAACAAAAAGAAAATAAGAGAAAATTAACAAAGTACTGATCCAGAAAAAACAAGCCAGCCCAACAAACATTGATGGCATTTGATGTATAGAATCACAGTATCATAAAATGGTACAGGTTGGAATGAAACTCTGGAGATCATCTAGGCCAGTTTCTCCTAATAAAGCAGGTTCTCCTACAGCAGGTTGCACAGGAGTGCATCCAGGTGGGTTTTGAGTATCTCCAGAGAAGGAGACTGACATCTCCCTGGGCAGCCTGTTCCAGTGCTCTGTTACCCTCAAACTAAAGACTCTTCTCCTCTTCCTTGTGATCCAGTTTGTGCCCATTGCCCCTTGTCCTGTCACTGGATACCACTAAAAAGTCTGGCCCCAACCTCTTGACATGTGCCCTTAAGGTAGTTATAAGCATTGATGATTTCATGCATTTAATGCATTCATAGATCTTTCAAAAAAACCTATTTGGCAATTCTGATAGCTTTGCTTGGTTTTTTCCATCTCTTCCTGGGAGGTTTTATTTTAAATGGCCTCAGAATTTGCCCTGTTATTTAGTGGAAGTCATCACTTATATATAGCAGAGATAACTTCATAAACCTGTTCAGTGCAGCTAACAAAGCCAAAGGTCTTGGAAGAGGGAGGGGCAGATATTCTTTGAACTATAAACAGAGAAAACAAGAACAGGCAGAAGGTTATCAGCTAACATTCTGCAAGATGCTTGAATAGAAATAATACAATCGTGAGATTACATCATGCTCTTTCCAAATTACTTGAACAATTAGTAGTAGACAAGGGGAAGTGTTTTTTTCCCTTCTTCATGGCAGCCAGCACTGCAGAGAGAAAAGAGAAATTAAAACATTACATAACTTTAAAGTTCATGGTGATTTTCCAGAGATTTCTTTTCTGGCAGGCAGCAGAGTACAAAAATCAAATAGCAGAAATACAGCTTGAGCACCATTAGAGCTCCCAAGGAGGAGTGGAGTGAAATGGAAATTGCTCACACTTGTTCTGTTCTGTAATGGCATTTGTGACTGTGAAAAAAAGATAATTTGTTCAATTATGTTTTTTCACTGTCACCTTAACTGTTTCTTTGCAGCAATAGAAATGACTGAGTATATAGTTTATCTTCATGGAAGAGGAGGGAACTATTTCAATCAGCAGTATTCCTTGGCACTTACACAGTACTTTTCCTATTCTGTAAGCTGTCAGCCTGGGACTGCTCTGCAGGGCATGAAGGGGGATGCTTCCTTACTCACATCTCCTATGAATCATTAAGCATTCTTCTATATGCTTTACTTGAAGGAGATTATTCTTCCTTTGGGTTCTCCTTTTTCCCAGAACAAACATTGTAAACAATGTACGTAACCTTGTCACAGATGATGAATCAGTATTAGTGTGTGGAGACTCTATCATACCTATTTGTATTAATAGATATGAATGATATTTATAAAAAACATTCATGTTCTGTGTTTTTATAAACATATATATCAAACCCTAAACATTATTCAGCCTGTGCACCTTTCATCTTGTTCTGACATGCTGGTGCAATGTCTGCTCCTCTCCGTTTCCTTCTACTTGTACATTCAAAGGGGAATGATCTGAAGTACAACCCCAACTGTTTTTATGGGAGGAAAACCTTAAACACAGGTTTTAAAACTCTTCCCATTTGCCAGAGCTACAGATCTAGGTGGAGTCTTTCTTGTTTCCATTATTTTTGAAGTGAAAGCAGTGCTCTTTCATTTTCTTCAGGAGCTGCAATGCGGAGCAGCGTTCCTCATTACTGCTGCTGCCATGCATGCACAATGTACCCACTCTAGGCACTCTGCTGTCCACAGGAATAATTCCTTAAGGCAGCATGGTTTCCTTTCCTCCCTTGCTGGAGGCTGACAGGGTATCCTGGGAAATCATTGTGCTGTATTTGCTATGCTCTTTTTTTTTTTTGTATTCATAAGCATCACTTCTGGCCAAGCAGGCAGGACTCTGGGGCACATGATCCCTGGTCTAACTGTGTTATTTTTATGTCCCTGTAACCTCAGCTCAGTCAGATCCTTCTCACTGTGCCAGTGTGGCAGCCCCTCAGGAATGGGCTGACCAAGCTTTTGCAAAGTGCTGGTCTCCACGGTCTGTTCCTGGCTCCCCAGCAAGTGGACACAAAATGAGCTTGGGTTTGATGACATGCAAGCTGAGTAGTCCCTGTGAAATACTAGCAAAACTGGGAATGTTCTGAAATGCAAGAGCTGGTGTCCTCAAGACCCTGCTGAGTTGTCACTGAGAGGAGTGCTTTCTGTCTGTGGCTGTGCTTGAAGTAAATACTCACTGTTGAGGCACATGTGGAGCTTGTTCCTGTCCTCAAAGGCCAGCTGCTGTGCTGCTGGCTCCTTCTGCAGACATGAGGAGGGCTACAAGGTGCTGCCAAGCATGGAAACAGAACTGGGCTTAATGGCTTAACATGGCTCTGGTTGTATATACAGTAATATCACCATAGCAGAGTATATTTGCAGTTGTCTTACCAGGGGCATGTCATTGAATTAACTGATGATTTTGCACTTTTACTGTGTTATATTTATGTATACTTTGAGACAATAGTCACAGCCACCCCAATAGTAGAATTTTCCTTGAAGCAGTTGAAATTAATTTCCTTTTTTCTTATTCTTAGATCTTTTGATAGTGCCCCTGCTCTCAAAATGACTTCACGTAAATTCTAGAAATGAGTTGTAGGATTTTCTGTGAAGCAATTGAAATTAATTTCCTTTTTTCCTTATTCTTAGGTCCTTTGATAGTGTCAGTGCTCTTAAAATAACTTTATAGAAATTCTCAAATGAGCTGTAATTCTGGAACAAACATTCATCTCCTATTTGAGTCAAGCTCCTACAATGTGATTATGGCAGTGCTGCTGCAGTTTGATGTACTCCAGAACCCTTTTTAGAAAGGCAGAGCTTTCTTAGCAGCTGCTGTACCAATGTTTTTCTTGGAAGTGAGTTTAGTTTGAAGGAGCTATCCTTATCTCAGATAATGCTAAGGGCAAGTTAGAAATGGGGTTTAACATGAGACTAATGCCAGTGCATATGGATTATTTAAAAGCAGTGGATTTGCAGTGGTGTCTGCAGTTTATAGTCCATGCATCTAATACTTTCAAATGTAAACATTAAAGGGGTGTTCTCTTTTCTGTAGTGTTTTATATATCACAAAATTTAGACATTTTCAGGTGCAACTAAACTTTCCAAAACCAACTAGACCACAAACTATTGTTTAAGTTCCAGCTTTGTCTTTTTTCTTCCTTTGTTTTGCTCTCTGCAGCAGGGTATTTATTGGTGTTTTTCCTGAATATCATTATGTTATTGCGTATGGAGGATAAAAGGAGCTGGATAGGGTTTTCAAATTCCATAGTTATCCAGAAATTGTGAAACTTGGGGTTGATTGTTTATTTGTTTGGATTTTTTTTTCCATGTTTTGTGATCTGTTCTTCTATTTTAGAAATTACTGCCTCACTTTACAGTGCTATTACTTGGTCAATCATAAGGTACTTCATAAACAGTATTTCTACAGTTCTAATGTTCAACTCTTAAAAATAACCGTATAAAAAACCTGAGTTCTCTGCTTCCAGAGGGAGTCTGTGTCTCTCAGGACTTAAACACCAGCCAAAGTTAGGCAATTTCCAAGTGCTGACAAATAGTTTGCCAAAATTTTCTAATTTTTTGCATCCTCCAGATATATGTTGCTGGTATCTTCCAGAGTTTTCCCTTGATTGTATTCTGTGTATTGTAAATGCTTCTGAATAGCTAATTAATATGTACATCATACATTTTCTTTTGTTAAACTCAGCAACAAAGTTGAGGTGAGATCTGAGCAAGAGCTGCAAATAGGAAATGCCACACTGGAGCACAGCTGTTATCCAGCTACTTTGCTCTTCTTTTCTCCAGAATGGTTACAGCCAGATGCTTCCAACAGAATTGAAAAGAACCTCTGCTTCCCTAATAATTAGAAATTATTTTAAATAGTTAAGAAAAAGGGAAATACAGTTTCCCATGGCCGTGCTTGACTGCTTTCTGAATGTTGTGTTCTTTTTCTCAAATGGCTGCTTATTGTGATGAATGCCACAGTTTGATTTGAGGGGAAAAGTACTTTGTTTCATGGCTTGGTGCTTGCTTAAGTCATGTGTCACATTTTCTACACCTTCAGTGAGTTTCACCACATTTCTCTGAGTCCTTTATCACTCTGCATTGGGGGGGGGAGAGAGGGGAGGTTGAGATGGCTCCATTAGCCCTGTATGCAGTGTCTCAAATAAAGCAATAGTGCTGATTTAGAATCATAGAATCATAGAATAGTTCGGGTTGGAAGGGACCTTAAAGATCATCTAGTTCTAACCCCTCTGCCATGGGCAGGGACACTTCCCACTAGACCAGGTTGCTCAGTCCTTGTCCAGCCTGGCCATGAACACCTCCAGGGAGGGGGCATCCACAACCTCTCTGGGCAGCCTGTTCCAGTGTCTCACACCCTCACAGGAAAGTATTTCTTTCTTATCTCCAGCCTGAATCCCCCTCTTCCAATTTACACCCATTATTTCTAGTCCTGCCATCACATATCCTATTAAAAAGTCCTACCCTGGCTTTTCTGTATTTGCCATAGCATGTAGTGTTGTATTGTCCCTACTACCCTGCACATCTTGTAGCATTATTTGCCATCTTTTGTGGCTGAGTACTGAGATTTGTGTCTTGCTGATTTGTTCACAACGTCAGATTGCTGTTCTTTCATGTTAATTTCAAACTTTGAGAGCATTTCTTTCCTATATGTAGTATTTTGCATTTCTAGACCCTGAACATTGTTAGTCAGCCTGTCCTGTTTGCTTAGTTACCTACTTTCTCCTAAAATTTTACAATTCCATTTGTTGTTATCATTTCAGACATTTGACTAAATATAAACATGGATCTTGCTGGTCTGAAATTGCTGATTATCCCATGAACTCTTTATAAAAATAGACATGATATTTGTTCCTTCCAGTTCTTTTTGTACATAAATGTTTTTAATGAAGGACTGTGTATTCTTAGCAGATCAGCCTGTTTATTCTGAAGCTCTTTCAGCATTCTTGGATATTCACCATCTGGGCAGGTTGACAACTTGCTAACATACTGCTGTTGTGATCCAGGCCTTCAAACAGGAAGTGAGAATGGATCATAAAGTCTTTTTTTTCCAATTGAAATAATTCACTAGGAAGCATAAAATAAGGCTGAGTTGAAAATTACTTTTGGGAACCCAAAACTTGATTTGATGAATGGAAGACTTGAAACAGTAGCATTCTTATTGCCATTGTCCACTGCAGTTTATTTGGGGAATAAGTAAACAATTACATGAGTAGAAATATGCCTACTTAGGGCAGATTGCTTTCTACTGTAACAAATTTGAAGACAGAAGTTTTACACTGACATAACTAATTGGAGAAATTCAAAGTCTCAAAGCACAAATACAGCACCGCTTCTGAGCTGCACACTGGAAGTCTCTGTAGCTATATTTCAGGGAAATTCCTGAATTGGAATAGGGTTAGTCTGGCCTCTGAGCACTTTGTTTAAGTGAACTATAAACAAGAGGCATGGCTGTAACACTAGCCATTAGAATTCAGAGTCATCAGCAATGAAGAGAAGTTGCCATTAGCTGTAAGTCAGGCAGTGCACCGCAGCTTGGTCTTGAGGAATCAAACTCCCCAAGACCTCAACATTTATTGGTTAACTGCTGACCACAAAAACACAATTAGCCTTTCTAATCAATAGGAGTCTAAGTTAGTACCATGCTCAGGTCTCCAAGTTCAGCAGTGATGAGAGGAGAAGGGTTGCGGGCATAGGGCAGTAGCTGTGAGGTTTTGCAATATGCACTATGGAGAGAAAGCTGGACAGACAGTGGGGAAGGCATTGAGATCCCAGTACATTCAGTGTTTGGGTTTGCATTTTCCATCTGCTGAACCTGGCTTAATGTCCCTCCTGCCCAGCCCTGCTTAGTGCTCCCTTCACGTCAGCAATGTTAAGACTGATCTGACTGAGAGATGTCAAAAGGAGAAATGGCCACAAGCTCCAGATCAAAGTAAGATGTAGTGCATTAAGTTTGTAAGCTTTTTCTGTATTTTGAAAGAACTTCATGGTCATCTGGATTTTCAAGGATCCCTGTTAACAAGGAACACAACTTCCTTGAAGCTGGTTTCTTGAGACTTACTATGGGTTTGTACCCTGTCCCTAATTGTAGTATTTTGGACACGCTGACTTATCACAGAATCGTAGAAACATAGAATGGTTTGGGTTGGAAGGGACCTTAAAGATCATCTCGTTCCAACCCCCCTGCCATGGGCAGGGACACCTCCCACTAGACCAGGTTGCTCAGCGCCTTGTCCATCCTGGCCTTAAAACACCTCCAGGGAGGGGGCATCCACAACCTCTCTGAGCAGCCTGTTCTAGTGTCTCACCACCCTCACAGGAAAGAATGTCTTTCTTCAGCCTGAATCTCTCCTTTTCCAATTTGCATCTGTTATTCCTAATCCTTCCATCACATATTCTATTAAAAAGTCCTTCACTTGCCTTTTTGTTGCCCCCTTCAGGTATTGATAAGCTACGATGAGGTCCCCCCTGAGCCCTCTCTTCTCCTGGCTAAACAACGTCAACTCCTTCAGCCTGTCCTCATAAAGGAATAGCTCTGGGAACTTCTCAGCTGTCTCTTGGTGCTAGTCTCAGTGGTGTTCATCAACTTATTAAACTTCTGTGGTTTAAATTTTTTTTTTTCCATCAAATACTAGCATGTTATGTTGTAATACTCTTCTACATAAATTCAGCTGTTAGACAGCTTCCTACTATAACATATCAAAGCATGTGAAAGATATTAAGCTAATAATAATTTCTCATTTTGAGGTGTACTTTGAATGGCTGTTATCACCCCTTCAAATTAAGTTTTAAAAATAAAAATAATTAGAAGTTACAATTAAAATGCAACTCCAAGCTAGCAATATGGCCCTATTTCTATTTGTTTTGTTACTTTACAGAGTGAAATTTTTCTTTTAGAAAGTGTGCATTTTTGAGTATTTTTTCAATGGAAAACAAGTAGAAACAAAAAACCCTAGAAATGAGAACACACAAAGAAAAAAAGCTATGCATGGTGTAGTAAAAGGAATTCTGAATGTTATATACATATCCCTTCCAGGGTAGAGAAGTGTATATTCTTTTATGTATGTGCTTCATTAAAAATTTAATTAAGTAGTTGTAGGAATACAAGATTATTCCATTAACAGGTTTTCTTGTCTTAGACATAAACATGACTAAGCAGCATCCAAGATCAGCAGTAGCCATTAATAACCATCAATATTGTCTCCTGTAATACTTCTGGTACTTTACATTAATCTGTCAGTCATAAAACTATTAGGGTGTTTAGAAAGCCCATCACAGTCATAGAATTCAAGCAGTCAGCTGCAACCAATATCGACTCTGTTGAAAGAAATGGATATTAAAAAAAAAAAATTAAAATTGCCAATGTATATTTGATAAAAGGTCCTATCTCAGTTTTTATCTGAGACTTCCACTGATAGCAGAAAGAATACTGAGCAGAGAACCAGAATGGCATCTGGCCTCATGCCCAGAGGAGCTGTTAAAATGCACATTCTCTGAAATGAGGAAGAAACAGCAAAGGGAGACACCTCATCTGCATTAAAGATAATGAGTTCAGTTCTAAAAATAACCCAGTTTTTCTTATGATGTGGTACAATTAAATACTACACTTGCACGATACAAAAACAGCTGTAGTCCCTGTAAAACTCTATCTGACATAAATTGAGTAGAGAAAGGGATTTTCAGAAGAGAATGGATTTCGATTCAGCATTTTATAGTTATCAGTTGGCCTTCAGAAATGTCACGTGGATCCCACACCATTAGTGCTTGACTTCTGGTTGTTCCTCAAAGAACAACCAGACTGATAACACAGTTGCATACAGATTAACAGAGCAGATTAATCCCCGACCACCTTTCACTACCATGGCCACTTTGTATGCAAAATTCTGGGGATTCACACCCTTACAGCATTCTAAACTTCACCTTTAAATCCAGGAGTAATGGTGAATTCCATCATACATTTTCAGAATAAATTAACAGAGAAAAACACTACTATATAGTAACACTACTATAGCATAAAGCATGTAGTTACCTTGCTCTGACATATAATTCTATGAAACATAACCTTCTTGAGGTACAGTTGTGAGACTGTATGTTGTATTAGAATAAATATTGATAGCAGAAGAGCAAGGCTGCCCATTCCACTTAAGCTCAGCCAGATGTCCAAAACACATCCATGAAGAGAAGGATACATAGCCATTATTTCTATAATCTGATAGTACAGGTAAGCAAATCTAACAGGAGAAATCTGAACAAAACTGGTGTATGTAATTCAGCAGGACCTATAAATAAAAGACAGAAACAAAAGACAACATGAAGCAGAAGATACTTCAGGACTTGCTTGTAGACTGGAGATCAATTCAGGAATTTCCACTTCATTTCTTTGCCATGTGAGGTGGATAGAAGATGGACAAACTGAGTTGGCAATCACATCAGCTTGGCAGCCAGCACAGAGAAATTATAGAAGAGATTATCTGGGATTTTGCTGATATGAAAGGAAACCATCGATCAAGGAGTGTCTTTCCAAGATGATTTTTGAAAATTTAGTGGTTAAGCAAAAAAATTTGAACTGTGAAACATACTTCAAAATAATTCTAATCACACTGTATTTATTAAGTAGGTAATTATTATGCCAAATACTGACCAGAGTCTAGGCAGCTATGGATAAAAAGGCATCAGAAAAATTAACTTGTTCAAGAGGGATTTTATTTCTTTTCAAATAAAATTTAATATAAAAAACCTCTCTAATTATTTCAGAAGCATACTGTTTAGGAGTAGCTTCTTGAAATGCACGTTACATTTTTTTTTTTTTTTTTGATGATTATTTTTCTGCTTTACTACCCAGTGCTCTCAGCAGCCACAAAAGCAAAGGAAAAGTGACTGAGGCTGAGACTGATCTGCCTTTTTGGGGTCTCTGTGAGCACAGGCAGCAGCCAGCTGCCAGAATCAGCTTGTGTAATGACACATGCTGACATGCATAATATCGGAAGTCTTATTTGCCAGGTAACTCCTGTTAGTGTTAGAAATGTGTATAAACATATACAGTATCCATGTGTATATTTGAAAGAAGGCACCAAAGGACAAGGTTTGATAACTCAACTGCAAAGGACTGGTTTCTCACAAATGATGAACTATAGTATGTCAGCAAAAGGTTCTTTCATTTTGTAATAGATTTTCATGTTAAATTCAGACCTGGCATAGTTGAACAGATTTAGGTGGCTTTCCTGGAGGTGCAAATGCTTCACTAACTGAATTTGTCCTGCCACATGCAAAGTTCCCTGAATTTCAAAATCAGCTGTTACCAAACTTCATTGTAGAGTACTGGAATGAAAGGACATTCATTAACTTCACTCAAATTCATTGAAGATTAAATAATTGCAGTTGCAGTGGAAAGATTTACCAGGGATACACAAAATTCATGCAAGAGATGTGTAACAGTTGAGATATAGAAACAATGCTAGCTGAAAAGCTTTTAGCATGGTAACTGCCCTGTGGTCATACAAGCCTTTTGGTTTGTGCTGCTTCAGTGTGAGGTGGAGAAAGGACCTTTATATGA
This sequence comes from Turnix velox, assembly GCA_013400935.1. Lineage (NCBI taxonomy): Eukaryota > Metazoa > Chordata > Aves > Charadriiformes > Turnicidae > Turnix > Turnix velox. The sequence continues at coordinate 42,156 of VZTY01017693.1, forward strand.
GCTTTTATTCTGTTGATTTCTTTGTAATTTTTTTAAAGTTATGAACTTCCAGCTCTACACAATGCAAAGCCCTGTCCTACAGCTGGATCTTTGTAGCTGAACCCTCCCTTCTACAACCTGATCTGTATAACTCAACCCTTTTTTTCTGAGTAGAGTCCTGTTTAAATCAGAAAAGTTTCACATAAATGCAAAGATATGTCCAGGTGATCATTTACAGGATAGGGATTCAATGCTGTAATTTTATCAAGAACTCCAGGTTATATTTAAAGCCTACCTGATCTTCTGTACATCTTCTACCCAGTAAGACACGATTGTGGGCAATATGCCTTTTTGGGTTTATTTTATATGTGTATAATATATACACAAATAAAAAGTACCACCTGCAAATAATATTTGGAATGTGAAAGACACAAAATGTAAACATTTTATTTGGCAGTTCTTTCAAACAGGTGAATAAATAAATGGAAAAGTACATCTTAATATTCTTTATAGCAACAGATGCAGTTGCACACATATTTACATACTGTGGATGCAAAGAACAGTTAATTTCTTTTTTGTTAAAAAATGCAGCTTCCAACACCACTAGACTTGACAATTAAAGATGAAGATACTAGTAATACGTTTGTTCTAGCAATCTCGACTTTTAAAGGCATTCATTTGGAAGTAAGATAAGAGAGTCATCATGCATTTAGTTCATTTTGTCCACTTATGGTAGAAAGTCTGATGTAATCTCAGAATTATGAGTGTCATGCGCTTAAGTCAACTATGACATGTTTATAAATCAATGTAGTTCCCTTAAAACTTGAAGCAAAAAGAAAATCTCGTTTATCGATGGCAACATGTATGAAAGATCTTGGTGCCTGTACGTTTAATTCTTGAAACTTGACAAATTTTGCCTTTTCATCATCCCAGTAATAGACTTGTGTGAAAGAATAATCACTTCCAAGAATGGCATATTGATAATTACTTATCTGAAGCGGTTGGAATACCATTGACCCTCGGGATGGCATCCTTTGTAAATCCAGAAATGCTGAACCACCCCATTTCATGACTTTAGAGTCCCCAATAAATCTTGTTAAGCAAATGTATACATCCTCTTTCACTTTGAAATGCTTCACTGCATATGCATCTTCCATATCTTGGATATCAAAACGCTTAACAAATTCATTTGTTCCTTTGTTCCATTGATATATTACAGGTCTTTGGGAACTACTTGACAGAATTAAATGTGGTTTGCCGGATATTTCAAGATACTCCACATCAGTATCTCTGTACCAGGCATGCAGAGACTGATGGGAATAGAATCCATTCCCATTCCATTTGTAAACTGTGGTGAAACCAGCTTTTGAACTGTCTGCAACAACAAAATACCAGTCTTCGGCAATCCTAAAAGTTTCAATGTCATTGGGTTTTCGGATTTTAAGGATTTCAATATCTTGAATTTTTATAAACTTATTAGCAAAAATATCTCTTTTATATATGTGGGAACCTCCAAAGAGCTGCGCGACAATGACATACAGCTGGCTCTCAATAACTATAGGTTTACAGACAACAGTTGAAGTACCTATGAAAACAAAAGCAAAAGACCAAAAGTTAGTGCCACCCTTTGGATCAGCTGTCATAAAGTTATTTGCCAAGCACTGTTCATACCTGTAATGTTGTCATAATTCCTGAACATCACTTCTACGTGGTCCCATTCAAGAAAGATGCATTTCCCAGTAAAAGGCTGAGCAATAACCACATGTTCATCATTCATGTATGAGAAAGTATCTACTGACAGAGATTGGTATGGCAGGGACTGATAGACTTCAAATTCTGCAAAAGTGGATGTACATAAACATATGATAATTACAGAGGTACTTTCCATTTTGTCCTGAAAAAAAACAATCTGCTTAACATACACCGCTTTATTGTCAATTTCAGTATCTCATCACTAATCCAGTGTTCCTACTGATAAGGGAACTTGTTTTCCAATCTTTCTCAATTAAAAGAGGTTCTAGTTTATGTTCCAGTTCTACAAACTGCTATATAACAAATAAAAGCTGAGTAGAATCTGCAATGGAAGACCCCATTCCCAAGTCATTTGCACATCAGACTTACACCAGACAGAATTTCCACTGATGTTAGTGGAATCTCCATCCAGCAGGCAGACTTCCTGCAAGAAAGGGCCCTAGAATAAAAGAGATTTATCTTTGACTTTAATTTAACAAGATTAAATAATTTGAAGCATGTTACCTGTAATAATGCAATCAAATTCTTTTGGAGAGAGGCTATTGATTTTGCGTTTCTTATATTCAGGTGGGCTTTCACAGTAGATGTCTTCCACTGTTGCATTAGTGCTGCCCAGCCATTCTACCAGCCACTTCAGTTTGCAGTCACAGTTAAATGCATTGCCTCGAAGATCCCTGCAACAGATAAATCAGGCACTGAAAAGAAGTAGTCTGCAGATGCATTCTTCCTTGTAGGACAGCAACAAACAGGCCTCTTGTTAAATATGTTCCCTCGTGCTGACTCTCAGCTGATATCTTTCTGCCTTAATTTATTCTGACCCAAAGTTAAATCTATATTCCAGAACCCTCATGGATTTAGTTCTATTAAAAAAAGGAAGTAGAACCTATCTTGATAATCAGAAGGAACTTTTGTTGATTTCCCCATGTTTACAGGTACATAAAAGCCTACCATACCATTGGCCCCATGTTTTGGAAGGTTGTTTCAGTCTCAGTAAGAGCATTCTGGATGACAAAATGTCACTTGATGGCCAACCAGTCTTTATGTGATGTCTCCTTTAGATAAAATAATTTCAAGCTTTAGAAGACACAAGGAAAGGGCTTCTGTTGAAGTCCACTTCAGCTGTCTTCAGGCAGATTTGAGACTGTATGTACAGGAAGGGGCAAGTGCCAGGAGCAGGCTGTGTAAACCACCTGGCCATGGTCAGTCATGCCAAGAATGCTACCAGATACACTGACCACCTCCACCACTGACTGCTGCAGCCCTGCACCAGGAGCTCAGCCTACCTTGTCTATACAGGATGTTCTGCCCTCATTGTCTCAAATGAGGTGATTGAGAATTTGGTGTGTTGTAAACAGAACGTATTTCAGTGAAAAAAACATAGGATTTACCTGTCTATATTTTGTATTTTTACTGGCATTTAAGTTACACATGCTTTTCTGATAAAAGACATCCTTCCCAGAAATTATTTGCACAAAGAAATCTTACTCCGTTAAGTATCTTCCACACTCCCCTAGTGCCATACTCTCTCATGCATACTTCCTTCCTAGTCACTATGTCTTAATGAACATGCAGCTCTCTTAAATAACAACTGCCAGTACTATTTATCTTCATAATTGGTGTAATATGTGAAACTAAACCAAATTATCAACAGCAGTTGAAAAAAACAAGCCTACACACAGTGGGAAGTCTCTACCCAGTAACAAGACCACATTACTGCCTATTGGTTTGGATGGATGCTCAAAGTCCTCTAAAATCCTCTCCATATATTTTTAGCAGAATTAATAGATTAATTGCTTTCTTACACATTTGTTAAAGAATCCAAGCCTTTGAATATGTCTTTTGGAAGTGACTGGAGATTATTATTTGCGAGGCTCCTGTAAAAGAAGACAGTTCAGTGTCAGAGCTGAAAAATCAATTAATGAAATGCCACATTTTTGCAAGGTGTAATACTATGTGTGGAGCTTTTCTTAAGGTAAAGAACCTTGGCATTCTCCAGCACTTAGTTTGAAAAGATTGCTTTTAAGAATAGCTCATTTACTTTGTGACTCTTTTCCCACTAAAACGCGATCCCTCCTACTTTCTGACTCCTCAGCAGTTTTGCAGCATTTACAATACTTCACTTAGCAGGGGGGAAAATGCTGAATACCCCTGGTGTTTTGCCAACACCATTATTTTAAAACAATTAGTCATGACTGGATCTACTGATGTTTCCCTTATGAGATACATGGTGTTCACATTACTGCCACTTCCTCACTTTCTTATATCTCTTCTGGAAACAAAAAACACTGAGTTTCTTTCTGTTGGACTTAGGCTTAGCTCATAGTTTTTGGAAATATGCAGTAATAGACAAGAAACTGCTAATCAGCATGAGTTTCTTTCCTGGAATGTGCACATGTGTATGGATGAGACCAGCAAAAAACTGCCCTTAATTCCAACTTTTAGTGCTGGGAAATCTTGTTTAAATGCAGTGATTATTCTAGCTAGTACATGTGAGCAGGTTCTGAACAAGCAATGTATTACATTTCAGTCAGACACATCTGTGCAAGTCCACCAAAGGTCTGGGTTCTTCCAGATGACACTGAGGGCATGGCACGAAAAGAATAATGATGTAGGATATAGCTTTATGTTTCTTATGCTTAACAAAATTACTTACTACAGATGAGAAGAAATGAAAGTAGAAAGAATTTATTCTGGTTCTAAGATTACAGTTAGAATCTGTAGCTAGTAAGACTTAGACTCTCTTCTGGTTTTGCTTACATAAAAAGAAGTTATTATTAACTACAATTTCTCCAGTCAAGCAAAGCCATTTAAGCATATACTTAAATTCAAGAACAGGCCCAGATGTACTATGCCTGTAATAGTAAATGTGGGATGATGCCATTAGTCCTTTCTTACTTCACCACTTGCAGAGTTCACACAATTGTAATACTGGTGTACGCATCACCTGCTTTACTTACACTTAATTTTACACTCAAAAGCAGTTTTTTTAAGAGTCAGGTAAGTCATCTGGAGAGAGCTAACGACTTGCAAGCTGAGGCAGATTTAATGCCCTGCATTCCTTATGACCTGGATTATAGCAAACTGAAAGGGATAATGTGCTTGGAAGTAACAGTGATTCACCTTTGGCCTGGTAATCTGACTGACAGAAAAAATTACACCAGGTTTACTCATTTTCCAATTTTTGCATGAAAATTGCACATTTTATATTCCACTGTTAAAAGCATACTTAGACAGTAGAAAATACAGCCTTGCCTAGGTGCTGCTGTACATGGTATTTGGTTTATAATAAGGGAGTAAAGGTTGAATCAAATATGCAGTTAAACTTATGGAAACACAATCAAAATTATATATTGTGAGTAGAAATTACTTTCCAATCCTAATTGTAAGATTACAATGTTAATAAATTATTTAAATTACTATTTTTCTTTAATTTTCCTTTTCTTCTGTCTGCTCCACGCACATTTTACAGTAAAGACACACTGTAAAGATAGTAAAGATGGTTCACTGCATTATAAAAACACGAATGTTTGGATAGCTTACTGCATTGCAAAAGTTATGTTGTGAAAAGGAAGCAAAAGGAATAAACAGAACAAAGTTCATCTCTAACTTCACAAAACTACCTTGTATGCCTATTTACAATGATTCTTTTAAAAATATATTTTATGTACTCAAGTACTCTGCTGTTTCTGAAATGAGAAGTGCCCCAGGGATGCCAAATGATTAAAGTCTCTATGGTTTTCCCCCAGGGGTGGGGAACAGCTCTGCCAGCACATTAAACCAGTCACATTCTGTGGTTAATGGACCTGCCTTTGCTCTTATTTTCTGCAAATTTCCCATTGTCTTCCTGAATAGTGCTCCTTGGGCAACAGCACTATGATGCATCAGTCCCAGAAATGTGCACCCAACCACACACAAACTGCAGTGGCTCCTCCAATGTGTCTCTGTCTTCTGTGGATGTTTTCTCTTATGAAACTGCTGAAGCATCCCCAGAAACCAACATTATCAGTGAAGACAAGATGTTACTCTTGGACTGTGTGCTCTGTAGAGAAGAAATCTTGCCTTGCCCTGTGTCAGAAAAGCAATTTTCTCACTGGCAGCAACAGCTACTAAATAAGTAAATGAATATGATAAATAATGTACTGGCCCCATTTGTGAATATAAAGCTATTCATGCACATAAATATTTTGAAGATAGGTTCCCAGTTACCAGCCTTATCCAATTATCAGCCTTTTGGTAACAATACTGTAATTATACCTATACTTCTAATAGGGATTTTTATGGGATGTTTATAGCCTGTTTATAGACCTTTTTCATTTTCCTCTGTCTCTCCTCTTCCTCAACCCTAGAGCCATTCCCTGAGCAACTTTACCTATACGAGTAGTCACAGTCAGCTCAGTTTCAGGCAGCTGAAAGTCTTGTCTGTTCTGACAAAAAAGGGAAGAGTAAAATGTTTTATGCTGTAATTACTATGTGATGAAGGATGCGATTCAACTACTATATTTAGGCATTTTAACTACTGGAAACTGAATCTTTGCTTTCTCTCCTGCACTAAAATATATGAAAGTTGAATGACCCTGTTTCAAAATCCTCTAGGAGGTCATTGAGCTGAGGCCAAAAGGTCAGAATCCACTCCCTTTCCCGTGACATACACCCCAAAACATATGATTCAGGATGCAAATGCCCAGAGCTGGTTATAAACCTGCATCAGGCACACTCCAGATGTTTTAGCCCTTTCTTTTTTTTTTTTGTTTTTTTGTATTTATTTATTTTTGTATTTTCAACATTAGGGGCTTTTTAAAATGTTTTGTATTTTTATGTACATACTGTATTTTCAATACATTTACCACTCTCTAAAATACAATTACTGCTAAAAGATAGATTTTATGTGAGATCAGAGACAAAAACCTGGCTATAAACTGTCTCTCCAGCTCAGAGCATGAGAATGCTGCTCTTGTGCTTGCAGTGAAATGCTGCAGGTACCTGCTGAGCCCAGCATGAGAAATGGCTCTGCTGCTGTGGGCAAGGGCAGCCACATTAGCATCCTTTGACTAAACCCATCCCAGCAGCCACATTAGTATCCTTTGACTAAATCCACCACTCAGCTAACGCTAGCATGGGGGTTGCAACATGTCAGAGGGCAAGGCTCTGGTTCCAGAACAGCCCAAGGGCTGGGCCACAGCATGAAGAATATTAAGCAGAAACTGTGTTAGTGTGTGACAGAACCTGTGAGATGCGCTGGCTTGTGTGGAGGAGAGGACAGGGCACAGTGCAGGAATTTAAAGCTGATGCTCATAAAGTCTAGAAGCTGATATACCCCACAAAAGTGAACTGATGCCTCTTGTTGCAACTCCTCTGTTTAAAATTATTCTTAGGTGGAAATTTTAAAATCTGATTTAGTCAAATTCTGATGGATACAGGTACTAGCTGAAGTGGACATGGGAACAGAGAGTGATGGCCAGAAACAGCCATTACATTCTCCCGGACTGATACAAGACAAGGAAGAGGGATGTGTCCACCCTTCAGCTTTTCACTACCTGTAGCATCCCAGCACCAGCACAGTTTCCACCCTCCTCCCTTCCAAGTCCCAAAATGGAACTTGCCTTTCCAGTGCCAAGCTTACTGATGACCCACACTGCTTTCTCCCTGCTTTCCTCCACACTCATCTGGAAACCTCTAGTGGTTGAGCAGGGGAAGCCAGGGAGCTACTGCCAAACATACCCTGCTGGAAGTTGTTTGGGTCCTGGCCTTCTACAAATACCACAATTAGGGAGACTTTGGTGGAAGCACAAAGATTAACATTCTAATTAAATAACTATTAATATCACCTAAATGAATGTGAATGGCTGTTTATCAAAATGCAAATACCACGCAGTAGTTCAGTTACTAAATTAAATACACCAACCAATATATTAATCCATTTTACTTACAGGTGAATTAAAGATTTCAGTCCTCTGAAAGTATTTCTTGAAATGGACTTAATGTTGTTGTTCTCTATGAACCTGTAACGGGTCATAAAGTCATTCTGGTCAAAGCAATGCCTGGAACTTGGAAGCCCACCCAATGTATTCAATAATGCCAGGAAATAGACTTTTGTCCACTCACAAATATTCTAGATGAGGAAGGCCCATGAAAGCATCATCACTAATAACATCAAAGGTGTTAGATGTAAACAACCTGCATAAAGAGATGCAAAACAAATGACCATTAGGTTATCAGCACCTTAGAAAGCAGTTCATCAAACCACAACAGGCCAAATTTCCACTGACTGCATTCATGGGTTTTGTGTGTGCAGGATTGTAAAGCTGAGAGACTGCACCACAGTCTAATGCAAAAGGAAAAACCCAACAACTTGTTGCTTTGCCTGCTGGGGCCATCTGATAAAATTCCATTGACTTCTGTGGGTTGTAAATGTGGGGTTATCATACCAATAAAACAATGAGATTGTATAAGTGCCACTGGAGACATATGTCGAGGACAATGAAATGTTCAAGTGCTACAGAAGTCTAAATTGTGCTGAAGAACACTTACTTTTGATGACACATAGGAAAAGTATGCAGCAGCTTAGCCAGGCATCAAATTGAATGTGCACCACTGACAGGCCGGAAAATCCCTTAACTTAGTGGGCATATTTGACCTGAGGGTACTGAGAAGTTACTGAGAAAAAAATGGAAAACCTCTTAATTTAGTCAGTGTTCAAATCAGAACTAATTGTAAGTCCATGCTATACCTGCTGGAAATAGCTCTTAGTGCATGCATCTATTTTTCATCTATGTAGTAGTAAAAATATTAGCAACATATTCTATGTTATGTAATTTTATAAGCATTGAAAAGGGACTACCACTGATTTTTACACCTTTATTTATGCTTATCAGCCATGTTTGCATTTGCCCATTTTAATTCAGTTCTGGACTGTCACACCCTTAATATGGTAAGGCACTGTCATACATCCCAGTGGAATACTAGATGGAGTGGGTGGATACAATGATTTACACTATGACATCCTTAGGCATTCTGGAATTCAAGATTCCCAAATATGAATTAATACTTTTAATGAGGTAATGTTGTATTTTGAAGCTTGCATTCTGAGTAAATGGGAGTTGATTTATTTTCTTACTTGACTGTTGCAGACTGTGCTTCTTCTGCTTTAAATATTTTCAGTATGTGGAAATATGAAAAATTCCTTTTTGTTAGAGACATTCAATGGGTACTTCTCTTTCTTAGAGAAAATAAGTATTTTTGTAAAAACTTCTGAACCAGAAGATCAGTTTAATTAATCTGCTACCTGCAATAAATTTTACTTTTCTGATGTGATTTCACTGGATAATTTTTCCTTTGCTGCACTTTACTCTCCCTCTAATTTAAAGAAATGGATGATATCTCTTTAACTAGTATAGATAATTTAGAGTTTCTCAGGACTAGCATAGGTCTTGCACTTGGTGAGCTCATTTGCCTCCCATCTCATACCTCCCCCTAGTGGCTATTTCACATGTATTTGACTTTTTTCCCCCCCACTCTCTGCCCTGCTTGATCAGATCTGCTTGATCTATGACCCACCAGTCGTGATTACCTCCCTTTATTCTGAGGGGTTTCATGTCCCCACTTGAACACATTGCTGATACACAGAGCCATAAGTGCTGGAGATGAAAGCAGATTTTCTCGTTATCAGGGAACACTCCTACTGGCACTGCACCATAGCTGTGTAGAACCTTCATATTTTGGTAGCCTCACAGAGAGCACAAAGCCTATCATCCATACTACTGAAGAAGACAAGCTCTCCTGACCTGGGACTTAGGGGCAGTGACTAGCACAATGAGATCATTACTTCGCCAAAGAGTACTGCTGCTGCTGTAGTAAAAACAGTAGTAAATAACAACAGAGGCAGATATGTTCCACAGTTAGAAGTGTGTGGCTAGCATGCTGGAGAGACCAAATTGAATTTGTTATTTCTAAAAATGTAACACTCAAGATTATTATGATTATGTAAAAATATGTATAGGTTGCTAAATCTTGCTATTGGCTAAATGAAGCCTGCCAATAGAGCTCTGTAACCATGCACAGCTAAAACTCTAATTTTTAATTAACCTGAGTTTTCCTTATAATTTCCCTTGTTATCTTTTGTCAAAATTGGTAATTTTTCTTTCCCACTTAAAAAACAGGGGTACTTGCTTGGCAAATGGAATCCTGTTCCTGTGGTCTGTGTGTAAGGAGTTACTTGCTTCAGATGAGGAGCCTGACTTTCCAAGGATGGCAAGCAGCTGAGCTACCATGTTAGAAATGTATCTGGAGAAGTGTGCACCAGTATTTTTAGAAATGTTAGGTAGTAGAAGTGAGTAATCTGTGGATTGTTGGCACCATTTTAATCAAAGCCCCTAATGGAACAAAACCTGCTTCTCTGGGATCAGAACTTTTGTTGCAGCATTGATTAGCAGCAGCTTGGAACCTAAAGCATATAGCAGATTCTGCTTATTATTACTATTACTACAATGCCAAAAGCCGTGGCCAGAGGCACAGACTCCAGTGTAAGAACTCAAAACAAAATGACTGTATCTGTTCTACTCCACCCTGCCCAATTCTGCTTCCCCTGGCAGTGGGATTGCTCAGTGTAGGTGGAGGATCGTAGTCAAGAGAGATGATGTCCTACTCACTCTCTTCAGATACAAGCTCCACCAATGCTGCTGGTTCTGCTTTTTCCTGTCCTTTGAAATGCTCATTGCAGGAATTATGTGAAATGTGTCCCTTTTGTGATGTGTGACCACCTGGGAAAAGCTTCGCAGGAATAAAGTGCCATGGAAAAGCATTTAGGTTTCCATAGTAACTGCCTTTACCTTTTTACCCTGTATCCAAAAATTGTACAGTATGTCTGCTCCTCCTTATCAGCTCCACTTGAGGTAGCAGAGTACAGCCAGGGTCAGGGCTTCAGCTATGGGTGCACCAGCAGTTCAGTCCCACAGCTGTGGGGCTAGGGTACATCCACCAGAGCCAGAGCAGGTGGGGAGCCTGGACTAGACCCCTCCCCCCCCCCTTGGTCTGTCCCACCGGGTGCCTGTGTCAGGCTGGCAGCACATCCCTGCTGAGGAGCATGGGTTACACTCCCTCTGCCGCCGTATGGCTCACAATTACATAAGCACATTTCTAGGAAAGCCTGTAAAAATCCTATATAGAAATGCATCTGATCTAGAAACATTCCAAAATATTCCCTCCCTGCCCATACTCCATTGCAGTATTTCACTGTGAAATAACAGCTTTGATTTTTTTTTTTTAATTGAAGGAAAGCCTTCATTACTTTTGTCTTTTGGTTTGGTTTGGTTTTTTTTCCGAAGAACATGAAATAACAAATAGGGTCAAATCCAGGCACTCTGAAAGCAAAACTTCCACTGAAGTGACTAAACTTCCACAGAAGTCAATGGCAATTTTACATGGAAAAGGACTTCAGGACCTGTCCCACTGCAAGGAAGGGCATGATCTCGGGGGGTTCTGAGCTCACAGTCGGCGGGAGTTGCAAAGGGGCAGCTTTATACTGGGATCAGGCCCCAGGACTGCAGAAAAGAAACACTAATGCTCAATGCAATGCTCAAGTCCCTACTGTAATGTTAATTACAGTATAATGAAGATAGTATACATTCTGTCACCAAGACCTTCAGCATGTAATCATTCAAAGTAGCACTGACAAAACACAGCCTTGTAAAATACTAAGTACATGCACTTTCCAAATATTAAGCAGGCACTATCCTCCAAATTGCTGAAAACTCTTGTTTTATGTCATCTAATTAATCTCCTCTTTCTGTTTCTTATAAAATTCAGACTGAGACCCCCTTCTAAAATATTTATGGATACATATACATTTCATAACAAAAACTGTATCATATAAATATTTCTCACAGAAGCTGCAGAGATGGTGTGAGCAAAAAACTCCCTTCTGGGATTTTAGTAAAAGCAGATCTCACAAAGGATCTGGAAAGAAGAGAAAAACAACCTTAAATTAATGTAGTCTCATATATCCATGGTTATAATACTGATCTGGTCATCACAGAAAAATTTATTTCTACAACTGGAAAAAAAAAAGACAGAACCAAAAAAACCCATAGAAATGAATGTTACAGGTTTCATGTAGTATTGAAGAAGGGATAAATGGAATGTGTGGACAGACACACACAGACAGACAGATGGAAAGAGAGGTAAAAATCAGGATTCAAGGATGCAGCACAATTTTAACACATTAGCTGATGATTCTGAATGCTGGAGGTACTCCCTGCAGCAAACATCCTTCTGTATGCACTGAAAACACTACACATCCTAGTTCATTTAAAATCATAAATTAAATAACCAAATGCTTACAGCCCTTACAGTGAGATAACATCAGGCGGAACGCTGCGAGGAATAGATCTGGCATTTTCACATAAAGCATTATCTTTGGTACAAGTACACCAGGCAGGACATTTTGGCTTCACTGGTTTCTTCCCTTCAGTCAGCAAAAGCACAGATAAAAGGCATAAGAAATAAGCAATTCTTCTAAAGGGTCTGCTGGCATTTCCCATTCTTTTGATCCGCACTCGTTCCAGCCAGTTGAAAGAATATCCCAAAACATGAACAGGGGTTCTTTATTCAGCCATTGGACGTCTTTCTATAAGTCCAGGTCAATATTTGTCTCTGCTTTCCCAACCCTTTTCTTTCTCTTTCACTCTGTTTTTGTAGTCAGAAACCTGCAGCTGATCTGTATGTTTCCACTCACTCAGGCAAGGTACTGTTCAGAGAAGAGACCTGCGAGGTGCTGTAAGATGGGGAAAATCCAACCGGCTGAAAGGAGAGAAAAAAAAAAAAAGACTTGCATCACCACAAAAACACTGAGCACAACACAGCATTAGATTGCAAAGTGATGTAACTGAGAAATACACGGCTTTCTGTTTTCACAGGGAGGCCCTTTCCCTGTTGCCAAAAATAGTGCAGCGCTATGTTTTGCTGGTGGGTGGGTGAGTGGGTGTGGGGTGGAGTGTATGCGTGTGGGGGGAGAAATCACTCATCTCTTACTGGATCCTTACAACCTCGTGAACCTTGGAGAATTATGCTTCACGTAAGGCAAGCAGCAGAACTAACGGCAGTATCCTCAGGAAAATTAAATCGAGCAAAGCCATCAAAAGCATTGCTGCAAAAGCTGTTAGATTAATTTTTATCCTTAGCCCTTATTGCACATATCTGTACTGCTGAAAAACAAGCTGCCACACATGGAAAATATTAAAATGTATGAGGGAATGCCTACAACTGTTATTCCTAAACAAAATATTTTCTCATGCAAAATAGACCCCAACTGCCCTTTTTTTTTTGGTAAGCATTCTTATTTGTGTGTGTGTGGTTTTGGGTTTTTTTAAGCATTCTTATCTGTGTTTTCTGAGCTGGTTAAATTAAACAGATCTAGCATTGTTCAAAAAAAAGACAAGATTAATTAAAAGTTCATGTTAAAAAATTTATTTGGTTGGAGGCTGAGCGTTTTAGATGGAAGAAAATTGCTATTTAAACATCATCTATGTTAAACCTGTAGTTAAGAATGGATCTTCTTTGAAAAGTGCCAGGGCAGGGACAGATAATGAATCTTTACAATACTGTCTGGAGGCTGCATCTGAAATTAGTGCTAGGTGCAGGATGAATACTCTGGGAGATAAAGTCCTCAGCTTGAAGACTTTACAGTAAACTATGTTAAATATTTTATAGGAACTTAAGGTGCACCTAAGTGTTATTATAAAAAAAAGGGTAAGCCAAAGAGCTGGAAAGCCACAAGGGATAATTTCATTTTTACTGATATAGGATTGCTATTAGAAGACTTTTGCCAGCTTTAATACATCCTGACACTTCCCCATCAGACTGGCAGCTATGTAACAATATGATGAGAGCCAATGGTTTCACACTAGAACAGGGCAGGTTCAGGTTAGACATTAAGAAAAATTTTTTCACCATGAGGGTGTTGAGATACCGGAACAGGTTGCCCAGAGAGGTGGTGGAGGCCCCATCCCTGGAGACATTTAAGGCCAGGCTTGCTGAGGCTCTGAGCAGCCTGATCTAGTGCAAAATGTCCCTACTCACAGCAGGGGATTGGACTAGATGGCCTTTGAAGGTTCCTTCAACCCTATGATTCAATGATTCTCTTGCAAGGGTTACACAGATCACGAAGTCTAACAGGGCTGACTGGATGGTACAAAAGTGGTCATTATTGTCTGCTTCACGTAGATGTTGTCTTGTCCCCAGACACCTGTAAGCCAGAAAATCTCTCTTCTCTGCTGGTTACTCCTCCTTTGATTCCACATGGCCACCTGGCTCTGTCCCATCGCTCCTGCTCTACAGACCATGAAATCTATGCCATGAAATCTCAATACTGACACTATCCCTGTCTGTCTTTCTCAGGAGCAATGCCAGCAAGGCCCAGACATGGGTGCTTAGAGGGGATTTTCAGATGCTATGCATGGAATATGGCAAAAGGGGACAACTGCCTGTAAAACGCAAAGAAACTCGGTGTTTGGATGCCAGATGAGACCCTAGCATCACTGTGGATGCAGTGGCTAAGGCACATCTCCTTGAACCAAGTGTTTCACTGGGTGGTGAGACACTGGAACAGGTTGCCCAATGAGGCTGTGGATGCCCCCTCCCTGGAGGTATTTAAGGCCAGGATGGATGAGCCACTCAGCACCGAGTGGTCTAGTGGGAGGTGTCTCTGCCTGTGGCAGGAGGGTTGGAACTAGATAATCTTTAAGGTCCCTTCCAACCCAAACTATTCTGATTCTAAAATCCCAAGAGCTCACACCTGGACATTGCACTGTGTCCTCTAAGGGACAGGGTGATGACCAGAAATATCCAGAAAGCTTTCAGAGGCAGAGAGCTGTCACGGAAGGTCCTGCTGGGTGAGGTCTCTGGTACACCAGCATGCTCCCCACCTGGCACCTGTGCCTGCCCTCTTGGGCGGCTTGTGTTTTCTCAGTTTTTGTTTTGGATTTTTAAGGTTTTTATTAATCTAAATGCGGGATGATGTTTTTTGTTCTGAAGGAATTCTTTCTTTCAGCAGTCACTCCTGAAGCAGGATTGACTTTGACTAGGGAGTGACAGGGGAGTGTTGTTTCTGAACCCATCCACTCTCTATAAGAAGATGGTGCCGAATTACAGTAACCCAGGCATTGAAATAATTATAAAACAAATGTCAAGGCAAAGGTTATTTCTTGCTCTGGAAATTATCTAATTGTAGGAAGTGAGAAGGAAGCTGGATTTGTGGGACTTGTGTAAGCAGGGTATACTATCACCTCCCCTCTGAGATGTTAAAAGCAGAGACTGGTGATTTGAGAACAGAAAATTCTCTTAACTTCTTGCTGAAAGAGAAGAGGCCTGTTGTTGTTTGTTTGTTTATTCCTGGCAAAGCCACCCATTGCCATGGCGACATTCTGCCAATGATGGTGCAACCCCGTGTTTCCTTTCCTTCAGCTCATTCACTTGAAATCCACCATCAATTACTGAGGCACTTCTTTTTAGTGACTGCTCCAGCCACATTGTGAACCTCCTGGAAACTGTGGAGCATAGCAGTTCCTCACTAACAAAAGCACATTCTGCAGCAGGGCAGAAACCCAACCCTAGTCCTGGCCAGCCACAGAACGGCCTGGAGGTTAATTTTCTATTCCAAACTACATGCCAAAACAACCACTTTTTTTTTTTCCCAAAAAATTGCAAATATTAAGAATATTTGGAAAAGCACTGTCAAAAGAGGAATGTAAATCATGTTCCCCAGCATCTTTTTATGCCAAGCTGTGTGGCTTGTTTCTTGCCATGTAGGGGTGTAGGACTTCTTAATAGGATGGCAAGACTAGGAATTCAGCCTGGAGAAGAGAAGGTCAGGAGGACCTTGCAGTAGCTTCTCAATAACTGAAGTGGACTACAGAGAGGCTGGTGAAGGTGGTGAGACACTGGAACAGGTTGCCCAGAGAGGCTGTGGGTGCCTCCTCGCTGGAGATGTTTAAGGCCAGGCTGGATGAGGCTCTGAACAACCTCCGAGTTGTCCCTGCCTATGGCAGAGGTGTTGGAACTAGATGATAGAACCATAGAATCATAGAATGGTTTGGGTTGGAAGGGACCTTAAAGATCATCTAGTTCCAACTCCCCTGCCNGTTTCTCACCCTCTCCCGTTTGCCTCTAGGCAGATTCCACATATCCCTCTTTTTCCCCATCTCCTGCCTCTGCCCCACACCAACCCTTTCCCAGCATATATTCCCCCAAATCCCACACCCCTGGGCTCCACTGGAGACTCCCTCCCTCCCCACCTGTTCCAACTCAGCCCACTCTCCTATTTAACACCAGCGGGGAAGGGCAGCAGCTACCATTTCAGCTACTCTGATCTTTAAGGTTCTTTCTCATCCAAACCACTGTCTGATTCTATGCAATGAGCCGCTGGGGTTTCGGTGTCGTGGCTGCTCCCCAGCCATCGCAACACTTGGCTCACCCATCAGCGCTGCCATCGGGAGTTGTTTAGCAGAGGAGCGCGAGCGGCTGCCTGCTGTGCCCACATCCCCGTGCTGGCACCGGCCTCCTCGCTAGCTTGTCTTACCCGGCGCCTCAGCTACTGAGGGGGTACAGTGTGATTCAATACTTTATTTTGCTTTCATTCTGTTGGAGGAGATTTCTGTAGCAGGAGGGATGAGGGAGACGCGGCCGGCCTTGCCGGGTCAGCTGGCCCCCACTTGACGTTTGAGCTGAAAAATGTCCACCTCGCCGCGGAGCGATGGCAGACATGTTCCGGTGCGGGTAGGGGCATACCGTGGCTCGGTGTAGGCTTGGTACCAACAGGTACCACCGGTACAGCAGTCCCGGGGCCGCCCTCACGGCGGCAGACGGGGCGGCATCGCTGTAACGCCCGTGCGAGCCACACTGCGCCCTGCCTTGCCTCTCCGCCCGCACCGCCCCGGCCTGCTGGCAGTAGGGGCACTCACCACCCCGCCTCACTCGGGTTCCTGAGGCAGGAACTTCTGTGGCTTGACTTCTAGAGTGAACACATGCATTTGTTACTGTCATCATTATATTTACTAAATATGTACTCCTCCCGAGGAGGCCACGAAGATGATCAAAGGGCTGGAGCGACTCCCTTCTGAGCACAGGCTGAAGGAGTTGGGGTTGTTCAGCCTGGAGAAGGCTTAGGGGGGAACTTCATAAGAGATTTATGAATACCTGAAGGGGGCTACAGAAAGGTTGGGGTAGGACTTTGTGATGGCAGTATTAGGAATAAGGGATTTAAATTGTAAGAGGGGAGATTCAGGCTGGAGATAAGAAAGCAATTCTTTACTGTGAGGGTGGTAAGACAGTGGAATAGGTTGCCCAGAGAGGTAGTGTGTGCCCTGAACATGGAGGTTTTTAAGGCCAGACACTGAGCAACCTGTTGTAGTGAGAGTTGTCCCTGCCCATGGCAGGGGGGTTGGAACTAGATGATCTTTAAGGTCCCTTCCAACTCAAACTATTCTATGATTCTATGAATACACTTTTAGCCAGGGTTCTCTAACCTCTGATTAAAATGTGAGTAATTCCATGAGCAAAACACCTGAGGAAATCAAACACAAACGGTCAGAACACATCCAAAACTTATTTAAAAAAAATATTTAATACTTTTCAAGGGGATTAACTTTGCTCCACTGACTGTATTTGCATATTTGCATTAGCCCAATATGTTTTCATTATCATCATATGACAAAATTTTAACAAGCTTCCTGTGGTTCCACACTATGTTTCCCTTTGCAGATACATGCACTATTACAGCTATCCTTCATTTTTGGGACATTATCTTGCTTTTTCCATGCTGAGGAGGAGCTGCCTGCACACGTGTGACCTCCACCAAAACCCACCAATGGTGATGGCAAGATTTGAGTGAACTTCACTGTGCTTGGATTTAGGGCCCTAATCTTCCACTACGCTGACACAAAATAGTCCAAATCCAAATCATGACCTCCTAAAGAACAAACCACACCCACTGCTGTGTCACCACTGTGGAGCAGAAGGCTTTTCAGATCAAACACCCCTACAAACTTCCTTCGAGTCTGAGCTCTTGCTCCTCCGGTGCCACCCTTTCAAGAGATTCTGCAGCAAATGGCAAATTTAAAGCAGCTGAGACTGAGGCGGTACTTTCAGTGAACAAAACCAAGTCTTGTGAATTCCGAACAGCTCTGAATAGCCTGCTTTCTGGTGGATCTGGCACTGGGAAGAGGCCTTCTGCAGTTTAGGCATAAAAAACTTGAGATGCCTTTTACAGTGGCCTACAGTACAAACTATCTCAGGAATGACCATCACAGGGCTGCTCAGAGCTTTTTATTTTACAGGTTCTTCTGATTTTGCCCTGCCTATACAGGTCTGTATTATGGATATCTTTCCTCATTACACACAAGTGGAACAACCAGACTAGTTCCTGTGTCAAAAAGCTGAGGAAATAGCTACTTCATTGCTGCCAACTTCAGGGGAAAGAAAAACTCTGAGGGTGGTCTCCTTTGCCTTCCATATTGTAGCCAGTTCACAGTTCACCGTGGAATTAGCAGAGATCACCTCTGAAAAGAGTCTGGTCTTAGCTCCCTTGAACAAAACTGCATGGTGAACATCTTCTCTGAGCACGTCCTGAAGAGTGTGCAGGCTCCAGAGCTGCTTACTGGCTTAGGTACACCAGATGGATGATACAAAGCATGCCAGGAGAGATGTACTTTTATCTGAACTGTCATTCTTTAAGAAAAACATCCGAAAAGACGCTAGACAAAATTCATCTATGTTTAGGCTTTATTTTGTTACAACCAAGGACTTCCAACATCTTCCTGATTCTTGATGCATTATTGTTTTTAAACAGTAGAGATCAGAAATTATCTCAAAGAGCATTTTCGAGCTATAGGACTTCTAGCTGTTGTGGTTTTTTAAAGGTGCTCCTAGGCTGGGAGAGACCCAGGAAGGCTGTCCAACCTCCTGAGTAAGGAAGGATAAAGGCTCAGAAGCAAGATATGAAGTATCCAAAATGTACTGGTTTGATATCACATGACTTCTAAAACAGTACTGGGAAATTTTAAGGACCTAATCCATCATCTTTGAAAAGCTGATATTGGCAATACTGCTAAAGTTAAATGTGGGATGTCCATTCATGCTGGTCTGACTGCCTTCCAAGGCAGGTGGGCAAGTGCCACAGCCTGGTAGCTTTACCTTATGTAAAGAAAAGTAAAGAAAAATCCCAGAATAAGCTATCAAACAGAAAAATCCATTAACACTCTTTCAAATCAGACATGGACATAACCTCAAATACTGCACTGGCCCTTCACCACGAGAAAGACTCCATGAATATTACTCCATGATCTTGTTACGTATTCATCTCCAGTTTCCTCTGGGCTTGTCTGTTCTTGTTCCTCTGAAGGGGACTGGATGCCAGTACAGCTGGGATTATCCTGCTCTTCCCTAGCTTCTGCCTTATGATTTCCCAGCAAAGTTGGGACCAGCTGTTTTCTCAGTTTTTTTAGAAGATTCACAGTCTTTGTTACAAAGCAGCATGCTTTGCAAGATACAGTCCTGTAGCAAGTTAACTGCTCACCTGAATACTACACACTTTTTTACAGCCCTGAAGAAATAATTCCTAATTAATTTCTGTTGTCTGTGTTTTGATTTGAAAGCCAAAGTCAATGGATATTTAGAGAGGGGGAATGAAAACAGCAAACATACAAGCTCAAGAGCAAAAGAGAACCCCATTGAAAGATGTCTGAAGCATCATGGTTCACAGCAGGAACTGAGACCAAACCTAATACAGGGGAAAATTAAGAGAGGAAACAAAAGAGAAGACACCTGTTTTAAACTTGTTACAGAAATCTGCACTTCATCCATCCTTAAAAAAAAAAAACTGTCAAGAAAAGTTGCCAGTAGTTAATTCAGACCCTGGGAAGAACAGCATCTCATGTGCAGGGTTGGAAATGGGGACACTTTACATCAGACAGACAGCATACCCATACACTTCAGTGGAACAGACATCAGTGAGCACCTTACCATATCAAAGAACCCTCTGTTGGAACCTCTCGGGGAGGAAAAGTTGAGTTCAAATATGCAAGCTGCTTTGTTTGCCATTTTTCCCCTGCATGGCCTGATCAGACATTAAGAGCCTGATACAACTGAGAAAAACCATTGATAATTTGTAATGGTAAATGGTCTCATGACTTTTGAAGAAAATGGTATGGTGATATTGAGAATACAGTTCCATGAAACTCTTTCTTTAATGGGATGGTTTCACTCTTCCTTACTATTCCACAGGCTTTTGATTCCTTCCCCTCCCCAGCTTGCTACTGGTTTCTGTCTCTGATGCTATTTCTATAAACTGGATCAAATAAATGATCTAGTAAAAGAATGAAAACCAATAAACCCCTAAACAAGACAAAATCCTTCCAAAACAAAAGAAAAATTGATAGAGCCAGAGCAAGAGGCTGAGGACACCAGTGGTCAGGCAGAGAGCACTGATTTTGCTGTTGGAGAAAAGGTACAGTGAACCACACATTTGAGGAGCAGTTTCATATTACAAATGTTCACAAACATTTAAAAAAGCTATAGGTTAGAACTGGTGGCAAACTACCTCAGCTCAGATCAATTAGGACAAAATATGGACCTCATAAAATGCACACATACTTAGCTGGATTTGTTTAAAAGTTACCATCTAACTGGATGTCTGACCCCCTAGAGGCGTATACAAACTGACATTTGATAATTATGATCCCCACCCTGCCAGTCCCTTCCACTATTTGTTAATTAAATAGTTGTTTGTAGGAGGTATCATAGAATCATAGAATAGTTTGGGTTGGAAGAGACATTAAAGATCATCTAGTTCCAACTGGGGGGGGTGGCAGGGACACCTACCACTAGACCAGGCTGCTCAGTGCCTTGTCCTCCCTGCCCTTAAAACACCTCCAGGGAGGGGGCATCCACAACCTCTCTGGGCAAGCTGTTCCAGTGTCTCACCACCTTCACATGAAAGAATGTCTTTCTTATCTCCAGCCTGAATCTCCCCTCTTCCAGTATGCATTCATTATTCCTAGTCCTTTCATCATATATCCTATTAAATGCCCTACCCCAGCCTTTCTGTAGCCCCCTTCAGGTATTCATAACCTCCTATGAGGTCCCCGCTGAGCCTTCTCTTCTCCAGGCTGAACAACCCCAACTCCTTCAGCTTGTTCTCAAAAGGGAGATGCTCCAGCCCTCTCATCATCTTCCTGGCCCTCCTCTGGACCTGTTCCAACAGCTCAATGTCCTTCTTATGCTGATAGCTCCAGAAATGGTCACAGTACTCCAGATGGGGCCTCACTAGAGAGGCAAAATCACCTCTCCTGACCTGCTGGCCACACTTGGGTTGTCTTCTGGGCTGCAAGCACACACTGCTGGCTCATGTTGAGTTTTAAATCCACTGACACCCCCAAATCCTTCTCTTCAGGGCTGGCTGCACTTAAGCCAAATACAGAGGGAGAGAAAATCCAGCCGAGTGAGAACTCTCTATCTGAAACAAAATGTCCCAGATATTCTAGTATGAGCAAGAGCTTTCTACAGACCCAAAACAACATACCACTGTCATTGTAGCTAAATGCCATTTAATTGGCAGCTAGGAAAGTCTATAATACATTTCTTCATGGAAAAATGTTTGAGCTCTTCTAGTTTGCCAAGATGCTAATCAAAAACAGACGGCATGTTATAAAATCCTTTCACTGACCTGTCCTATCTTACATTGTTCTCCTGTACTTTTTTCATTGGCTTCCAGCAGAATTATTCTAATCTTCATAAACTTGTCTTTAATTTTCCTTGTAATTTTGCAGACAGAAAAGACTAACTTAATGTTATTTATTTAAATGAACATAGGAAATGTGTTAGATGGCAGAGATAACAGGCTTTTGAGGAGAGAATTTTTACTTGTTAAAACCAGAATATTTCTACATCCTGAATAATTCACAATGAAAGAAATCTTGGTGCAACTGAAGTCACAGAAATAGTTGAAGTGAAAGCCTTGCTGGAGTGCCACTGACATAATGAATTGCACAATGAGAAGGATTTGCCTCATCAAACACATATTATTGTCTCATCATTGCAAATCAAAACGCCTTACAAAGCTGGGAGTTAGATCAGCACTAAGACCTTTTAAGGGGGCTGATGCATATGTTTTATTAACAATTCAAGGAAAGTATAAGAGTTAATCCCTTTTACCGCCAGCAAACACTTCATCTGTCTGCCACCACACCCCACCTCTGGTGGGCATGCTGCCACTGCCCAGATTCTTCATCAAATAAGATGTGGCACCATGCTGACCTCCCTGCCCCTGTCTCCTTACAAGCCACATCCCATCACAGAGGAGATTTCAGGGGGCTGAAGAAGACTCCTCAGAAGGACAAGATACTTTTCATTCAGTATGGCTTTGCTCTTTTGGCTGCTAGCTCTCTCCCTCTGCAGTGGGAGAGCAAAACCAACTGGCCGTAGTTTCAAATCTAATTTTCATAGCAACAAAGAGATCAGTGTTTTAGTTATAACTGCTCAGAAGCAAAAGGATTGTCCCTACCTTCAGTATGACAGCATTCACATTTTGAGGTAACAATGCTTCCTATGTATCACTTTCCTAAAACAATAATCCCAATTCCATACAGCTGACTTTCTTTTAGAAAACCTATTACTTTCAGGCATCTGCAAGTCTCTGCTGTTGCTGCCCTTGTGATTCAGGCAGAGAGTCATTAAAACTGGAGGGTCTAATTCCCAGCCTCAATATAGTACATCAGTGAGAAGTAATAAGCTCCTTCATGAAGCAATATAGTTCCCCAGCTAAATAAATGACACAGGCTACTGATTAAACAAAGGCGTGTGTCTTTTTTGCTTAAGCATTTTCTGAAGCAAACACATGAAAAAGGGAAGGACAAGAAACATGGAGTAGGAACTCACAGGGCAGCAGAGACATCACAGAAAAAGAGATTTCAGACCCCGGGCACTGGACAAGTTGTCCTGAGGAACATCCCTAGACAACTTCTCAGGGCAAGTATTGCTTGAATGGAGTCTGGAGCTGCAAATAGTCTCCTACTGTTCAATTTGCTTTTCATCCAGGGAAATGAATGCTATTTGCTATGCACAAATAAAAACTGTATCAAAGATAGCTGGTTCCATTAACAATTTATTTTTCTAAACAGAACAATTTGAAAAAATTACTTTTTAGGTAACTCTTCAGGTCAGAATTAGTAATAATGTTCCCCTTCATGTTTCTGACACTCTTGAGTCCCCTTAGGGAGGCAGATCTCCCTCCATATACACAATATATATATTAAGATCTCTCACTCTCTCTCAAGAGCTATTTATAGCTTCTATTCACAGGCAACCACCAGAACCACTTATTCATTCTTTTCATGCTTTACCTGCTGTTTTCAAGGCTGCCCTGATGCTAAAAATAGCTCATGTATTAGAGGGTTGCTATAGATTCAGAATGGGTGGTGTTAGGAAGAGAGCTAAATCCCTCCTTGCTGAGGACAAGGAGCATCTCCATGGATGTGGCTGACCATGGATGCAGCTGTACCATTGTCTCTGACCTGGGCAGGGGGGCAAGCTCTGAGGATAGGGGTATATTTGTGTTCTTTTATGACGGCACTAAACTGGCAATCAATACAAATCACAGATGTCACCATAAGTTTAAGGTTTCAGTTTTCATCCTGTAGTGTTAGATCACAGTGCAACACTACCTCCATGTATTAATAGCACATTACCTTCTTTTGAACTGGGGAAACAATTTAATATTCTGTTGTATGGGCATATTTTTTCTGCTGGCATTAATGTCTCCAAGAAAATATCAAAATGCTTTGCTAGTTGTTCTTACTAAAGTGTTGAAAGGATGACAATTCATCATCTATTTGATAACTTCCAAGACAGCAATGAAACCACATAAAAAAACTGTACAACATAGTGTTGTTTTGAACTATTGGCAGTGTGTCCTCTGACAACGCTGACAAAGCTAATGTTAATTTTGGAAGCTACCTCTCTGTCTACACTTTAATGGATAATGCAAGTGAGAAACTGCTTGTATATAACTTCTAAACTCATATACAGCATAAACGAGTGTACTGTTGATCAATTTGATTGATAAGGTTATGAAACCTATGTTATCACAATTTGTCTATTAAAAATTTTTGAATCAAAGGTAAGATTTTATTTTGTTGAGCTTGGAAGTTTTGAGGCCTGTCTTTAGAATAGTTATTGCTTTACTCTGCAATTAGAAATATCTTGAAATATTTTCAAACTTTTGGAAATCACTTGTTCACACTAGGAGAATATCACTGTTTGCATCCTTCCAGGATGATGAAGATCAGATTACTAAGATCAGAAAATAAGCAAGTGTCTAATTAAGACTTATTTTCTTTCATAATGTAGGAGAATATTTCCAAATCTGATCTTAAATTTGAAAGCAAGATACATGACTTAAATGGAAAGTTACAAGAATGAATGGATGATAAAATATTGGTCATTAAAGTACCTCTTGCCTAAAAACATGAGAGTTTTATTCCACAGTATACATAAGTTCCCAAACATGTATTAAAACAGCTTCATTGCTGTGTACAGAATACCTGAAATTTACTCAGCTACATTAGCTTTCTAAAAAATTAGGTGATTTTAGAAAAGTTGGAGCTGGACAGAAAATTGTGTGAGACAGATGTCTCTTCAAGTGTCCTATAATAGGAACTGAAAATACCAATTTTCTCTAAATACCAATTTTCCTAGTTCTTAAAACTTGTGGTTGGATCATGACCATATCTAAGATAAATGAGCTCATCAGAAGAATATTTTCCTTCTGTTAGCAGACTCAGATTATAGAAACCTGCCCAATGGTGACTTTGTTAAGGCTTAGGTTCAAATACAAATTAAATGTAAAGGGAAAGAGGACATGGATGACTAGAACCAGGATTGCAAGAATAAATTATAACAGATCCTAATATAATTTTAAGTAATACAGTCCATCTTTTAAGAACAAAGTATCTGAGGATGGTGTAATGCAAACTTGAGAGAAAATTCCATAATATCCTAAAGGAAACATTCACTCAAATCTTGCTTCACGTCCTGGTCCTTATCTTTTGTATGGTTATATTTCCATTCAAGAAAGGCTGTAATCTAGAATACATACCTGTTAACATTTTAATACATTGCTTGCAAATTGAATGTGGATTCAGCAAGTAGCCAGATCTCCCCCAAGGTACAAGCTGTAATATTTCTTTTTAGTTGCTGCAAATACTTGGTGTTTTTTTGGGTCTGCCTTTTTTATTTCTAGAGTTGTGGATATAGCACAGCACACTGTTACTGACTGTAAGTAACATAACTTGATATTTGAAACTAAGTTCGACCATTTAGGATAGTTATCCTTCCCGTTCCACTTAGGTGCTGTGGAATGAATAGTATCCTGGAAATGCTTTGAATAGAAAAGGTAGGTAGTATTTCAGTACTTTGTGTCTGAATGGGATTAGTGATTAAATCACACAAAATTGTATTTAATTTGAAATACAACCCCTATTATTTCCAAAATCTGGCAGCTGGTAGTATACTATTGCTATTGAAAGATCAGTTCTAGAAGAATGGCTAATGATATTATTAATTGAGGTCTCAGAGTAGTACACTATAAGCATGTTCATAAAAGGGAGTGAAATAGGAATTTTTACTGATTCATCCTTCTTCACTGCTTAGAGCAGCCTCTTTATACCCTTGTATCCTTCAGTTTCCACTGACTGATCAGCCATTGATCACCTCAGCCCAGATACTACCAACCTCTACATGCAGTTACTGTACCACTGGACTACTTAAATCTGTCACTGAAATTTTAAGGTAGAGTGAGAGTTGGTTTTTCCATCATTATGTGCTGTTATGCCCTTATACCTTATTTTTTAAAAACTGTCTGTGAGAGTCCAAACACTTGACAATGATTTGTATATTACAAATAATCCGTGTTATGAAATACTTATACAGCTTCAGGACAACCAGTCACAAAAACGTGTGACCAACTGCATAGGATCATAGAATTGCCTTGGTTGGAAGAGCCCTTTCATATCATTGAGTCCAAGCATCCTCCTAACTCTGACAGGGGCCACCACTAAACTGTATCTCTAAGCTCTATGTCTGCCTGCCTCTTAAATACCACCATTGATGGTGTCTCAACCACTTCCCTGGGCAATCTGTTCCAATGCTCAGTCACCCTTTCAGTGTAAAAATTTTACCTAATATTCAGTCTAAACCTCCCCTTGTGAACTTGAGGCTGTCTTGTCCTGTCGCCTGTTACTTTGGACTCCAACCTCTCTACAACCTCCTTTCAGGTATTTGTAGAGGGCAGTAAGGTCGCCCCTCAGCCTCTTTTTATCTACACTGAACAATGCTGGTTCCCTTAGACACTCCAGTTCCCCTCACCAGCTCTACTGTCCTTCTATGGAC
This sequence comes from Turnix velox, assembly GCA_013400935.1. Taxonomy (NCBI): domain Eukaryota; kingdom Metazoa; phylum Chordata; class Aves; order Charadriiformes; family Turnicidae; genus Turnix; species Turnix velox. The sequence goes on from VZTY01017693.1 coordinate 68,319, forward strand.
CTATCTCAGTCACCCCAAAAGCCTTCTTGAAGTCCAGGTATATGACATCCACAGCCTTTCCTTCATCCACAGAACAGGTTACCTTGTCACAGACCATGTCTGTTAAATAGAATCTGCCTTTCATGAACCCATGCTGACTAGACCTGGTCGCCTTGTTCTTCATGTACCAGGCATCAATGCCAGACCGACAAGTCTACAGTTCCTTGGATCCTCCTTATGACCTTTCTTGTGGATGAGCTTCATGCTGGTTAGACACCAGTCAGCTAGAACCATCCTAGTTTGCCAGGACTGCTGCATAGTACTGTTTGCAGGACTGACCACCTTGATTCCCGGATTAATCCTAAGCTTTTAGTTAAATAATACATCTCTAAAAGCACAGGTGCTTTCCTGGAATGTGCATGCAGGAACAAGGCCTTATTATTATATCTTAGTCTCAAATTAGGCATCTTTCTTTTCCAGATTTTCTACATCAGGTACATGAGGTGCTTAACTACTTCTATGACTCAAAGTGGTGATTAGTCACTCATCTTTTTATGTAGATAACTTTGGGTTCCATACATTCAGCTGTCAATGATTTGGACCTTGCCTCTGTTTTTACTGTAAGTGAATGATTATTAATACATATACCCATGGTAGAACATGTGCAGGGAACAAGGGAATGCTTAGCTTTTCCACTATGATCTAAAAGTGCAACAAATTGTAATTTCACTCACATGCTCTTTTATTTTCACAAAACAATTGAAAACAATATTGAAAACAATATGATACAAGTCTTGTTCATTCACTGGTTACTTTTTAAATTTTATTTCCAGTTTACTATATTTTCCTTGTCTCTTGCTTCTTATTTTCATTCATTCCTTTTCTCTCGTATAACTGAGAAAAAAATAGATTTGATTTTTTTCTTCGATTTACGTATTTGAACGCCACCAGTCACTTTTTACTATAACAGTTCTAGACATAAAAGCAGGATTAAGCAATCTTTGCTCTCTTAGGAAAACGTTCATACTTTGGGGAATTCAAGCATTATGCACTTCTAAAACCTCACCAAATGAAAACTGGAACACACTGAAGGAGTTAGTTTCCATGTTCCCTTTATTTCAATGCAGGTTGATAAAACTAAGTAGTATTTTATGCATACTGATAATTACTTTTTAATTAAATTCTTCACAGGCTGAAGTTGACTTGTTTATGCATGCCTCCATGTGTGTGTAATCTTTTAGTGAGCTTTGTTCTCAGCAGAGCTGCCAGGCTGTAAGCTCTGGAGACCAAAATTACCTGCCACACAACAACTGTGGCAATAGCAGTGACAATTAAAGGACAATAGACAGGAGTCTACATAATATAACTCCACCGTATTTATTAGGTAAAATTCCTTAATTTTTGTCAAATCTCTCCTCCCTTAACATGGGATGATATGGGAGTTTGCTCCCTTGAATTATTTTTTTGATACAAGTCTGCTTTATTATTTCCATAACTGAATTAATTATTCTTTATAAGGTTGTACTGGCTTGATTTACAATACACATATTAACTATGGCTTGCAGCTCAAGTTTACTTTAGGGCTATTTAAGCTCACAGAAATTTTAGCATCAAGGTTATTGCTCTGAGTGGAACAGAATGAATGAATCAAGCAATTTGGTTTTAAAGATATTATGGTAGGATCCTTACATAAATCTGGATTCACAGTCAATAAAACTAAAATAGGTGTTACAATTTCTAAGTCTTCATTTATCTGTTGTTTACTGGCATGAAAGTTAAAACTCCATTTTTAATATAAGGATTTGATATTGTTCTTGCCCTATGAGCAGAACAAGCTTAACCTGGATGCATACTATCCTGTTCCTGAACTTTGGATTAGTATTTAAAAAACTAATTCACAAACTTTGGTCTCAAAGTGCTCTGCAGATACCCAAACAAACCACTGACTTCAAATAAAGACTGCCACAGCATTAGGCAATACCTAGCTGTGGAGGTTTGGAACGTGTTCACCCTAAAATCACATAATCTTGGAATAAGAAAGGTCCATGGGTCAATTTCAATTTCATGCAGCCTTCTAAAATTCCATTTTCTGTTGCCTCTGCCTTTAGTTTTACAGAATTAGGTTCAGATTTTTAGGAGAACCAAGTTTTCCCAATTGTTGATCATCTTGGAAGCCTTAGCATTCTAGAAATTTTGTTCTCAAGTTCTGTATTTGATGCTGATTTTCAATGTGTTAAAAGATAACCATTAAGAGGAAAATGTCCACCCGTAATTGGGATTTAGGAAATGCTATTATATAATAGGATTAGATTCCCTGTAATTATCTCTATTTTATCTTACTAATAAATACAATGTAGAGCAATGGTTGTGGTTACTTAGACAAAGATCTGGGATTTTGGAAGAAGGGAGAAAACAGATGAACAACGAGTTCAGATGCCTTTTTTCAAAGGCACTTTTCTGACAGCCATTACATGCTGACAGTAATTGCAACTCCAAAAAAAGCACAAAACACCACAGCTGCTCCCTAAATAACAAACACAGCATGGTCTTGTCTATGATTTTTTTTGTAACTCACTCTATCCTGAAAAAAAAAAATTAAACCCAGAGGCACTTTTATGTAATAAATTATGAGCCAAACAAATAAAACTGCATTTGCCATTTAGCACGACATTGACACCTAGTGGCTAATTAAACTCCAGGTTTGGTATCCTTTATCCATGACAGAAAACGTGGAACATAACATTTCCTGATTTTGACAAAATAAATGTGCATTTCAGTAGTCTGCTCTCTTTACATAACCTCTCGATGGTTAGCGAATGGCCCAAGTCTTTAATGGCTATAGTGGAGTAGCCAGTAACAGTGACGGGAACTGCTGAGTGGCAGCCACTGGCCCCCAGTGCAGCTCCAAAGCCATTCACTGACTGTTACCAAGCCTTAGGCTTGGGAGTCTGCTGCCTTGCTCTGGGCTTGTTGAGGGGCATCCCGATGTCACTGACACATGTGAATGCCCGTTTTTATTTTACTTACTTCTTAGAAAATTACTAGGGAATTTTAGATTTGAGAAAAGAAAAATCAGGAGCACAACAGATGCCACGAGACTGTTTGTACTATGCAGACAAGAAAATAAATTACTTGACAACTTATTTCATAGACACAGAGGGTAAGAAGGTGCAAATATCAAATAGTGTTAGAATGTCTAATTTCCTCATTTTTCATCAAAATAGCTGACTTAGTGGAGAACAGGAAAGATAAGACATAGTAATTTTCAATTCTACTAGAATTCTTGATGTTACCACATTACTTTCTCATGATCAAGCAAAAATGTGATAATACAAGTCCTCTGCGAACGTTGGGCATGGTTCTCAGTGACCACCTTGTCCTTCCTCTCTATACCAGTGGTACCTGCCTTTTCTGGCCTGATGACAAGACTGCTTTGTAAAAAATTGATCCCTTTTTTAAGCAGCTAACTAAATTAATCTTGACCAAACAAACCAGAGGCTGTTGAGTTTAAGCAACCTTACCAGAAGAGCTTAGGAGGTGATGAGATTACATGATGAGCTTAGAAGGTTCCTCTTGCAGGAAGGGTGAGATATTTCTTTCTACCTAAATAGCTATGCTTACTGTTTCTTAAAAACACAGAGGGAACTCTGAGTCTAAAGAAGAGCAATAAAAATCTCCAAAATGTAACCCATATAGAAAGGATGAAATATTTTCATTTAATTAGCTTCAAAATGGAAGAATGGAGGCACATAAGTTTTTCAGTATTTAAAGATTTGTTATTAAAATGACGATAATTTCTTGCTCTTTGTATCATCAAGTGTAAGACACTAAGAAATTATCTCAATTAGCAATAAAGGAGAGTTATCTTAGGTATATTGGTGTTTTTTCCCCCAAATATCTAAGAGGTTAATAGATTAAGCTATTTATGCTGGGGAAACTCCTAAACTGTAAGTTTTTAGGAACAGCCCCATCCCAGGAAACATTCAAGGTCAGGCTGGATGGAGCTCTGAGCAACCTAATCTAGCCCTCACTGGAGCCAGAAAATTAAATACAGCATTTCAGCATTAGTGGTTAGACAAACATTAATGCCAGTTCAAGAAGATAAACGCTCTCTTCAGCAGCAGTTACATTGATTTACCTCAAACAGAAAACTGCGTTCCTAAGTTTTGGTTATATAACCATCAAAAATCCACCTTAAAAGTACAGCACCTCAGAATTATGCCAAGCTCTTCTTTTCCCCACAATCATAGAATTGGTTTGGGTTGGAAGGGACCTTAAAGACCATCTAGTTCCAGCCCCCCTGCCATGGGCAAGGACACCTTCCACTAGACCAGGTTGCTCAGTGCCTCATCCAGCCTGGCCTTAAACACTTCCAGAGAGGGGGCATCCACAATTTAGATGAAGGAAATGTCCTTTTTAGTGTCAAAACATATTGGTGCTAGATTTACACTATGGAGATACTCCCATAGGATCATGCCCACATACCAAAGGCTAAGGACAGGCTCTGTATCAACATCCAGTTTATTCAGGAAGCTCATTCTGATCTACCACCCCAACTGTAGCTTACTCTGGCCTACACAAAAAGTGCTCAGGTGATGTTTGAAAGCAACAGAGATATCAGAAAAGCATAACACAGTAAGACAAAATTACCCAGCTGCTATTCTCAGAAATGCTGTTTATAAAAATAACTTCTACAACAGTTGCTATAGTTGCACTTGCTGCAGAATTCTACTCTGTCCCAGAAAATGAATTTTTCCCATATGTAGGTTTTTGTGGCCATAGGACAACACCAAAAGATTCAAGAACTGTAAATCTTCCCTCTACCTTTCCCATTTTTCTTCAAAGTGCATAATCAATGATAGGTTGGCCCAGTTTCTGGAACAGTGTCAGGATTCATTCACACTAAAGCAGTCTGCCATCTCCATAAGAGGAACAACATAAGAGGAAGATGCCTGCTCTTACTGCTTCGTGGCTATACATTATTTATTTTACTTAAATTATTAATTAGCATAATTCCATTTTTGCAGCAGAGTCCCAGTCCTTTAAAGGAAACGGGCCACATTCAGTAGGGCTTCAGCAGAGTGCTGCATACAGTAGAATAAGCACACTGCCAATCTTTAGCATCACCTTTATACCCTTTCAGAGTGATAATACCGTGATGACTGACAAAAAGTTCAGGTCCAAAGAAAAAAAATACTTTTTCTTTTAAAACTGAGGTTGGGTAGCCACGGTAAGGAGGTACATTGTCCTCGATGGCATGTGGCTGCCTTACTGCATAACAGCAACTGGCTACAACTTACATATTACAATGGCAAATAGTAGGGTTTTGGGTTTTAAAATTTTCCGGATTAAGGTATATCTGTGGCTTAAGATGCAAAAATCAGTAACATGGCTGGAAACTATGATACAGTCCAGAAGAAAAAAAAAGTCTGTGATGGATTAAAGCATTTAATTCTTTACGGTGAAGGTAGTGAGACACTGGAACAGATTGGCCAGAGAGGCTGTGGATGCCCTCTCTCTGCAAGTGTCTAAGGCCAGGCTGGATGAGGCACTGTGCAACTTGATCTTAGTAAGGTGCCCCTGCCTATGGCAGGGGGGTTGGTACTAGATGATCTTTAAGGTCTCTTCCAACCCAAACTATTCTATTTCAGACCTCATTGGTCAAAATGCTGGTTCAGGTATCAAAAGTCCTAATGTTTGATGGGAAACGAGTATCAACCCTTTGCCAGCTGCCTGACTTCTCGCTGATGGCTGGGATTTCCTAGGTAGCCCATGAGGGAAGAGATTTAGTTTCTAAAGCTCTGAAGCAACCCACGGACTCCCAAACTATCACCCACTTGCGGCCGGTCCTCACAGAGAAAGTGGGTCACACGCCACCTCTCCTCCTAACTGCGGGATGCGACTGTGAAGAAGAGAAACAGCTAAAACGCGTGGGAACCACTGTCAGAAATTACCTTGTCGAGGCTGCCGGGGCGTTAACGGGGCTGCAAGCGCGGTTTCTGGCGCGGCGGGGGCGAGCAGCTCTCGCACCTACCGCCCGGAGCCCGGCCCCGGGGACACCGGCAGCACCCGCCCGCTCGGTCGCTCGGGGTCCTGCCTCCCTTGCCAGGAACCTCCTCCACAGCCACCCCTGCCTCCCCGCGCCCGGCTCCCAGCCGTCAGAGCCTCTCCGGCTCAGCTCCTCCAAGGGGGAGCTCCCCTTTCCCGAGAGGCGCGGGGAGGAGAAGGGCTCGCTCGGGCCTCCCTGCGAAGCCCTGCAGCCGAGTCCTACCTTCCCAGAGGCGGAGACCGCCGCAGCCGGGGCCGCGCACCGGGTTCACGGGCAGGGAGATTCCCCTCACCTCTAAACATGCTGAGAGCCTTTCCCCTCCCCTNGCACGCCGAGCAGCGCCGCGGACGGCGAGCGGGGCCAGCGGAGGAGGCCTTCGCCCGCGTCCCCCACACAGCTGCCGCCACCACCATGGTGCCTAACCAGCTGCGCCTCTCGGCGGCCGTAAGTGGGGCCGGGTCGGGGGGAGGGGGACACGAAGGGTGGTAGGGCGGACAGGCCGCGGAGAAGGCCGTGGCCTCCATTGGCGGCGGGGGTGGGCCCGGCAGGAGAGGGGCCGAGACACCCTCTCCGTTGCGGCACCTGCGGTCTGGTCCGATGGCGACGGGACAGGACGGGTCGGGGTCGGGTGTGGCGGGCTCTACAGCAGGCTCGGCAGTTTTCGGGGCATAGGAGCGGCTTCGGCAGCCGACACGGCCTCGCACGGGCCTGTTTTCGGTGTGATTTTTCTCCGTGGATCCCCCCCATAGCTCTAATCCTGGCTGCTGTGGCCTGCTGTTGCCTCTCTCTCAGTCTTGCTTCTCTTTGTATGTAGTTACAGCTTTATGAAAGGAGAAATACCTTGTGGGCGCCTTTTCCCTTTTTTCATGGTGTTCCTTGCACAGTATGAGCAAACGCTCCTTGTAATTGTTTCTAGAAGGGGGGTACTGATTTGACTCCGGGAGTTACAAGGCCCGGAGGACACGCTGAGGGTGGGAAGAGGGTTTGGCAGTGAACTGTGCGGACCCGCCGCCTGACACCCATTTTCCAGACAGGAGGGCTCCTTCAACAGTCCCATTCCAGACCCTTCACAGCCCCCCGGAGCAGTCTGTTTGTACCAAAATGAGTGCTCAGGTCTGCCCGGGGCCGCTCTGGGCTGAGCCCTATGTGCTGGCCAGATAAAGAGGATGAGGGACTGCCATGAGTTGGGGTTTTGTTCCTAGGATGATTTAGGCTTTTTCTTTTTTAATGAACTTTTCCTGTTTAATTGCATGTTGTGATCAGTAGGTTCTATGATGTGTTTGTTGCACTAGTGTGTTTTTCCAGTGGAGAGAGTTAAATTTCCAGTGGAGAAGGTTAAAGGAGGTGTCTCTTCTGGACGCAAGCCCCTTCTGTAAATGCAATGCAGGAGAGTTGCAGTGTCCTGTACTGACATCAGCTGTCATCTCCTCAGCTGGATCCAGTGTTTCCATGCTTTCTGTATTTGCATTACTCTTTTTAAGGAACCTTAAGTTACTGGGCTTCTCTCTCCAGTTGCTTCACTGTTAATTAATCCAAGATGTTTGAATTATTCATAGTGATTTGAATGTATTCCAAACCACATTGGTACTTGTTTTAGTTTTGTGGTTTCATTTTGTTTTGTTGTTTGGGGGAAAAACAAAAGTTCAAGGTTGGTGCATTAGACAAAGCACATTGTACTCTTCTCTAAATTATGTAGCTTTCATGTTCATGTTTTAATAAAATCTTTGATGCTTACTTTAATTTATTGAAAACATTTGGAGTTTCTGATGGATTCAGTCAAAGGTAAGATTATATTAAAGGGCTTAGCAAATAATGACAGTAGTTGTTTTAAATTTTCTTGACAATTTTTCATGTCCACATCTATATATGCTTCTTTTAAAATCTACTCACTTGGGCACAAGGCTTTAGGATCTACCTCTCTTCTACTACAGTTAAATATTAAATAAATTATCATTATCTAGGATTGTTGTTTGCCTTTTTTTGTATGTAGAAGGGGAGAAATTGGAATTGAAATTTAAAAACTTAAGTAGGTATCTGCTTACATTGACCTTCCCAATCAGAAAGATCCCTTTATGGGTGTAATTCTTTGATGGAATTACATTTTATGTTTTACCTGAAAGTCACTTGATGTCGTGTAAAGGCATCTGGACAGTAATTGGTCATCCTGGTCTCTGGGAGTTCAGTTCTACACTGCTGGAGCTGATGTCAAACTGAACTTTGCTACAGTGTATGTCCATCCTGCGCTTACCTCTGGAGGAGTAACCTAAAAATGTCAGGACATTGATTGGGGGATGTTTTCTTTTTTGCCCTGAATTGATGTTTTAAAGATTAAGAGAGATGGCTGTTTGTTTCCTTTGTCAGAAGAGCAAGCTCTCAGGACCTAGTCCTTAGCTGAGGTTGCCCTTGCATTCAGTCACAGCTTTCTAAAAGGCAGTCATTGGCTTTTGAGAACTCTACAGTATGATTCTGGGAACAGATTTTCTTGTTTGGGGTTTTTCTGTTTAATTACAGAATCAGTAGATAGCTGCTTACTGATTATATATACTTCTATCCTGGGGCCCATTATCCAAGGGTGACCACTTTGGGAATATCTTTTTGGATTCAGGCTTTTCTTCTTGCCTGTTTTTGTTTTATACTTTGACTGCTATTGACTTTTAAGCACGTTGTGTTGGCTTGGGCCTTCTCTTTTGAGTGTGAGGGAAGCTCAGAGTGTTCATCTGGGAAGCATTACTTTTGCCATTTAAAACATGTCTGGATTATTATGATGTTTTTAAAATTTAAACGCCAAGTATAAATACATTTGCTGAACACTTACAATGTATTCAGCCTTTGTTAAAGACCACACAAGCTTTGTTATTACAAGTAGTGGCAGGCTTGCTATTGGAGCCACCTCAGCTTGGGGACCTGCATCTGAACTGTGGGTTATTGTGGGACGGTGCCAGAACTTCACAGCATTGCTGCTCCTTTGCCAATGCATGAGGCCCACTTAACACCAGACAGCACAGACATCTGCTGCACTGGTTTTTGGTAACTGTGAGCTTTTGTGTCATCTGGGAGGCAGAAAACATAAAGGCAAATTATATATGCATATTATATGAGCCCTATGGCACCTGGGCTAGGGCAACCCAAAGCACAGATACAGGCAGGATGGAGAGTGACTTGAGTGCAGCCCTGAAGAGAAGGATTTGGGGGTGTCAGTAGATGAAAAACTCAACATGAGCTAGAAGTGTGTGGTTGTAGCCCAGAAGCCAACCCAGTCCTGGGCTACATCAAGAAAAGTGCAACCAACAGGTCAATAGAGATGATTTTGCCCTTCTACTTGGCTCTGGTGAGGCCCCACCTGGAGTTACTGTGTCCAGTTCTGGAGCCCTCAACATAAGGACTTTGAGCTGTTGGAGCGGGTCCAGAGGAGGCCACAAAGATGATCAAAGGACTGGACCACCTCCCNAGATGATCAGAGGACTGGACCACCTCCCTTTTGAGGACGGACTGAAGGAGTTGGGGTTGTTCAGCCAGGAGAAGAGAAGGCTCAGGAGGGACCTCATAGTATCATCTCAGTTCCTGAAGAGGGGTATAGAAAGGTTAGGGTAGAACATTTTAATAGGATGTGTGATGGCAGGTCTAGCAGTAATGGATGCAGATTGGAAGAGCTTGAAGATAAGAAAGAAGCTCTTTACTGTGAGGGTAGTGAGACACTGGAACAGGTTGCACAAGAGAGGCTTTGGGTGTCCCCTCTCTGGAGGTGTTTAAGGCCAGGATGGATGTGGCACTGAGCAGCCTGGTCTAGTGGGAGTTGTCTCTGCCTATGGCAGGGGGGTTGGCACTAGATGATCTTTAAGGTTTCTTCCAACCCAAACTATGCTATGATTCTTTGAAAGAGTTCAGAAGTGGAAGGAACATTCAATACCAGAGCAAGCAAAAAAAAGTATAGTTTATTTTTAATAATGAAACTTATTTTAAAAAATCCTGATCTGTCCTTTATCATCAGTGTGAGAAGATAGCAATTTATGTATTCTGCATGATACAGATCCATAGTTGATGTCAGTAGAGGATATGGCTGATAGTCCAACATGGCATTTTTGGGAAGCATTTGTATCCAGAGAAGGTTCCTCATCAAAATCATTCTGAAGAGATGTATTCTTTTTGCATATTTTATTTTTGTCTGAGGCGGAATATGTTGGTAGTATAGGGATTAGCAATGTTGAATAAAATTCACTGATTTTCTAAGCCAGTCTGAATTACCAAGATATTTAGGAAGCATGTGGTGAACCTTTCGTCATGCAGATGTCTAATAACCATCCCTCTTCTTTTCAGCTCAGTTGTGTAAATGTTCTATTTGTGTAAATGCTTTTTTGGTGTTAGTATTGGTTTATGCAGTCCCCAGCTCTTTCTGTTCTTTTCATATGTCCTCCCTCCATCTGTCTGATTTAGCTGGATGAACTGTCAGGTAGCTTGTCTGGCTTAAAATAACCTCTCACTTGCGAAAGATCCTTTATAGCCTGGGTGAATTGTTTGTTCTGGTTTATGTGTAGTTTCACAACTGGAAGAGGGGTACCACTGCAGGGATGAGGGAGAGGAGGTGGGATCTTCTTAAGCTACGACTTCTGCTGAAACAATTGGAGATGTAACTGTGACTTGAAATACAGAAGTGATGGATCTAGGCATCAGTCAGTGCTCAATCCTTTGATAGCATTATTATATTTTTGCTTTATTATATACATCAATGTGACATTAGAGTCTCAAAGCATGTGGGGAAAAAAGATTTCATTTCATGGAAGGAATGTTGTGCTGGTTAGGTGATACATTTTCACAGGTATATTATTATTTTCTATGTAATTATAATTTCAGTTGGCTTTTCAGCTACCAAAGAAATATTTAATAATCCTAAATTATGTACAACAGCCCTTTCTTTGTAATGTGAGCACATCAGTTGCTGTCCTCCAGCCCTCTGAAAGAGTTGCTCCTGAGGAGCATACTCACCTTATTCTTATAGAAGGGAGATTGTTTGAAAGTAAACACCAAAGAAGCTTATCATACTTTCTGCATTTATGTGAAGATTAAACATGGGGACATCTGCATATAAGCTATTTCTGAAATTAAATTTTTACAGACTGATAGTGTCTTTCTTTGCCCTTTATTATTTGGAATATGGTCTACATTGTTGAATTGCATTTGGTTTAGATGTAAGAATTGGTGAGAATTTGCACTTGCTTGCCTTGTCTTTCCTTTACTTACACATGATGGACAGGATGTCTAGTTATTCCATGTCCATGTTACATGAGCAGGTCTATTGACTGTTGCTGTTTTTTCAGGCACGTGGCCATGGGGGTTACGATTCTGATTTTAGCGATGAGGAGAATGGAGAGAAGTCTGTGCAAAAGGCTAAAAGGTAATGTAGTGCAGAATTAACACTTTGCATTAGTTATTTTGTGCAGATGGCTTGTTGCTATGTATCAAAGATTATACTGTGTTGTGTTAAGTCTGGTGTGGAAATTATTTTTAAAATACCAGTCTCTAATATCTGCATCTCCTTGTGTCAAGCTTGCCATCTCTCAGAGGCAGGATCCGATCTTGCCATGTGCATCTGGTGTGCACCCCAGTTCTTGGAGCAGTGTTTCATTTCTCCAAGCATTAGTATCAACTGTTGGGGTTTGGCTGCCCTGTTCACTTTACTGTGATCCATCAGGACACATAGAACTGCTAAGAAAGTAAAGCAAAGAAGGGCTGTGTGGCAACAGGCTTTCTAAATCTAGAACACCTGCTTGCAGGAAGCAAAGAACTGATGCTACTTGTTTATTATTTAAGTTGCGAAGATGTCTGGAATTCAGTGGATTACATTGTACACAATTCTTGAAATGTAACTACACACCTTTGCTGATTCTTTCAGTTGTTTGCAATTAATGAGCTTGAACTCTGTAGTCTGATCTCATTATATGATTAAGATTTATTATTTATTTTGCTTTGGCACTGTAGTCCTTCAACACCTTCTGCACTGTACTGAACATTTTGCCTGAGTTATGCATATATTTTTCTTACCTTTTCTTGTCTTTTCTTTGCTCTTTTATTTTTCTGTATTTAAAGAGGACTTTCTGGAAACTTTCCTGAGACTCTTGCATGTTTTCCTTCATAGTAAAATAGAAAGAATGGGTTTTGTTATGTCTGACTGTATTCTGGGCAGGAAAAAAAAAAAGTCATGTTTTAATCATTGGAATAATAGCAGGCATTGTGCTGTTCCATGTATTTTATAAATATAGCTGATCTCCATTTAAAAAGTGACTGCTTTTGTTCACTTTTCTTTTTTCATTAAAAGGCCATTACACATTGAACCACTCCACTTTCTAGGTGGACTGTTAACTTATTGTCAGGAACCTTTAAAAAATGCTATCATTACCCTTCTTCTGACACTGCTGCTGATTCCCAGTAGGGCTTTTTCATGGATTCACTGTGTATGTACAGATCATGGAGCAAAAAAAGGGTGATATTTATTTTTACTCTGAGGAAAACAGTAGTCTTAAATTTCATTCATATTGCTGTTTTATGGAGGCTCCTGGTGGGAATTTTGTACTTGCAGATCCTTTTGAGCAAGTGATAACCAGAGTCCCATATTCCATAGCTTGAAATATAAATTCCCTGGCTTGCTTTCTACAGGTTTCTCACTTCCATTCTTCCTGCCTCCTGATAATTATGGAAAAATCTTTTTTTCACTTCTGTTGAGGAACAAAAGTATTTTTACTATGGGAGGTGCATCACTTTAAAAACTAACTTTTATTACTTTGTTGAATTCCAAAGGTATTTTAGAGACTATCAAAATGCATTTTTACTAGCTGAAGTGCATAACTTTAAATATGAAGTTTTATTGCTTTATTGAATACCATGGACAAGTGTGGTTCACAACATAGTACTTATGTTTTAAATTAGTGATTCTTGTGATCACACTAAGAGCTGTTTAATGAGGTGTTAAGACATTAATATGAAAGGGGTGGTATAGTGTCACTTGCAGTGGTTTAGGCTCAGTGAACACACTGTTCTGTCTGTTCCTTCCTGTACACTTTGCGGTGTAGATGAGATTTATAGAGGACTTTAAAGGCACAGTGGAACTGAGGGATCTTCAGCATTTTTCGTTGTGGTTCTGTTGTGATAATATTGATACAAATAAATATTATAAATTGTTGTTCTAAGAAATGTCTCAAATGCTAAATTGTAAGGAAGTACCCTTTCAATTCTGTTCTGTCAATGGAGTCTAAACTGATGTTTCTGAAGTTTGGTTTTATTCACATAGAAACTAGCAGTGTAGCTGTTTTTGTTACTCAAGTTAGTGCAAAGTTTGACATGTGGAATTTTTGCTTATGAAAAGTTCTTGACTAACTTTTCCTCCTTTTCCCTCTTCACCTTTAGTACAAAGGAAGATGACCTTCTGTTAAAGCCATTCCAAAAAGCAAAACAAGGCAGTGTGGTTCACAGACAGTTTGCAGCTCAAGAATGGGATAGGTATAATTTCTCTATTGCTTTTGTGAAGCTTTTTTCCCTTCATGTGGAGATGGCTTTCACTCAAGCATATTTGTTATTAACAGGGAAGAGGCAAGAAAAAGAAGATTTCACTTGATATCGATGGATGCTGTATCCTTCTGTTCCATTTTTCCTCAAGTTTGAAGATGGGGAGCGCATTTTCCATTGTGATGAAATATTGGAATTTCTCAGTTGTCACAGCAGTTGACAGCACCAGATACATGGCTGTTCTTCAAATTAGCTTCTTTTTGTTGCTGAGACCTTTCTGAGAACGCTTTTACTCATTTTTATGGAACAAAATGTGTTTCAGATCATGTCTCTGAAGCTGAAGTGTGCTAGAAAATGCCCACATATTTTCCTGTGATTTTCATCTTCAAACTAAAGCAGATAACATTTACTTGTATACTTAGGGTAAAATGTAATAAATTTTACATAAATAATAGTAAAATAATAAATAGTAGCCATATTATTTTAAAAATGCAAAAATACAAAACTGTTTTAAACTGAAACTGTGGTACTGAGAAGCCTTTGTCTAAATTACAGCTGAAAAAATGAACTTCATTTCTATCTATATGCATACAGAATATCTTTGATAAAGGAAGACAATTTTATAATGGGCTATCATGAATGAGGTTTTAAAGGTGAAATTGCCTTAAATTCCTTTATTTGGAAAGTAGCTTTTATGAGTGATTATGAAGTAAAAAATGCTAATTAAATCCTTTCTGGAAATTACTAAAATGGTTTTGAGGAGAAAAATCTTATTTATGTGAAGCATATAAGAGGTTTATAATTATTTATTTTATTTTTGAACTTTGGTAAAATAAAAAAAATCCATAAAATCCTTAATTGCTCTATTCAGTATGAAAGACACAAAAAGTTTGTGAGGGACTACATTTTATACTACGGTGGCAAAATAGAGGATTTCCAGCGTTCTAGGTAAGAACCATTAGCAGTCATAGAATCATAGAATGGTTTAGGTTGGAAGGGCCCTTAAAGAGCATCTAGTTCCAAACCCCCTGCCACTAGACCAGGTTGCTCAATGCCTCATCCAGCCTGGCCTGAAACGCTTCCAATTTGCATACATTACTCCTCGTCCTGCCATCCTCTACCCTATTAAAAAGTCCTACCTCAGCCTTTCTGTAGCGCCCTTCAAGTATTGATAAGCTGCTGTGAGGTCCCCCCTGAGCCTTCTCTCCTCTAGGCTGAACAACCCTGCAAGTTAGGAAAATGCTGGCTCACACATCAGCTGGAAACCATGGGAAAGTAAGAATGAGTGCCCCCAAACTCCCCTGTCATGTAGAGCCATCAAGTATGTAACAGAGCTTTGGGGGGAGAGGGGTATGTAGCTGTGTTATCAAACTACTAATTCTTTCGGTAATATTTCAAATATACAAAACACAGAATTGCCCTTTTTTTTCATTTTGCAGCATTATTCTAATAGGAGAACTTGACACAAAGTTATGTAAAAGGAAAGATGACAGGTGAATGTTATTTGAGGGTGCACTGAGAAATATCTGGCAGTACATTCAAAATAACAATACGAAATACTTTTGAAAAGTGCAGAATTGCTATCTATTGTCCAGAATAATGATAACTTTCTTTATAGCTATGCAAAACTGCTTTCTAACATTACTGCCATCAAGAAGAAGTGTAAAAAAGCATTTTTAGGTAGTATGAAGTCATCTGTGGTGACCATTTCCACTGTGAATTTTTTATTTGGGAAAAGGAACAGCAAGGAATACATTTTCTGATGGTTTTAGTCCTTAGCAAGTTATTCCTTTATTTGATGAGGTGGAAGGTTGTCAATGTGTAATACTGATGTTTGAGAAATTATTATTTGATTGACTTTTCATTTTAATGTTACATTGTACTAAAATAAAATATTTTCTTTGATAGAGAAAATGACAAGACGGATCTTGATGTTATCAGAGAAAACCATAGATTCCTCTGGGATGAAGAGGATGAAACAGACATGAATTGGTACCTGAAAGTGTTATAAAGCATGCTATTTTCAAATCACTTGTACCAAATTTGTAATGTCCTCTGCTAAATAAGCATCATTGTGCATACTTAGTGATTATTCTTTGGGTTTTATTGAATTTGTTATGCAGAATTGCTCAATGGCATGATTAATTGATGACAGGAAGAATTCATAAATATTTGTGCATTCTCTGAGATCTAAATAACTCTTCTGAAAAACTCTGAAGGAAGCCCCAGTTTGAAAAAATACAGTTTCATTTGTGCTGTAGATACATTTTAGATGTATTGTTCCAGTTATGTTAAAGTTACATCTTAACTCAATGTGTTCATTTCTGTTGCATTTCTGCTTCTGCAGCTTGTGTTCTTAGGATATTTTGCTAATGTTGTTACAATCTAAAATTAATTATATCATGTTCTGTATTTATTAAAACAATAACTTTTGCTACAGGGAGAAAAGGCTTGCAAAGAAGTATTATGATAAATTGTACAAAGAATACTGTATAGCAGATCTCACCAGATACAAAGAGAATAAGGTATGTTTCATTATTGTAAATCCTCTTTTCAAAAGTTGCCTTAGGATTTGAATGTGTTGTGAAAGCAGAATGTTAAAACCCCTTCCCTAGAATTGTGACAACTTGCCAAGTTATTTAATAAGCAGCAGCAGTTTGAATCCAAGCATTGTCACTGCCCCCAAAAATGTGCTTCTGTGGGAATGGGAGCATTTCTGTCAGATGGTGCTGGATGAAGAGGTATATCGTGTAAGAAAGGCAGAAAATGGAAGGAGGTTAAGGAGAAAAGAGTAGAGAGATTTGCTTGGAGAGAAGCACTAGATGAAGCTTAAATAAATCCTGAGATTGTTACTGTTTTAAAAAGATCTTAAAAGAGATTCTTGTGCTTGAATGCTGACAGAAGCAATTCTGTAAATGTCTGTCTAAAGCAGTGTCTTTTGCTGGTTGCTCTTTTTTGTTTATGGAAACAGAATTTGTACGTTCCTTATAAAAAATTAAATCTTTTTAAGAGCTGAGCAGCCCAATTCCAGCACCAGTTTTGAATCTTAATTGGAATGGCCTTTTTCATTTCCAAGTTTTTGATGACAAGCCTTTTAGTCAAAAGAACAGGTGAATTTTCTGTTGTCATCTTGTAGTGCTGCTAAACTTAGATGTGTCTTAGTTTTATTAGCACATAGTTCCAACCCGGCCCTGCAGCCAGTGTCTGTATAAAAGTTCTTTGAGACTATGGAGTTGAAAATTGCATTCACTGGCATATACTTGTGAGGACCAAGTTTAAACTCTTAGTCAGAAAAAATAACAGTCATCTAAAGTAAATTGAAACTGAAAAGTGCAAAATTTAAATTAAATAAAGAGTAAAACACTGAACATGGCTTCCTTCCTGAGTAGGTTTGGTTTAATTTTCCTATAGCTGTTTTGTAGCCCTCAGTCTCCACCACATCCCCCTACTGATTTTCCCTTGAGTGTGCTTACAGATTTAGTTTTTTCCGTTACTGTGCCAAGTTTCCACGTTTGCTGTCTTTTATGGGAAACTGTTCTGGCCCAGTTTCCTTTTATATTTGTATGTCTTGTGTGAATGGTGATTTCCTGTTAGACTTCAAGTGTGGCTGTCCTGACTCTCAGGTCACTCTCAATTCTTGTTGATGCTTGTTAGTCACTACCTGTGTTTTTGTTATAGCCATGTTAGCATAATCTGCTGTATCATGTAATTTGTTCTCTTTTATTAGGTTATTCTTTCTATTCTCAAATATGTTCTGACCATGTGAGAGTTTATAGAAAAGAACTATGAACTTAGAAGTTCATAGAAAAATAGAAAAAATTAGATTTTTCTCGATTACAGATTTATTTGTGCTCATGCTTGGTACAGAAGAATGTCAAAGCAGGGTTTTTTCTTGGAAGTAGACCACCAATCCCATTCACACCAATAAAATACTGTCTGTGCTTTCAGATTTTTCCTGCCTTGATTCTTCTTCTGCATTTCCGTAAACTGGAGGTCACATATCTGTAGATCCTTGTGCCTTCTGTTTTCCAGGGACTGGACTATGGGGAGAGCAGTGTGGGTAACAAATTTCTCAGCTGGCCAGCCTTTTGCATGATAGTTGTTGAGGCTTTATGTGATGATGCTTCATGTTGATATAAGAAAGAAATTTTATACAGTGAGAATGTTCCTTCACTGAAACAACCTCCCCATCACTGGAAATTGTCAAGATGCAATTGCACAGAGTGCCAGCTAATTTTTTCTAGGCTTCCTTTGGACCAGATAATTCTGTAATTCTGTATGTTCCTAGGTGATGTGGAAGTGAAGTTGGGCATCAGTTTTTTGCGATGTTTTTAGTGTATTTATTTTGCATAGACTGAAACTTGCATATGCAGTCAGCTGTCTTTCCACAACTGTAATTGTTTTGCTACTAGCCAAAATCTTCTAGTCAACTAATTCTTCTAAAGACCTCTACACAGAGATTGTAGCTCACATTTCACTTAGAACTCTTCTTCAGAAAACAGTGGTTTTTTCGCAGAAGTGCTGGATAATCATAGGGACTAGTTTCATAAGAGGGGCTCTTTTGAAGTCTGAAAAACTAGCAGAGCACCTTGTCAAAGGCTGAAGCTTAAAAGGGAGAGTAGGAAGCCCCAAGACATGTAACCTCTAAGGCCCTAGTGGCACTGCAGTTGTTGGTTCAGCCAGTTTAACTCACCTACTCACATCCACATCCACACACACTCACAGACAGCTGGGACTTCCCTGGTTCTGTAGCAGCCTCCTCTGTGCTCATCCTTAGGGACAGTCAGATGCTGTCACATCCAGTGCTGGCCAGTGGAGACCCACTCAGCCTCCTTGCCCCCCTGGGCCACTTCATCTAGCTGATAGGCTAGTGTCTAGCCTAGTCTTCACTGTTGCTTACCCACTCACCTGCTCTTGCCTCATTTCCTGGTACTGCAGACAAATGGGACACCACAATCCCAGTTTTCTTTGTGTAATTTGGGCTTGGAATATTTTTCTTCTATTTTAATGAGAAATGCCAAGGTGACCTTCTGATATGAGGCTACTTAGAGACACTGGACGAGTGTGCTCTGACAGTTCTTGCTGTGACAAGACAGATCTGTTATTCCTTACATTCTCCCTAGATCCAAATTTTTTAGGTCTGTCTTGTCTCCATCAGCCCATCTTGTCTGCAAGCTTTGAGGCTGATAAATGACCATCTTATTGTCAGGTAGTTTAGTTCTATTGTCAGTTTTGCAGTCAAGGAGGGAGAGTGTTCTGCATTTAAGTTTTACTTTGATATGCAGTGGACTAGAAATGTTCTCTTTGTTGTCTTATTTTCCTAGCTGGATTCTTGTTTGCTGTCTCTGTTACGTTTTGTAGCTTAACAGATTGTAAATGTGTCTTATTTGCTAAGAAATGAGATCTAACTGACACCTGGTCATTAAACAGAATGCATTTTATTCACTTGGGTTTATTTCCAGTTCATTTTCAGATTTCTAGGCCAGCTTGTCTTCCACTTGGTAATATAAGTATGTCCACTTTTGTCCTAGTTTTTCAGCATGGAGGCTTTCCTGCAAACTTGAAAATATATAAAATATCTATGATATTTTTCCTTGATATTTTCTAAATTGATATGTTTCTTTTTTTTACAAACAAGGTGACTGTGGACGTGTTAACCATTGCTGCAGTGAATGCATATTACACAAGCAGTTCATATTTATTTGGGGAATTTATTTATTGTAAATGGTCTTTCATATTTTTAAAACTAATTTGTTATTAAGTTAGCCATTTGATACTCTTATAAAGTTCGCATTTCAAAGTTGTTCTCCTTGGTCTTGGTCTGCCTTGTATAAATAGGTCATTTATGATCTTGTAGTCATTTAATAAAGGTGAGGCTGAATAAATGCTGTCTGCTGACAGTGCTTTTGCATTCCTTAGTATTGCTGGCTGGTTATTCAAAAACCTCCACAAATTTTTAATTTTCCTATCTTGTTTAATCTGTTTCTGAGATTTCAGCTTAGTGGAAGAAATTTAACTTCCTAGCCTTGGTGGTATTCTGATTTTCACTAGTTAGTGGAAGAATGATCACTGAAAATGAATGAAGATGAGGATAACTTTTGTCATGAATGTACAAGCTGCTTTGGGCTGGCCCCTTCCTTTTGTTTTTGTTTTTTTTCTTTTTTCTTGATATCATTACAGAAATACTCTGTAAGGATATAATCTGATTTATAGCTTATTAAACCAAGTTTGGACTGTGAGGAAAAGTTTTTATACAGTAGCAAAAGTGAGCATGGGTAACTTGGTGAAGTAGTAGATAAGCTGTGAAAAAGTAAACATGCTAATAAGGCCAAATTGATTTTTATACTTTATTCTCAGCAGCAGACACGTGTTCATAATTGGTACCAAAATACTGCTGATGTTTAATTGTGAATTTGCAGGTTTTCAGTTGTATCACAAGCTTTTCAGAATTCGAATACCTGATAGGACAGCAAATACCCTTTAAAAGATCAAAATCAATTATTCTTTGGATCAACTGTTTTTCCATCATGAATCTACATTTGGAGGTGTGTTTTACCTTCTGTTTTCACTGAAGTGTTCAGCACAGTCCTTAGGTTTTACAATTGATTAATTTTTGTTTGACTGAAGTGTGATACAATAGTCCCTCAGACCACACTGCAGGTTTGTAGAGCAGGCCAAGCAGAACATCATACATAGCAGGACCTCTTCTTCTCCTGCAATTGTTTTTTACCAGTGAAAACAGGGGAAAAATTTATGTTATAACATCAATTGATAAACTGGCATACTGATTTTTAGAGGCAAATATGTTGTTAGTGTACAGAGTTTTAGTTTTCTTACACATCTTCTGTGTAATGTCTTGGAAAAAATCAGTGCTGACAAAAGATTTGGTCACTGATAGCAGAAAGGCTGCTCAGTTTTTTCAACGTTGTTATTAAGTTGTAGAAAATATATTATGAGCATGTGGTGCATTCTTAGAAGCCCAAATTTTTGTTTCCCTGTTTTTTCTAATTTTTTAACTACATGCCTCCCCATGCATGGGAACTCCATGTTGTTGCCCTTCAAATAAGTAATTATTATGGCCTAGTAAAAAAAAATAAGGACAACACACTGCTCCTGTAGTGCTTAAAATTAAATAAAAAAGGTTGAAAATCAATCCAGTATATTACAGAATTTATGCTACTGCATCTACCTCTTCAGTTTTGTATCCCATCTTCCCCCTTTTCTCCCCCCATCTTGTTTGTCAAGTTCAAACTTGTCTGTTCTTTGCTTACAGAGCAGCAACTTTATCTTGTCATTTAAATTAAAATACAGAATAGCCTGCTTTGGAGAATATCCTGCTTGTTAGTGAAAACAAAATTGTTTTTCCTAGGCTGTTCTCACTCCCTTCTTCAGTCTTTTCAGTCGGCAACTTGCCATTTTGAGACAATAAAGCAGATTCTACAAAAAATAATGGAAGAGCTATTTACATGTGAAGTTTTTAGGCAGTTTAAAGGGAAATACAACTTCACTGTTGGCTGCATGGGGTTTTTTTTGTCTTAATCTGTTGAGTGTAATAGGTGATATATTGCAAGGTGCTAATGTGATTTTTCAGTATTCCAACGGTCTTGCCAGTTTTTATCTTGGACAAAATTGCACTCAAGTATCCAGTAATTTAGTCCCATTTTCCTGTTTGTTCTGCCTGCTGTGAAGCTGTCTAGAAAGTTGCTGCTCAATCTTAAAGAGCTTCTGCTGGAACTTGAATTGCATGTGCAAACTGGAATCCTTCTGGTGAGCAGAGGGATTCAATGTGTGGGTCTTTACGTTAGTCATTACATTACAGAATGCACTGAATATTCACAACTTAATTTTGGTTCTTATCTTTACAGTTTGGATTTCGATGGAGACATGAGAAAGAAGTAATTTCAGGGAAAGGTAATTCTGTCCTTCATTTTACATTATATTTCTGGATGATGCTCTTCTTGGTCTAACAAAATGTAATTTTGTTAGACAGTATTTGATAGTATGTTTATCAGGTAATAACAGGTAGTGAATTGACCTGACTAGTAAATTTGCCAGTTTATGACACGTAGCTCTAGGGTGCTTACTGTTCTGCATATATTAAAATGGCATTAAGCAGTACTGTTAACCAGAACAGTTCTGATCAACCGTATTAAACAGCTCCATTTATTGTAGTACATCACAAAAAATAAGAAAAACACTTGTTTTGCAAAAAAAAAAACCAGATTTCACAAGAGGAAGTGTAAACATTAATAGTGTTTTTTTCAGACTGTGCAGATTAAAGTTCTTAAAGGTAGTTGTAGTCATATGTTGCACTTAGCACTACAGATTACATTAGCAGATAGTTGCATTTAATAAAAGTGATTTACTGACTGCTTGTAAGAGATAACGACAATTAAATGAGGAATGAGTAATTGATGAAAAATTAAGTCTTCATGTGGGTAAAAATAATTTTACTTTAATATCTGGCGCTTTAGTTTTAAAAACTTGTGAGAAAGTGCTTAACTACACGTTTGAAGCTCTTTAATGAGATTCTGATGGAAAGTGGAGTTGGAAGATAGGAACTGAGAAGTGGTGTCTCACCACGAGGGGGCGCAAGAATTCAACCTTATCTCCTGTGTGGGATGCTCTGTTCAGGTGCAGTTTCAAATGACCACTTAAAAAAAGAATGAATCTTTAATGGATTTCTTTTGCCATTTTTAAGTACAAGTCAGTAATATAATAGTTCTGGAGCCTTCAACATAAGAAGGATATTGAGCTCTTGTAGTGGGTGCAGAGGAAGGCCACCGAGATGATGAGTAGGCTGAAACACCTCCTTATTGAGGACAGGCTGAAGGAGCTGGGGTTGTTCAGCCTGGAGAAGAGAAGGCTCAGGTGGGACCTCAGAGTAGCTTCTCTGTACCTGCAGGGGCCTAAAGAAAGGCAGGGGTAGAACTTTTTAGTAGGGTATGTGATGGCAGGATGAGGAATAACAGATGTAACCCCTTCAGGCCCTGGGAGGCCACTGTGAAGTCTCCTGAAGCCTTCTCTTCTCCAACAGCCCCAACTCTTTCAGCCTGTCCTCATAGCAGAGATGCTTCAGCCTCCCTGATCATCCTTGTGGATGCACTGCACCTTCTTGAACAGCTCCATGACTTTCTTGTGCTGAGGGCTCCAGAGCTGGATTCAGTAACTCCAGATGGGACCTCATGAGAGCACAACAGAAAGGCAGAATCACCTCCTTCCATCTCCTGGTCCCATCTTCTTTAAATCTGTAGATATAATTTATTGAGCAACCTGGTCAAGTGGGAGGTGTCTCTGCCTGTGGCAGGGAGGTTGGAACTAGATGATCTTTAAGGTCCCTTCCAACCCAAACCATTCTATGATTCTATGTAAATTGGATTCTTTCCTATGAGGGTGGTGAGACACTGGAACAGGTTGCCCAGAGAGGTTGTGGGTGCCAGGCTGGACAATGCATGAGCAACTTGATGTAGTGGTAGGTGTCCCTGCGTATGGCAGAGGGGCTTGGAACTAGATGATCTTTAAGATCCCTTCCAATCCAAACTATTTGATGATTCTATAAAGTAAAGCATTAATACCCACTTGTTTGATAATTCAGATGGAAAAAAAACGATGAGCTTATTTTAGCTGTGACAGTGATAGTGATGAGAACTACTTCTGATGGACTGCATTGTCCATAGCAATGGGATATTCAAATTTGATTGTTTTGTTTTCATTGCCTGCCTTGATAAAGTCAAGGGGAGGAATAAGAATTAGAATGAGTGAAATGAGAGATATCACTTGTGTAACTAAATGTAAGTGCCAGATTTTTTTTTCCTTTTTTCCCCATTTTAACCTTTTGCCCAAGGTGGCTTGAAAGGAGGTCATATTGGAGATTGCTGTTATATCTACTTAAAATTGAAATGTAACCTTAATGGTGGTAATAATTGCCAGCTGCAATAAATGGTTCCACAGAATGGGCATTTCCTTAATTAAAATCATAAGTTGAGGTAGGAACTATACTTTAAATTTTATAAATCAGTGAATAGTAGGCATATGAGTTAGTTGGTTTCAGAATAAATCCTTAAAATGAAAGGCTTTTAAGCTATTTTAAAAATATAGTTGATGTGTCTTCCCAACTTCTTTTTATCTGCTTTTAAAGCATGAATAGTAAGATTTGGGCATGAAATGTTAAAAGGTATTTTAGATAGAAGGTGATGGGTAAAAATTTTCGGTAGTAAAGTAGGTGAAGTATTCATTGGGTAGAGGTGTAAAAGGTTTTTTTTTGTAATCCACAGAAAGAGCAGAGCTCTAGCTGTGGTTATCTTTAATGTTTTCTTCTTATTTGTATTTGTAGATCATATAGGGAAATATTTAAACCAAATACTATTTTGCAGAATAGAGTTTAATAGCTGTAAACAAATATGCTTTCCGTTTTCATTGAAGTAGTGTTTCACTTTTAGCATCATAGTGTCTTTCTTAGTTGATCTTAGATATGTATAAATACACATATAATATGCTTTATGTTATATAAACAAATCTGTTTCCATTTTTTTTTCTCAGTAATTTACTATATGGAAATTATGTAGAGTATCAATACCTGGATAATGCACGATGTATCCATGTACTAGTCCAGTAGATCCAAGTTCTGATAAAAATGTATTAAAATCAGTCTTTTGGCTCTCGAGATGCCCTTAGTATAGTTAATTTTCAGTACTTTATTTAGCTTGTAGTACATTATAATCATTACATAGTATAGAGAGCCCAAATCAAAAGAAATTAGAGGACTGTCTCTGCTATGAGATCTTAGGAATATCTGAATTTTACATATTGTGTAGAGCAGCTGATCATACATAACCCTCATGTGTCTCTCTTTTATCTCTGCCTGTTTTTCTGGGCTTCTTTGGGGAATTTTTTCAGAAGATATGAAGTAAACAGAGTCTCATTTAGTTCCCAAAAGTTTAATATGATATAAATATTTCCTTGTATTTTTTTTTTACTTTCCACAAATAATTCCTGCAAACAGGGTTTTGGTAGCCATACCTTACATAAGGCTAAGGTCTATTAATTTGAAACTTTTGGTTTTAATGAGAGTCCTGGGGTTTTCTTTTGGTTCAAGACTGTTAGCATTGCAGGTGATTTTACATTGCAGGTGGTTTTATATTGCAGGAGTGAAGTATCTGGGGACACCACCAATCCATTAGTTAGCAGCTTAAGAAGAATGTTCTGAGGTTAATCGTTCACCAGCAATTCTGCCTGTGAACCTATTAATACACATCCTTACTGCCAGCTCTGCATACAAATCAGTCTTCTGCAAAGGGAATACATGTATCTATCTTTATTACTGCAATATTGGGATCACCGCAGTGTAAACAACGTTGATAATGTGCAAATTATTTTTAAATTAGTGTTGTATTTAATATGGTAAACTCAAGGAATCTTTTAAAGCTGCCATATAGTTTCTTATAGAGTTGGATTTCCTTTCCTTAAAAGAAAATTGAAGTGTTTATGGAAAGCCAATAGAATACCAATTGTATATGAGGTGAACTACTTAGGTAATAATTAGGTGGCATCGTTAGTTTGTACATGCATGATACTTAGGATACTTTGTCATTAAAGATGAGTGTCTGAATTGCACCTCCTGGTCCATCAGCCTCTCCTAAGCAATCATTGAAGTCATGGAATGTATCCTGGTGAAATTAATTTCTTCAAAGTTCAGTAAGGCTTGTTATTTCATAATGTATGTTCTCATCTATACATTGCAAAACACAGTTCAGTTAATCAACTTTCTTTGCAAATATACAGTATTAGAACAGTACGAGGGATTGTTTTGTCCTTATCCTGTTGTTTCCTTAATCTAGATGTTACTTTTAGATTTGAGCTATTTCATCTGGAATAAAGGGAGGAAAAAAAAACTTAACAGATCAAAACTGGACCTAAGTACCCCAAACCTATCTTTGTTGATCATTGAACCATGGTTTGCTGGTTTTGATGTCTTTAAAGGTCAGTTTTCCTGTGGAAATAAGCGCTGCGATGAGAAAGAAGGCCTCAAGAGCTGGGAGGTGAATTTTGGTTATGTTGAACATGGTGAAAAGAGGAATGCACTTGTGAAACTGAGTGAGTCAGCCCTTTGAGGATATTCATACATTTAAAAGATGAATATTTTGTGCTTCTAAAGCTTTTAACTAGACTCAATGTTAATTCATGCAAAGCTGAAAAGTGTCGAACAGCAGATAATTTTTTAAAATTAATTGCAGGTAGTGTGTTTTCTTAATTTAGAGAGAGCAGCTATTATCACTATAAATGCCCAAGTTGTTACGGATGGAGCATTTTGTGCTGTATAATTGGTCATGTCTTAAAAGTAGAATAACTGATTATGAACTCTTCTGTATACAGCCATATGGCAATGTAGGGAGGGTTTCATCATTGTTGTTGCTCAGTAAGTTAGGTAGCTCGGGAGTCCTTAAGAATTTTGGAAAGGTCAACTTCTTGTACTTCTTCATCTCTACTAATTTTAATTTTGATACTTACATTTTCTTCTGAAAATAACCTAACTTTAATTAAATCTCTTAATTTTCCAGTCTCATCTTGAGTGAAATTTTCTTATTCAATATGATACGGATTTTGATATTTTCATGAGGTCATTGAATTTACCACCATTTACAGAGTTACTTTGTGTAAAACAAGCTGCTGATGATTTTTTTCTTTTGTGCACAAAACACCACATGTGGTCTCTGACAAAGTTCTAACATTCTTAACATCTCTTCAGTATGATTGTAGAACAATTTGATCTGTCTGGAGACGTCCATAAGATGGGATATCTGTGCAGGATAAGCAGTGATACTTCTTTATGAAGAGCTGCCAGTGCTAACCCTGTGATCTTGCTCATAGTTTTTTAAAATCTGGGTTTCTACTGAAGACTTCTTTGTCATGATGCTTTTCTGGCTGCGATTACAATAACTTTTGTTTTTAAGGAAAAGTTACTGAAATGGATTCTATCTAGTTTTATATATGTATTAATAAGTTTTGTTAATTATGCTTGTCAAATACATGGCATAATGTTCTTATTCTCTCATTTTTCAGGACTGTGTCCAGAATGTTCCTACAAACTCAACTTCCATCACCGGTAATGAAATATTTAAAAGTACAAGGGCTGAATTATTGGTAGATCGTAGTTATGATGTACAACAACTAGGTGATTGTGAACTGTATTTATGCTGAAATAGATTCTGTTCTGTCTTTCTTTATAAGAAAGACTTAACACTTTTGAGAGTGAGGTATTGTTGTGGTCATGAAAGCAAAACAAAAACCTCTAATTGGAAGGATCCCATCCCTCTCAATAAAAATTTCCTCTGCTTAATTTCAGCTCAGTGATTATTTTTTTCTGCTGAAAATTTATGCAAAACATTGTCATCTATCCCCCTTGCTTCATTGCGAGCTGGAATGTTATTCCTTTCCTTTAAAAATGGTGGTTTTACTTGTGAGTCAAATGGCTATGCTTTGAATTTTTTGAGTATTTGTTCTTCTATTAGAGTCAGTTATCAAGAAAAGAAAAAAATCAGTGAACTTTGAACCCATGAAATTTATCAATTAGGCTATTGATACTCAATTTTCTGATAATCTGAATCTGTGTGTCATTAATTTACTTGCATGGCTCAGTAATGAAGCTGTACAATTATCTGAAAAGCATGTGAAATGGAAACCTTTGAGCTAGGAAATTATGATTTTTAAAGAAATGTGAATCAATGATCCATCAAGATGGATACATTCAAGATAGTTAATCCATTTTTTAAATTAATTCATATTCAGTTTTTTCAGAGCACATCCTAACAAGGAGAACTAACTGTGATTAATTTGATTTGTCATTTTGCAGCTAAAATTGTAAAACCACTTGAATTGAACTTAAGCATAACCATGGTCAACCATTTTGTCTTTGTCACCTGCAGATTAATACTTTAAAACAACTTTAGTGAGTTCTTTGTGTGTAGAAGCAGGAAAAAGTTATCCTCTGATCATACAGTAAGCCTATATATATATAATGCTGAAAGTAAAATACGTCATTTGTTGGTGTGTAGCAGATTGAGTTTCTTCTACCTCAGGTTTTGTTGCTATCAAATATGAAAATACATTGTAAAACATCTGTTACTCTAATCACATTTAAACAAAATTGTTTGCCAAAAGAAAAAATAAGGTTCCAGTATAAATAAGAATTTGGCACACTATAAAATGATTTTCTGTATTTAACCTTTGATTGCCAATTCACTGGCTTATTGCATTCACTAGTCTAATTTTGAAAGACTTAGTATTTCATGTACTTTGTTTTTAGCTGTGTAGTGCTCTAGTGTTTCTAGCACTTTTAATTTGAACTAGTGATAGGTTTCAGAAAAATGGCATCTGTTTGAATTACATACATACATAAACACACACTGAATTACATACATGATTTACTGTTACTTGAGGAGTACATATAAAGAGAAGGTGTATGTCCATTTCTTTTAAAGGAGGAAAGAAGTCAAAGCACACAAGAAAAAATACACTGAGTTACCAACTTCTAAAGAGCCCAAAAGTAAGAAGACAAAATTATCTTGCTCACAAAAAAAGAAGTCCAAAAAAAAGACCCACAAAGGTAAATCTAAATTTGAGCCCTTCAATTTTAAAATATTCATGTATCATTTGAACCTTAGTTTTGCTATAGCTATATATGTATAGATACAGATGTGTTCTTATGTATAAATATAGATATCTACCTGTTGTGGTTGTGTAACACTGGTAGTCAAAAAGATACATTTCCTAGGTGCCCAAAAAAGACAAATTTGGTGGTCAAAAAAAGATAAATTTCCTGCATATTACAGGGAGGAGAGCCTAGTGATAAATACAGATTGCAAGGAAAATTTGTCCAAGAACTGGCCATTGCACACCAGAAAGGATTGTGAAGTACTTAATTCCTTGGGGCTTTGAGGTTGAAAGCCGTATGGAAATGGTAGATAAGTTTTTTACACCACAAATCTTGGGATGATATATTTGAGCTCAAAATTATGGCCTTTGAGCTCATGCTTTCTTTGCATGTATGGGGTGTGTGTGTGTGTTTATGTGTAATTTACTGCGATAGAAATATCCTTATTTAAGACGGCAAATAAATGCAAGATGAGCTTACTGGGTTTTAAATGCTGTTTCTTTCCAGATGAGGTTTCTTCAGAAGATTCAGATAATTCTGATAAAGGTAAAGTAGTATCTTCTGCATTTTATGCTTTTCTAGTAACTTGTGCTACTTCATGGTCATTTGTCATTGTTTTATCCTCTGTCAGTTTTAGTGTTTCATAAGATTGTAAGAATGTCACATGAAGACAACCACATAAATGAAAGGTCAGAGTATTTATGAATTATTGGAGATGAACTGTTAGGAATTGTACAAAGGAAATCTTTAGGTAAGGAGTAAAAATGTAGGCAGATAACAGATGGAAATAAATAGAAAAATGAGAGATCAGGTAGTTCCTGAGAAGAGAGTGAGAATATAGCCACATTCTTAATAACTGCATGGGTTCTGATATACAAATACGTGCTGCATAATGTTTGCTGTATAAAGGAATTAGTTTTCAGATATTGCTGCTACATTTCCTTTCAAGGAATCACACTAATATGGACTCAACTAAAAAAAAAAAGGAATTTTAATAAATTCTAGGATTTAATTAAAATCTGTAGTAGCCCCTGTAGTACCTCAGAGACCTACTTGTTGCAGGTGGGTGCAGTCAGTCTCAGACACCACTTGTCTGTCTTGGAGACATCGGCCCCCACTGTTCTGAGGAAACAAGCTCCATCTCCTGGTCACGCCAGTTCATGCTGCAGCCTGTCTGCAAGGGATGGAGTGTTTCTGCTGTGCTCTATGCTTTTAGGAATGTGCTCAGTACCCACATCATAGAATCATAGAATAGTTTGGGTTGGAAGGGACCTTAAAGATCATCTAGTTCCAACCCCCTCTGCCATAGGCAGGGACACCTACCACTACATCACGTTGCTCAATGCTTCATCCAACCTGGCCTTAAACACCTCCAGAAAGGGGCATCCACAACCTCTCTGGGCAACCTCTTCCAGTGTCTGACCATCCTCGCAGGAAAGAATTTTTTTCTTATCTCCAGCCTGAATCTCCCCTCTTCCAATTTGCATCCCTTATTCCTAGTCCTGCCATCACATATCCTATTAAAAAGTCCTACTCCAGCCTTTCTGTAGCCCCCTTCAGGTATTGATAAACTACTATAAAGTCCCCCCTGAGCCTTCTCCAGGCTGAACAGCCCCAACTTCTTCAGCCTGTCCTCAAAAGGGAGGTGCTCCCTTTGATCACGTTTGTGGAGCCTCCTCTGGACCCACTCCAGCAGCTCGATGTCCTTCTTATGTTGAGGGCTCCAGAATTGGACACAGTAACTCCAATTGGGGCCTCACCAGAGCCGAGTAGAGAGGCAAAATCACCTCCCTTGACCTACTAGTCACACTTCTCTCAATGCAGCTCAGGACTGGGTTGTCCTTCAGGGGTGCAAGCACACACTGCCGGCACACACTGCCGGCTCACGTTGAGTTTTTTATCCACAGACACCCCCAAATCCTTCTCTGCAGGGCTTCAGGTCTTCCTGGTTAGACACAAAAAGACCAGAAGCAGTTTCATTACAACTCAGACCATGCTCTAAAGCCTCCATTTTCTCAGGAAAGCTCGGTTGGAAGAGTAGTTTGGTTTAGGTCAGGACATAATGCTGGTAACACCATTTTTATTTTGTTTTCACCTCTTTATACTCCCATGAAGCTGTTATGCAGTAATAAATGTTTTCTGGCAATGTCACTGATAAGTTATAATTGATAAAAGTTGTCATTCAAGTAGGATTAAAGCAGTTGATGTATTTGATTTCATTAATTAAAATTATTGTAATCGTGGGTAAGTTATTATAAACCTTACTTGTTTATTTGCTCTGCTGCTGTTGTATCAAGATCAGTGTTTTGGCATGGTTGTTGTTCTATTTTGCCCAAGTATTAGTTTGTGATATGCAACAATCTTTTTGATGCTGTATTAAATAATACTGTGAAATGTTTTTTGGTTTAGTTTTTGCAAAGTAAAGTGTTCTTTTTATTCTCGTGGTCAGAATTAACCATTGCTTTTAGCACTATACCATGTAAGTAATAATTTTAAAAGTAAATTATTTTCAAATAGATTTCATAAGTACTTGAAATTTTTCAACAGATTCAAATAGCAGTGATGCTCAAGATGGTCCTTCAGATGCTGACTTTTGGAAAGGTCCTTTACAAGAAGCAGATGAAAAATCACGGTTAGTTTGATGTAGTGAACCTGTAGCTAATAAAATCTACTGTCTCCATTCAGCACTGAAAAGGCAGGGATTTATCCCAAGTGTTTTAATGAGTATTATGACATTTAAGTTTAGATGTGATCTTTCTATATGATAACCTAAATACGTTTTTTAAAGAGGAGACATACACAAAAATGGAGAAGACACCTTTTTCAATCTACTACCACACTACAGCTTTCTCACTCTATTCCTGTATCATTAGCCATCTGAGAAATAAATCCTAGCAGTCAATTCACTGCTGCTGCACAGAGGGGAAAATGTGAAGTGTGTTGGATGTACTGAATAAGTCAAAATGGTCTATACCAGCTACAAATTCTAATCAGAAGTCTGCTGAATCTTTTTCATACAAAAAAATGTCTCCTAGAGATAGAGGTCCAAAGCGGAACTTTCTTTGACAGTGTTTTGTTTTTTTTAC
Source organism: Turnix velox (assembly GCA_013400935.1). Taxonomy (NCBI): domain Eukaryota; kingdom Metazoa; phylum Chordata; class Aves; order Charadriiformes; family Turnicidae; genus Turnix; species Turnix velox. The sequence continues at coordinate 99,577 of VZTY01017693.1, forward strand.
AGGGAGGAGGAATTTGATGACTATTTTCAAGACCTGTTTCTATGAAATCTGAAATAAATGTAACTTAATTTGAAGAAGAAAGTCTGGAAAACCAGTCATAATTAGGGACTGCTTTTTCTGCAGTCATTCATATGGACCATCTTGAGTGGATTGTAGCAGGCTTCAGCTCTAAAAACTTTGTTTTATTTCATGAGCATGCAGCCTACCAGAAGATTTTTTTCAGTTCAGTGCAGAAGATCTGTGGCATGCACACTTAAAAGTAGGAAGGATATGAACAAACAATAGTATAATTTATTGACATTATCTCGGTGAGGTTGGTTGCTTTTTCTTTTATCACAAACTTCAGTGATTTAAAAATCTTTTGTAAAGGGGCATTTTGGAATATTCTGTTTCTAGTTTAATATATTAATATTTCTGATATATTAAATAAAAGTTAATAGCCTTAAACCTATTCGTCATGTAGACTTTAATATTCTGGTATTAGTCTCTGTAGCTACTTTTAAATGCTATTGGAGAAGTTAAATTTTTATTTTGTTTGAGCTGAGTAAACCATATCTGAAATGTCTCCCATATTGCTTCAAAAAGTTTGGTTTGTTGTGATTTGGTTTTAAATTTTAGTTGTAGTATGACATGACTGATAATCCCATTATAAAGATCTGTCTTGCTGGTGGCATTTTTTAATACAGAAAGTGTGTGGCCTTCTACATGGAGATGTACATGTGACTTGAATGTTATATATGGTTTCTGATCTCCTTAACGTTGATTGAATGTTAATCCTTCTTTAACGTGTAATCCTTAATATACCAGTAGAGAATGCGTATTGCTTGAGAAACTTACTGGATTCATCTTCCTCCTCAAATTGCAACACAACCTGAAACATTCTTTATTTTATGTTTCCAAAGAAAGTCTGCGCATGAGTAGTTACAGTGACTTTTCTTTGTCAGATGAAAATTACTTTGGATATAAAGACAAACTTTTATTGACCGTACATGTTGATCTAGGGACATTTAATGTATAAAATGTATTTTTGATAAGTACTTCATACCATAGATATGTTTATAGAAAATATTTATAATAAGTATTTGATGTGGTAAATGTAACAGCAGAGATGGTTGCGGTGTATTTCTGAACAATTTACATGCACTCACATGTGTAAGCTGAGAATTCTATTTACAAGACAACATAATTACATTTTAAACACTTTGTACTTACATAATAGATGACAGTACAAGGTCTTATTTAAGGTGTCCTTGAGTAAGAAATTAACATAGCCTTTCATGAAGGCTTCTTTAGGTAAGAAGGTGGATTTAAAGGTTAAATCTCCATCATCTTGCAAGCTTGGTTGAGAGTCAAATCCAATCTGCCACAATCTGCTTATGTGTGCAACTCGCCCAAAGGGGCTTTTCTCAAAGGTGTTGCTATATTTGTTGCTTTGACTTTTGTATGTTTTGTGTTCTGGAAAACCAACTCCTCTTTGTTTCTTCAAAGTTACAGTTTATGAAGTAGTGTACGTCCCAAACACATAATGCAGTTTGAATAAAATTACATCATTAAACAACTTTGAAAATAATTTTCTTTAGTATCTGCATTTTAATACAGAAAATAACACATGAGGCTCAGTTTTATGTCAGAACTAAGTTTGAATAAAGTATTTCACCAGTGTGTAAATAAGGGTGTAATAACTGGGATTTTTGGGAGAATTCCTTGAAGTTTGGATGATAGTTCTACACAGGACTTGTGTTTGTAGAGCATTCTTAAAAATTACTATGGCAGTCATTTTCCCTTCTCTCTGTGTGCTTCGTCAGAGACGAAGAAGTACATGTCTGCTTTCTTTAAAGGCTTCTTTTTTGCAGGAATTGCATTTGACATCAGTCTCCATTTAGATTTGGATCTGGTTCCAGTAAATACATAGTACATTAGCCATTTTCCTTCATCTGAGACCTGAGAAGAAGGTAGGGGTGGACTCTCATTCTTTAAGAACAGAAGTTTTGGTAGGGAGGTTGTTGTTTATGAAGAGCTAATTTGTGCACAGTCTGTGGTCTGGGCTGTAGAAAGAGAGGGAACGTGAGTTCTGATGTGCTCTACTTCTGCTGTCCTCTCCCTCCCAAGATTAAATTGGTGCTGGTTCATTTGGTTTCAAATACATTCATCTACTTAATTTTTAAAAAGGTACCCTGGGAGTACATAAACATTTAAAAGTGCCTTTGAATGTTGATCCTGCTGAAGATACCCTTGGTGAAATCTTGTATGTGAAATGTGATCTTTACAGTCTGACATAGCTTTAGAGTATGAAGTCATACTTGTTTTGATTTTTACAAGAAAAGGTGGTCAGTTTAAGAACTGTGGGTTAATGAGCATTTTCTCTGAGCTATGGCTACAATTTACAGATTTATCCTTGGTACTTATGAAAAAGTACTGTGTACCACAAACCTGCTTTTTAATAGATACAATCCAAGAGATTGTGTTGAGCATTCCTGAAGTGCAGATGATGTTTCTCTAGAACTTTATACAGTATTGAGAATGAAGGAAAAGGACAGTTCCAGATTAAGGAAATACACAAAATATAAAAATGTAAATATACAAGTTATGAAAATCACAATTTTTTGTTTGAACTGTACATGTTAGGTTCCTTTCAGTAATTTCATATAAGATCCATCAAAATTATTTATATTTTGATGAACAATGGGCAGAAGTTACATATTTTAGTAAAAATACTGTATAGATATTGTGACTTGAAAAAACATCTAAAGCACAGAGTGAATTCATTTTACCATAATTTTTTTCTTTTAATTTTCCAGATTACAATTGTAACCATTAATTTACTCCATTAAAAATTATTTCCAACAAATGGCAAATGTTTAAGAAGACAGTTTAAGATTGATCTATACTATCCTATGCAAAGCAAAAATCCACTGGGGCTCACTGAAGTTCTTTCTAGATGTCTTTTCTGTAGCAGAAACCGTGTTAGAGACAAAGAATTACAAAATTAGACATGTTTTGGATTTTCCATCTTCACCTCCGCCACCTCCAGCTGCATTTTCAGCTAAAAAATAGAGAAGGAAAGTAAAATGAGTATATTCTGTTCATTTTAGCTCTTTTAATTTCTTGTTAAAAAGGTGTCGTTTTGTGATATGCACATTATGTGTGTTTGACCTTCTGAAATTTGAATGTGCTTTCATTTTTTCTCTGTGAAAAACGGAATAAGAAACAGTAAAACATACTAAATATAAATAAGTGTATTTAGTGTAGGAGTTGAAACCAACATTTCTCAAGGGAGCAAACACACACTGAACCACTCTTACTGGAAAGTTTCAGTAGTTAGATCTATTGAACTCTGTCCCACACATACAAAACAGAGGCATGCAAGCCATGCCAAAGCATTAAACTCTTGGATCAAAATAACGTGAATCTATTTTGGAAGCAAATGATGCTAAACTTTTTTATTTGACCTAACTATAGAAACCTGTTGTTATCCAACCCTGCATGAATCCCTTTGTAATTACCAATTAAGAGAGAGATTCTTTATGTTTGTTATCTATAGTACTGATTCTCTTATTGTCTCTCTCAAATGATTCCACAGATGCTCATTGGTCATAGTTAAGATTCTTTCTATGTAACGAATTGCATTTCCAGGTTCATTTAATGTAAGATACCAATATTAGAATTAAAACTTACATTTGAAAGCTGTGGATCACCATGTTACTAGGTCATTTTCGACCCTTTCCACCTGCATTGAAACATTTCACATAATCAGTGTCCTACCCTGTAATTTGTGGATATAATCAACACTATGTTACTATGTATTTTAGTGTCTTGATTTAATACTATATTCTGGTTTAGTTTTTCTTCTGAACTTTCCACTGTAGTGGTTCAGCAAACATGCTTATTTTGCTTTCTGTCTGCTAAGAATAGCAAGGTCAGTGTGATCTGGATAAACAACTGTGGTTCAGCATGTATCACTGTTTGTATGAACTGACATAACAAACTTGTGTGTTTATGTGGCCTTGATTTGGCATCTGTGCCTCTCAAATGTGCACTGACTCATTCTAGTGCACATTTGAAAAGATGCAGAATAATTGACTTACATTTTGTGATACCAATATTGATATGCAAAGGTCAGATCCTTAGCTCCTGCAAATCAGTCTGTCCATGCTTGCCTGTATAAGGTTCCTTTCGGGAGAGTTCTTCTTTACCTAAGTCAGTGACTAAGTGTTTCCAAAGATGAACCTAATTTCGAGTGGGAGCAGAAACACCCAAATCCTCCTAATTGTATTATTTAATTTTTATTTAAGAATTTGTGCTTAAAGATAAAAGATGGGACTTTACCAACTATACTCTTTGCCAAGAAAGCAAATTAATAAGTAGCTCAGTGTTTAGCTCATGTGTTGCTTTTGTTTCGCTGCTATTTTTGATAAGTTCAGATTCTGATATTCCAGTGCAAGGAAAGATTACTTTGTTCATATTCACAACCAGCTAGTACTCAGTAACCAATTCATCTTAAAGATTAATTGCGAAGATTAATTTGCGAGACAGTGGCATCATTTGGGTTGGGCATAATTTCTGTAAATGTGTGTGTAAGTGGTATCACAGTGTGAGTAGGCCAAAATGTTTCTTGTAATTTGATCACAGTAATGATATTTGATCACAGTATAATGAACATTACTTTTAAAAACCCTCCTTTATTAAATCATGTAACTTACAATACTTTAACTACTTAATTTTTTTTAAATTTTAGTCTAGTATTATTTATATTAGGAGCCAGTAACTCTCCAGTTCCACAAATTCTGGTAGTAGTTTGATAGGTGGTCCTGAGTAGCCTCTTTTTTATGTGAAATGTGTGGAATACTCACCAGACACTGATTAACAAAGAAGTTATTCAGTACTGGTTTGTATTTCAAAGCTGTGAAACACGCAGAGTGTGTTTCTTTTTCAAACTAGCTGACAGTAAATCTTTCTGTAGTAATTGCACCCGTTGTTGTTTTAATCTCTGAACTTTTTCCGTCAGTCATCTCTGGTTGGCAGAGCTGCTGACCTGCTCTTCCACAAGCAACACAGAATAAAAATAACAGATTTATTTCACTCTTACACATGAGTGTTTACTTATTCATTTCTAGAAAATCAGGTTCTTTTCTTGGTTATCATACCAGAGTCATACTTTCAATTTGAGAACTTGGGTTGCCTTAGGAAGATCAGTGTTAAATTTGTAAAATGAGAGAGTGTTCCTCAGCCAAGAAACTGATGGTAGGGAACTAGAGCCAAAAGCTTTATCACAAGCTTGGAAGAGAAGTGGGGATCTGTACCAGTTTTTTATGTTCCAAATGCACACTATCCATTCCCATCTCTTTTCCTAATGTTTTTATTTTTCCATTCAAACAAAGCATATTTGGGGCTAATGCCACACAGAATTTTGAATCTCTAGTATTTCAGATGACAGCAGTATTCACTGATAAGTGTCTAATTACACTCAGTTTTAAGACAAGAAATTTTATATTCTCTCCACTTTTGAGATGATTGTATTTTCTGTATTTTTAGTGTACTGGATTTGTTTACTCTTTAAAGGTCACAGCTCTTGCAAGTAAAGATAAAGCTAATTTGGCTAATTCAGACCTTGCATACCACTAGTAAGAACTTTAATAGAATATTGCACAGGTGCACTGCATGTGTGAATTTTTAGAGATAGAGAATATGTTGACTGCCTTACAAATATATATAAATGAAAACCTGAGAAGTTACTTAACCTTTCTTGGCAGCTGCTTCTTCTTCCTTTTTCTTTTGTTCCTCAATAACTTTCATTTTCTCTTCATATTCATCAGCTCTTGTTTTCCATTCAACCCTGTTGTTTTGAAGTCCATCAAACATAGGTGTAATTTCCTTGTGAAACCTTGAGAATTCCTATACAAGCAAATTAGTAAAGATAGAAATATGTAAGCACTCATGATTTATAACATCTAAGTTTGTAGAAATACTGCTGCTTTGCAGAGAAAACATTAGCTTTCATGTCTCTATTAAATCTTACTGTGTGTTCTAGATTGAATAATTTTATGTGATTTCACCTTTTTTTTTTCCAAGCATTTGTTTTATTTCTGGTAGTGGATTTTCTGTGAAAGAGCAAAAATTTTACATGATGTCATATGAGTACATGCTGGTGTATATTTGAAAGCATGTTTTTTGCCATGCCAGGTGTATTATTTGAAATAGCATATGGGGGTAATAATGCCCAATAGTGTGTAATCAGTTAGAAAAGATCTCAATTACATACTGTACGTTTTCTGAGTCCTCCTTAATACTGCGTTTGATAGTCTGATATATATAATACAATTATAACTAATGGTACTTGGTATTTTACCACATGGTTATCAGTATCAGAATATAATAAACATTTTTAGTATCCTGTAGTATATTCCAAGCAGATGAGGTTATATCTGAAGATGTTAGACTTATATGTCACTTTTCTACATGACGCTTTGCAAAAGTATTAAAAGCTAGATGAGGATTAATAATGTTGGTATTTCAGTGCCTGCAGAAGATACAGACTAAATTCCCAAAACTCAATACCTGAAAGGGGGGCCTACAAAAAGGCTGGGGTAGGACTTTTTAATAGAGTCCAGGATGGCAGGATGCAAACTGGAAGAGGGGAGATTTAGGCTGGAAATAAGAATGAATTTCTTTACTGTGAAGGTGGTGAGACAATGGAATGGGTTGCCCAGAGGGGTTGTGGATGTCCTCTCTCTGGGGGTGTTTAAGGCTAGGCAGGATAAGGCATTTCTAGTGGGAGGTGTCCCTGCCCATGGCATGGGGGTTGGGTCTAGATGATCTTTAAGGTCCTTTCCAACCCATACCATTCTATGATTCTATGAATATTGCAAGTTTCCTGTTTCTTTTTGCTGTGTCATTTATTTATTTGTTTCTTCCGTAACCATCCAGATGTTGCATACTTATATGAAATGGTACTGTGGAGAATCAGACTGGAATTTCAAGGTAATGAAACCTCAGCACCTTCAAATATGGCTGAGATGTTTACTTTTAATTACTTTGCTTCATATGTCTTGAATTTGCTTTATAAAAAACTTGTGGCAGTTGTGATAGTTTTTTTACCCTGTGACCAAGAGTCTTGCTGCTGTCTAGAATGTTTTAACTCTGCTGTTTGTCACTGATTGTGCCATCAGAACTGCTGCAGCAGGAAAACAAAACCCAATATTCTTACCTTGTACACAAATGTACAGACAAAATCTATGAAACCGACTTGGAGTTTAGGTAGTTCATCTCCTTTGTTTCTGTCCATCATTGGCTGGAAGACAATAGCAGTAATATAGATTATGCAGCTAACATGCTTTTTGGTATAGTGATCTAGTGTTTGATATAACATGATGGACCATTGTCTAGTCCATGTTTTAGTGACAGTTAATATTGCTTAAAAAAGTTAAATTACTTGCTACTTACAATTGGCTGTTGCTGTAGCACAGTTCGTTCCAGGTCACCTTGCTCCCAGAATTCATTTGCAACCATTAGGGCAACCTGAATAATCACAATTCAGTGGAAGCGTTAGCAGAAAGCATTAGATTTCCAGAAATAAATTAACAAACTTTTTGTGAAAATGTTGATTAATCAAGAACTGGCTATTACTCTTTACTACTTAGCAGTATTACTAACTTCCCTTGCACAAAGAGAGGGTGTATTTCGTGCTGGCCGAGTTACCTCTGAGTAGTTTAAAAGTTCTTTTTAGAAGTTGGGAGTTTTGGTCAAACACAATGGAATTCCTCTCCTTAATCCCTGTAGATAGTTGAGCACTTCTTTCGAAGAATATAGATGCTCTCTGTTGTACTTGAGACTTTTCAACCAGATTATCTCTACCAATATTCTCATGCATTCTAAGTAAATGATAAAATACCATCTACAGAAACAAGACAGTTCTAGCAATATAACGGAATCTTCTAGCAACTGTAGCATGTATTACTTCGAACACTCCACAAGCACCTTTGAGTTCTATTTTGATTATGGATTTTTAAAACCCATTCCTTTAGGGTTAAGTGATGAGATTCAGTGTGATGGACAGTAAGTACTGAAGTGTTTGGAGTATGTGCAAAGTGATGTCACACTGCATAAAAGAATTCATTTATAGTGTGTTTATGCTACTTTGAAATGGCACCAAGATCTACAGAGTAGACAGGGTTAAGTCAAATCATATTGCTCTTAAGTCTGTACCTGAAAAGACGGCAAAATTTGGATAGCAGAAAATAATGATATTTCAGGGTGGCAAGGACATTGGATAATCTGGGATGCCAGTTTTAGCTGAAGGACAAGTGTGAAACAACTGTGGGGAGAGACATGTAACCCTTAAACACACAGTGGCAGAAAAATAGAGGTTTTCTGGAAATACAGTCGTGTGCAGGTCTTGCAATATCCATAAAATGATAATTTATTTAAAATAATCATCCAAAGAGGGTATAGAACAGATAGCAAATGCAGTGTCATCTCTTTGAAAAGTACTTACCTTACTTTGCACTTCCCAAGGCTTGGTTATAGCAGACAGGTCACATCCAGTCATCATCATAGCCCTTTGAAAACATAAAGCAGGAGTATAGTTAGGATGATGATCAGAAGAAAATTTGACTAGATCTTCTAAGGAGTTTAGATGCCCAAGATGCAGATGGATGCACAAGAGGAATGTATACATCTATTTCTAATCTGAAGTCATGATTATGTTCATCATCAGGTGCATATTCAGGTGGACAAATTATTTTAAAATCTAGTCCTAGATAACTGATTATATAAAGAGTAAAATATTAACCACTTACATGATGACTTCTTTTTTAGTTGGGTCAATAGATATATATTTAATTGCTTCTTCTTCTGATTCCATTTTTTCAATTGCATCCACAATTTTTTGAAACATTGTTCTTTTCCTGTTAAAACATACCAATAAACCATGTATAGTTCCTGCTTTGAATGTGAAATAGAAAACCATATTTCTGATATTTATGCTTTTCTAAAGTAGTATCCTAGTCATAATAGCATTCAAGTGACACTGTTTAACTCATTTTTTTTCCGATAACTTAGGACATACCAATATTGCTGTAAATCACTAACAAGTACTATGTCAGAATTCCTGACAAAATTTAATATAAATTTCCTATTCATATTAAATTTTCTGTTCATATTAAACTGGGTTGACATGCATATTTCTTTAGTATTGTTTGCTACTTCATGTACGATAATGAATTAAGGAAAGTTTAGCAAATACTAGTAAATGTTTTTCCATTCCCACCCCTCAAAAACCCAAAGAAGCACTGAGAATGCACCCAAATGAGAAGAATTTTGAAAAAAAATATTTGTCTTGCTGTTGCTTAATTTACATTTAGAATTAATGAAATAATGGAATTGCTGTTCAGTAAAATTCATAACTGCTGTCAAACAACTTAGTGAATTGTTTCCTGCTTCCTGGTTTTAAATTGTCCCATCTGGACCAAAACAAAAGGCTCCATATATCTTTAAGGAAAATATTCCTTTTAAAACCACATTCAGTCAGTAACTTGGGAACAGGATGGGTGATCTGATATTTGGAGTCTTTGGTATATTTAGTACTAGGATCAGTTTATGGCTGCAGTTTTGTTTTTAAACCAGCATACTGCTGTTTAGTGTGAGTAACTAGTATGGCAGCTGATCATCACACATGAACACAGCCTTACTCTATTAGGCTATGGAATCCATACATCTGAAACACAGGCTTGGCTGTAACAAAAAGCATATTTGAGTGACCTATTAAATATTAAGTATTACATACATCTCTATGTTATCTAGTGTGAAAGCTTAGAATTAATCTAGGAATGACTTATTTATTACAAGAATTAGACTTTATATGCAAAGTACAGAGCTGTTTTAAGCAATGAAAACCTATGGTTATAAACTCTACAGGATTGACATATTTTTCAGTAGGAAGTTAAAAAGAATTTAGTACTTACTTGAAATACAAAGCCAAGTCAGTTGCTATTATTGCAACTTCAAATAAGTGTAGAACAGTTTCAAACTGGCGCTTATTTAGGTTCTGGAAGATGTTTAAACTCTGCAAGATGGAAAGTTTACGAATTCAATTCTTCTTGTAAAACTGGCTTTGGTTTGTACTATACAGGTTGTTTCAGAACAGCATAATAAAACTGGCCAACTGTGGTCCCTAAATTAAAATAATGCCACAAATGAATGTCTGATTAACTCTGTGAATAGTGGGTGGATCTCAGAAGCTGCCCTTTGGGGCTGCATGAAACAGTTGCAAGTACTTCTATTGCCACATATAATTTCTAACCAAAGTGTATTTCACATAATTAGTAAAGATGTGGCAGTTCTTCATAACTTCTTTCACAAATCTAACTTTTCCAGGCTATTGAAAGCTTTGCATTGATTTCTAACCAAATAAAAACACGTGTATCTCACATGATTAGTAAAGATGTGGCAGTCCTTCATAATTCCTTCCACAAATCTAACTTTTCCAGACTTTTCGTAGCTTCTCATTAGACACCTTTTCCTCCAAGGCACTGCCTGTAGTGCAGTTTGAGATTTCCTGTGCTAATTGCAATGGCTTTTCCCTCAGGCAAAGGGAATGAGAGCACTGCACTACTGGTTAGTGGGAAAATTGATTCTGTGGCTTCACAAGGTGAGGAAATGGCACTGCCACAAGGAACACTGAGCACTGCTGTTCAGGCCTTACCTGTTAGATCTTTCATTTCCCTGCAAAATATCACACAGAGTTGTAAATGCTCTCTTCCCTTGTAGCCAGAGCAGAGCCAGGCTGTACTGAGGGAAGGATGGCTGATCCCTGTCAGGAGAACAGGGCTCCACAAGGCCAAGGGCCCTAGCTGGCTGTGCTGCTGCCATTTTCTGGGCTCTGAGGTGACTGCTGTGGAGACCCCTCAGCGCTGCAGGGGAAGGGCAGCTGAGGCTGCTTGTCTTCTTCGGGGATTATCCGTAATGGCAGCTGCAGCAGGCCCCTGTGCTATGGCCTCCTCTTGTTTTAGCAAGGTAAGATGTGGATGGGGCCTGGCCTGGGGGTGAGGGTCCCCTGCAGAAACAACTCTAGCCCTTTGCTCCTCAGTTACCAGGCCTGAATTCAGAGCTGCTGAACCAGGGGCAGCAGTTTTATTATAACATTTTTTATGTATGTAGAGTCATAGAATTGTTTGGGTTGGAAGGGACCTTCAAGATCATCTAGTTCCAACCTCCTGCCATGGGCAGGGACACCTCCCACTAGACCAGGTTGCTCAGTGCCTCCTCCAGCCTGGCCTTAAACACCTCCAGAGAGGGGGCATCCATAACCTCTCTGGGCAACCTGTTCCAGTGCCTCACCACCCTCACAGGAAAGTAATATAATGTATATATGTCTGTTGCTTTGCTTTCACTATGAGCTGTTTCATGAACAATGTGAGGCCAGAGGAAAAGCCTTCCTGTCTTGATTGTTTCTGGCAGAATTACCAGCATCAAATGCTCATGCTCTTTTAAGCTTCTAAACTTTAGCATAATTTCTTAACGTGGACATAGAGCAATGAAAGAGACGTAGTGAAATTTGGAAAATCGTGACTTAAATGGACCTTTTGTATAGATCAGTATGAGCAGAAGGTTCATGCAGACGTACCTCATCTTGCAGGAGGGTTTTGCTGTACTCCAAGTGATGCCTTTCCAAAATGGAAGAGCCATGAAGTTTTGCCAGTGGAGCAGCTGACCTGTTGCATGAGAGGCAATGCTTTATAAAACTTCAGAAGTTTTATTCAGGATAAAAACTTTTTAAAAGGCTCTGGATTTGCACATTCAATAGTTTATCTGCAATCATAAAATGGTCTGGGTTGGAAGTGACCTTAAAGGCCATCTAGTTCAAACCCCCCTGCCATGGGCAGGGACACTTCCTACTAGACCAGTTTTCTCAGAATCTCATCCAGCCTGGTCTTAGACATCTCCAGGGACCACCTCTCCGGACAACATGTTCCAGTGTTATAATTTCATAATCATCTAGGTTGAAAGGGACCTTTCAGACCATCAAGTCCAACCATCAGCCCAACTCTGACAAGCCTCATACCTAAAAAGGGACTTGAACCCTTGACCCTCAAGATTAGGAGTCTGATACACTCCCAACTGAGCTACACACCTCACCACCCTTATTGGGAATACTCAAGTCCTTCCATTTTTCCTCCCNCCACCCCTTTTCCAGCCCATTTTCCCCCAAATCCCACACACCCGGGCTCCACTGGAGACTCCTCCCCTCCCCAGCTGTTCCAAATAAGCCCCCTCTCCGATTTAACACCAGAGGGGAAAGTAATTCTTCTGACACGGAGCTATGCTTCAAGCAGAGGAAATTGTGTGACAGACTGTGGTAGTGGGAGGAAGGGAGAAGTATCCTGTCTGTATAGGCTCCAAGTGGTTCTGTGTGTTAGGAAGTGTATTTTCTTCCTTTCTTCCCTTGGCTAATAACTCCAGTCCTCAGAAAACCCAAGCTGGGTTGCTATGTTACCTATATTTTCTGACTTTTGATTGAGACTGTTGCAGTAAATTCTGTGGTTAACTTTTATAAATAGCTTTTTGTGTATGACGTCACCCCGAGGGCTTTCAGCCAGGGAAGACCACAGCAGGAAGATTTAAAACTTCCCTGAACTTACTTGGATGAGAGTCAGTCTGCTGAATAAGAATCAGTGTCTGTCATTCTCTCCCCCCTACGTCACTTGGAGAATCCCTGAGAATAATCAGAAAATCCCCTTGCGTCACTGGCTAAAACACCTCTCCAGGGAGAAGTGTATCCAGAGTCAGATGAGGATAATATACAGTTGATGGGAAACTGTACTCAGAAAATCATGCTTGTAGTCTTCTAATATACATGACATTCTGAGAAACCTGTGTTTTCTAGCTGTTACACAGAAACAAGCCCTAACATAAAAAGTAGGAAGACTAAATGGTAGTTTGCTCAATTCAGGAGCAGAGTGATATGTAATGTAGTAAAAAGTTAAGTCTAAAGCAAAATAAATTAACCATTGTTTTATAATAACCATCTAGTAATTAACATTGTTGCATAACAAACAAGGTAAAAATCACAAAGAAATCTTAGAGTAGTTTGGTTTGGGAGGGAGCTTAAAGATCATCTAGTTGAGACACTGGAACAGGTTGGCCAGAAAGGTTGTGGATGCCCCCTCCCTGGAGGTGTTCAAGGCCAGGCTAGAGGAGGCACTGAGCAATCTGGTCTAGTGGAAGGTGTCCCTGCCCATGGCAGGGGGTTGGAACTAGATTATCTTGAAGGTCCCTTTCAACCCAAACCATTCTATGATTCCTTTAGAACAGAAGGGTCTGTGAATTGTGTCAGTCAGTAAATTCAGGAGAGTGGGAGTGGAACAATTGATCTAGTCTAATTGTATGGTAGAAAACAGAGAAAACAAATTAATCTTAAGAGCCAACTTAGATGGAGAAAGAAGGACTTGTCTGTGCTCTTCAGAAAAGTCTTTATGGCCTGTCTTGGAAAAAAAGTAATCAGGGATTTTAATTAAATTTTCTCATTTCTCAGGATCATGAGGACAATCAGGGGCTGGTGTTCCTCTCCTGCGAGGACAGACAGAGAGAGATGGGGCTGTTCAGCCTGCAGAAGACTCCGAGGAGACCTCATAGAGGTCTACCAGTACNCTCCAAGGAGACCTCATAGAGGTCTACCAGTGCCTAAAGGGCCTACAGGAAAGCTGGGGAGGAACTGTTTGTCAGAGTGTGTAGTGATAGGATGGAGGGCAGTGGTTTTAAAGCAGGACAGGGTAGGCTTAGATTAGGCATTAGGAAGAAGTTCCTCACCATGAGCGTGGTGAGGCACTGGAACAGGTTGCCTATAGAGGTGGTGGAGGAGGCCCCATTCCTGGAGTCATGCTGAGGGTTTGAGCAACCTGTTCTAGTGCAAGATGTCTCAGCTCATTGCAGAGGGGGTGGACTAGATGGTCTTAAAAGATCCCTTCCAACTCAACGCATTCTATGATTCTATTTTGTTGTGGCCTCGTGTGTGAGGCTCTGCTGCAATCTAGTTATTGCAAGAGTTTGCTTTCTGTTATATATTAATTGCAGCTCTAGGAGATCCTTCTAAGACTGTGGCTTTGCATTTTATCTTTGTGTTTCAGCCATCATGGCAAATGCTCAGAGCCTAAATATTCTGTAGGATAAACATTCATCAGATTAATATGGACATGTTTTATTAATTTACCATACATATCCATGTATTTGAGGATTTCTACTTACTTCATCTGGTACAAGTTATTGGTTCCTCTGTGATCAATGTCATGGCAGAAAGCAGCAGCAACCATGGCAAAGGCTTCTAGATCAGTGTAGTATTTCTTTATTTTGCCTGTCTGTAAAGAAAACATACAATTCTGAGTGTGCCCCTCCCTAAATTTTCCAGTTGGAATTGAAGGAAAACTAAAGAATGAAGGTAAGTTTAATATTAGCAGCCTTACCATCAGCAGAGTAAACATTGTTTGCCCCACGTTGAATCCATGTCGCCAGTTATGGTAAGTGATATCTCGATAACCCTTTCTCACTGTGTACATCCATCTTGTAAGGACCTGTTAAAAACAAAAGTCATCAAGGCTGTGCTGTCAATTGAAACATAATGTTGGAATTCCTGTAAAATTTCTGGTATTTACTATGAAATTCTATGGTAATAATTGCTTTTCACTGAATTAAACGTGGAAGCAGCAAATTGTTCTTATGTAAATATACGTTGATTTAGTTCTTTCCACACTTCACACAATTTCAGGATTAGTTTTAAGTCTTTATGAGAAACACACAAATGTTCAGTTAGGAATGGAAGTTTGCTCTCCATACCACTAATATGTTAGCATTGCCTACTTCTGTGCTAAACTACCTACAGTGAACTATTTTTCTTCTGTTTTAAAATAAATATAAACAAGACAAAATATATCAAACCTCAGCTGGGACTTTGAACTTTTCAACGACATTTATCTCAAAGAACAGTCGTATTCCACAAGTTATCAGGCCGTGCTCTGTAACAGGAAAGTCACTGAAGCGGAATTCATACAGTTCTAAATCTTTTGGATCAGGTAATTCTTCTTTCTGTGGGAAAAGCCAAAAGCACAAGAGGTTTTTTTCTGGCAAGAACGAAGTTGGGAAAACTTCTAGCTTCAGTAGAAACACTGCCTAAGACTATTATGTTTGCTGTATCATCAAATGCCTTGGGTTTCATCACAAACTAAAATGTGTAATAAGTTACGAAATGTGTTTATGATACTGGTAGCTTCTTTCTCAAAGCGGATAGGTGAAAAGCTTGGCCAGGTTGTGTTTCTTCCTACTCCGAATTCCAACACAATCTGTTCTGATCATCTCAAAATTTCCTTAGTTCAGATTTCTCAGGTCAGGGAAATTCTCCTTCCTAGTGTAATGTTCTGTGAGTCTCACACTCCTAGCCTCCTAGCTTCTCCTCAGGGCTGCAGTTGTTCCTTTTCACAACCAAGAATTTTCTTTATAAGTGTTGTGCTTCCCTTTTGAATCTGATAAATTGAATGTAGTGACCAAAACAAAACTATCTAGAATAATTTTTTACTTTTACCTTAGAATTAAATGTAAAAACTTTTTACTAAAAAAAGGCTTGCTTCCATCTCTCTGGAATATTTGTGGTTTGTTTCTGCTTCACAACCAACTCTTTAAATTAGTATGTCTTGCACTGTCTCATGTGGCAGTCTCTCTTTGTCTGTGTCCGCCTACATGCACTTCATTGTTAAACCTACAAGGTTGTTTTGGCACATGGAAAATATACTGGGAAATCCTACAAGATAAGCTGTAGAGTCACAATCTTATTTGTGCTTTGGTTTGTCTGCTTGCAGTAGATTCTCAAGTGGCTTCTGCATAATTTCAGTATATGCATAAAGTAAAGATATCATAGTGCTTAAATGTACAAAGTGTATAGTATCATGGTAATTAGGGCTCACTTCAAATCCCTTACAGTCACTTACTGTCTAGTGCAGTAGCTAGTGATTCTGTCCTACTGATTGCTGTTCTATAATTAGGATTGTTCAGACTAAACTGTTGTTAACTGACCACTGATGAGGGATCATTCCAGAAATACTGACTGGAGAAGTGCATAATCTTTTCCCCATGTATAAAATTTCTCAAGAAGATGTCTGGTTGCCATTCAGGGATTTTTCTCCCTGAAGTACAGTGCTTAGGCCAGCTCTTTATTTCTCAAAGTTATGCAGAGAATGCATGTTTTATATGCAGACATTATGAGAGTTAAGAAGCCTGTATTAAGTGTAAATTGCTTATTTTGTATATGTTATATTGATTTACACTGAATAGCCTAACTGGTAATAGTAATATTCATGAACTGTTCTATGACAGTTTGTATCCCAAAGTCTAGGGAGAGCTTTATTATACTTCAAAGGATAATTTGAAGTTGTGTTGGGGCTGTTCAGCCTGGAGAAGAGAATGCTCAGGGGGGACCTCATAAGAGCTTATCAATACCTGAAGAGGGCTGCATAAAGGCTGGGGTAGGACTTTTTAATTGGATATGTGATGGCAGGACTATGAGTAATGGAGGTAACTTGGAAGGGAGTAGTTTTAGGCTGGATATAAGAAAGAAGTTCTTCACTCTGAGGGTGCTGAGACACTGGAACAGGTTGCATCAGAGAGGTTATGGATGTCCCCTCTCTGGAGGTGTTTAAGGCCAGGCTGGATGAGGCACTGAGTAACTAACCTGGTCTAGTGGGAGGTGTCCCTGCCTGTGGCAGGGGTGTTGGAATCTTTAAGGTCCCTTCCAACCCAAACTGTTTTAAGATTCTATATGTCCCAATCCAAACAAGAATTAGTTCAAGAAAGTCTTATGCCATACAAATAATAGATTATATGATTGTAGTGACTCCCTTCCACCACAGTATTTTATGAGCAGCCTTTATTTTATGGATGAAGAAAAAAGGTGACTGAACCTATGCCTGTAATTCAACAAATAAGGAAGGCTGAACATCCATTCCAAAATACTGCCTTCTGCTTGGGTTTTCCTTTATGTCTACGCTGATCTGAGGTCAAGGACAAGGAAATCTGGAGCACTGGTGTTTTAAGACCCATTACTGTGTGAATCATCAGATCTAGAAACACCTGCTTTATCCCATTAGCTATCTGGGATTCCAGGCCTTATAATAGGATAAAGCATTTCCTTGTAGCCTTGGGAGTGAAGAAGATATTGGATCTTTGAATTTTTTACTCCACAGTGTTGAGAAAACTAATTTCAAATGCCTTTTGGAGATTTAAAAATTTAATGCTATTATTATATTTTTACATTTGGAGCCTGTACCATAACGATAAGTTATTGCTCTACCAATAGAGAGATTTTGTAATATTTATCTATTAATTTTTGCAATTCATCATGCAGGTGAATAAAACTTACTTTAAAAGGTATGCAAAGCTACACATGGTCTGTTGATGGTTTTGTTTTTACTGCTTGTAAGCATCTATTGTGGGAGCCACTAAAACTCTAACACCAATATATTCTGGCATACACTTGAAGACAAAAAATTGTTTAATGAGCTCTTTTCCCTATGGCTATGTCTATATTAGCAAATGTGGAGTAATAGGAGCAAATAAATGAAGCAGTTGATACTGCAAGTCAACAATTGGTCTGTATTTGACCTTTTTTCTTCAGTCTAGCTCTGCTCTGACACATTAACACTGAGTATTCATTTAGTGTTTTCCTAGAGCACATCTTTGAACTTTGTTTCAGTAGGCTGAAACAGTAGGCTGGTGCATGTGCTCCAGGACTGCTCCACACACTTTTTCCTTCCAAAAGATACTCCCATTCTACATGGAAATGCTAAGGCAGCCAGAGGACTGCACAGATTGCATTTTTGTTTAGTACTAGCAGAGTTTTAATTAACTAGTTCAAATCAGTTCAACACTGATGTTGGCGATCACTATCTCTGCCTAAGGTAAGTGGGAAAATTAATCTGAAAGTAGCTTAGTTCCACCTGATGTTCCTGCATTTGTTCTCTTAACTCAAAATGGAAGTGATCCATTCCATTCCATGTCCCTTCTTTTATTTTCAAAATTAAATAAATTCAGTTATAGCACTGTCCCACTGTGTACTTAAAGAAGTTACACATTAAATGTTAATTCATATTAATGTTTCCATATAACTCTGACTGGCCAAGTCTGTTGACATTTCAGACCAATGGAGTCTGAGTGTAGGAGAGCCAAAGAGGCTGAAGATGTCCCATTAAATGAGCTCCATCTACCTTGTCGCAAAAATCAATTGTGTGTAGCCAAATCTTAGATAATACAACTTCTACTATAGCAAGGACAGCTTGCTATCTGATATAAATATGCTACCATAATTTTCAGTTTAATAACTTACCAAAATCCTGATAAGATCCTTTTGTTCACATTCTTCTAGGCTGTTTACATTTAATTTCTCCCTGTATTTCTGAAAATTAAAATGAGGAAAAAAAAAATCAGAATTTCTGTAGCAAATTTCATACTTTAATTCTGTTATTGTGGACTGGAAACTCACCAGTATAGATTCAACTTCAGCAGGAGTGGCCTTTGTCTGGTACATAAGCATTTCCTGAGCAATGTCTTTCCTGTTTTCAAGCTTGTTCATTTTGTCATAAGTGTCGGTATTTAAAACAGACCATCCCAAGAACTGTGTGAGAGTCTGGAACAAAGCCAAACAAAGTCAAGATGACACCATGGCAGTAACATTACACTTCAATTCAAATTTGAACTTACTTTTCTTAAAATCCAGTTTCTGGCAGTGCCCTTTGTAACTCTACTTGCTAAAGGCCTTTACCTTCCATTAGTAGATCCTCTGAACACCTCACAGCTTTTAATGACATTGTTTGTTTATCTCAACCTTTTAAATAAGGACTCGTATTCCCATTTTATATATGGGACTTTGAGGCTTATGATGTTTAAGTTAGCTGAGTGGTCTTGGATACACTGTGTAGCATTTTATCTTGCCCAAGTGCATGCGATCATGAATACTGTGTGAGTCCCTGTGATCACAGGCAGGAGCAACACACCTTTCCTGCTTACCCACTGCTAATCACCAAATGCTAGCCACCACTAGAATGTGATTAATAATAAAATTGCATTTCTGTTCATTATTGGAATGTTGATGTTGTTTCATAATATTCATGTCTATAAAGGGAAATAAAATCTCTGATTCTTAAGAAACTATAGTGGTAGATAGGTGGTATAGGTAGATATTTGGTTAAATGCTAATAAAACTGATGTGAAAATTTTCAGATATTTGAAAATTACATTTACAGGAATGTTTTTACTAACATTATATGGCTCTTTAAAGCCTCTAATCCTATTCAGCTTACTTCAATGATCTGTTCATCATATTCATCAAAAGGTTTTCCATCTTTCCTATTGTAAAATGTTGCAACTCCCACAATTTCTTCTTTTTTGTTGACGATAGGCAGCGACAGGACATTTTTAATAACCCATCCAGTCTCATCCACAGGTCCTTTCTGTGGACAGAACAGGAAATGCTGTGTATCTCATTGACAGTAGCAATGCATGTGTATAGGCAATGTAACACTAATTCATCACAAACAAAGGAGAAATTATTTATGTAATCAACAGTACGCTAATTGCTGAAAAGCCTTAGAATGCATTTCTGCAGCAACTATAGTTACTAACACTACTGGAATTACCTGAAATGTGAAATATTCATCTGCTGGTGCATTCATCATGTTACATATCTGCAGCATGAAGAGGAGGAGACATTGTTTACTGGGAATATAATGTGCATCAAGACATGACCTGCTATTTTGAAAAGTTGTGTTTATTTACTAAGCTAATAACAGTGAGCACCTGAACTAGCCACAGAAATGAAGAAATTCCAACTAAACTAGATCTTATTTTAAGAGGTGTTATTCCAAATTGTTTGTAAGCAAAGTCCTTCAACCTGGTCTAGTGGGAAGTGTCCCTGGCCATGGCAGGGGAGTTGGAAATAGATGTTTGAGAAAATCACCTGCCATTTAAAATGGCATGCAGGTTTATAGGAAGAGATAACTAAGGCCTTTATCTTTACTGCTATCAGAAATGCCACAGGATTTCTGATAACTGTCATACATCACAACTTCGCATTACATATATTGTCTATGCACAAAGACATATGGGGAAAAAGTGTAAAACTCTATATAATTATTTTGATATTTTATTGTGGAGCTTAGTTAGCACACCAGTAAGTGACATCAGATACTCCAATATCACCTCAATAGAGACAAATTTTCCTGATGTTTTGACTGTTTGTGCTGAAGGCTTTTCTCCATCCAGACAACTGATTCACATGATTTCACTGGCAACCAATGACTTTGGAAATAGCATGATAATTTTGTAGAGGTTTTTGTTCATGGGGAGGTTTGGGGATTTCTTTTTTTGTTCAATCAAAAGAACAGGGTAAACTGAAACATTTAACTTTTATTTTTGCAATGAACTTACAAATCCATTTTCGGCAACATATGTTGGCAATCCGCTGGCAAGACACCAGTGATCTGCTGGTGGTGTCCTTTTGGGAGAGAATGAAATTTAATTATTTCTACAATACAGACGTTATTATTCTACCCCAGCAATACATCTCTTTCCAATGCATTCACAAACTGACAACAAATACTCACGGAATTACTTTGATTTCTTCTTTTCCATGTAAAATATAGTCAATGATCTTATAAAAGTTGACTTCCTAAATAAAAAGGGACAAATGTGTCAGTGACCTGTACAGCTTTAATGTCAAGCTGAGATTCATAGAAAGAAAAATTAATATCCTCACTCGTCCATCAGGTGTCTTGGGGCCTTTGTAAGGCTCTGCCTCCCCCAGCCGGATTGGCCACTCGTCATAGAACTCCTGAGAAATTGATAAACAGGGATTACCAATAGTAAAAGAAAACTAGCAAAACAAACAGATAATGTGACACATCTAGACAGTAACTTTATTTTTCCTTCCCCATAGCTGTAATATTCAGGCACATTTCAGGCAATATTAAGAAAGCGTGGTTAAATATATTCTGTGCAAGGAATGTTTGCCAGTAAATTGCAGACTAATCTAAAGCTTATCTCTGGATGGTTGTACAGCTTAGTTGCTGTTTTAGAAGGCAGGTATTTACAAAGCAGTAACCAGACCTGCAATTCTCTCATCTATTATTTCTTATATGAATTTGAAATTATTTCATAATTTGCCTTTGATTAGCATGGTGGTATCCTTTGCCGTGCTATATTTTGCATGAATTTTTTCTAACGTGGTTAGATTTTATATGAATTATCCTAAAGGGTAAGAAAGCAAGGTAACTTTTTCTCTTGGAGAGAAATGCACCTGAAATATCCAGATCAAATTAATTAGAAGAGTGAATTTTATAACATTAAGTTAGGAGCAGCACTTATCTAGCAAGTAGGAAGAATGATTATTACCTTCTCTTTAGTCATGTCCAGGAGACCAACAGAGTATCTTTCACAGTTCAAATACATTCGAATTGTATACAGTGCTTTGTGAAACTGCCGTTCTATGTCTGTAAGCTCTTCAAACACTTTGTTGGCAGACCACAAAAGCATCTATTTACAAAAAGAAGAAGGAGGGTAAGTATTTACAACAGTAAGAAAGCACACTCATCCAAATCTCAAGTATTCCAGAATAAAACAGTGAGCTACTTTATTATTAGCAAATTAAAAAAAATTAAGTAGATGCTATTTTCAGTAAGACTGCAAGAATATAAAACAGTGAGAATAATAATGACTTCACACAATCCTTAATTATTATCATTAACAAATTCTTCTATACCTGACTTCTTCGGGATTCAATATTGTAGAGATATGCTGTATGATGATTTCTTAGGACCAAGGATACAAAATTTAGGTATTTTTTGAAGACCTAAAAATGACAAAGAGCATAATTAAGACTAAAGTATCAAATCAAGAGGCAGATTCACCCAAAGTACTCGTTGAACTAAACAGCCCTAGACTGTGTGACATTTGTGGCTGTTACCTCTTCATCCTCTTTTGAAAACTCAGTGGCATTTAATTTGTTGAGTGCCATCACAACAGCAAGCACCTCTTTACCCTGTACAATTGGCATTGCCAACATGTTGACCGTTGTATAACCAGTTTTTTTGTCCAGAAAGTCAGAAAAATGGTTGTTCTGAAAGAGAAAAAAAAAAAAGAAACAAATGAAATTCATAAAAATTAATTACCATGCCCAAAGCAATTTATCATATCATTTGATAATTGATGTTCGCAATGTTATGAACACAGCTTCACAGTGCAGTAAGCTTGTACTTGCAAAAACCCCCAATATCATTATGTAATATCATCATGTAACATTACATGTACAAGCTTAACTTGTGCATATAGTGTACACGTACTGTACAGGTTTTTACTAGAAAAATGAGGAACCTGGGGATATAAAAGTTTGAGGACATCTAGAACAGAGGAGAGCAGCATAATGGCTCTTATGGTGCCTTATGGCTACCTGAGAGTCTAATACACATGGCTTATATGAAGACAGTGATTTCATAGCTGTGTTAATAAATCTCATTATTTAATTATGTCTGTAGATAAAAGTCATTGTATTCTCCCAGTACACAATGTTTAAATCTACCATCAATCCTGAAGGTATGTTGCTAAAAAAGCTGCTGAGAGAGAGTCATCCCCAGCAGCTATGCACCTGGCTGAGCCTTTTCTTATTCCTTCTTGTTTGACAGGCCCCCATTCCTGCCAACATACTCATGCTTTTCTGGTGAGTGAGAGGGTGTAGGACAGGAGGTTCAGGACACAGGGTTGCCTTAGCTGGATGTGTGATCCCATGGAAATAAGACTAATAAATGACCCATAACTAATTGCCCCATCAATTTAATCCTTGAAGCCAAGTGCCACAGAGGGTTTAGTAAAAACTATTCCTTCCAAATTTTTATGCAAAAGATGATTATAAGCTAGATCATATGTCATGGGAATCCATATGTTGCTGTAAGGGAATAAATGAAAATTCCAGATACTCCTGAATTCTTAAATGGGATCCATACACACAAGGTGAGCTGAATCAGCAGGACACAGATGCTCTGCATTTGTTTCATAACTCCAAACTGGAGGTACTAGCAGTGGTGTTCAGAAGAAGCACTTTGATCATGCAATTTTTGCTTATGGAAAAATTTTAAATAATGTAATTATGTGTTAATAAACCAACAGTTCAGTAAGCTATCTTACATTGTGCCTAGATAGTGCAATGTGGAAAGATATAAATATCCAATAATGTGTTGTCAGCAATCCCACAGCATATGCAAAGATTTATTTGCATATTCAAGCAAAAATTCAAGCTTAGGTTTAGACTATTCATTAGTGAAAATCTTGCACATAACTGCTATGGGTCTTGAAACCTTCATTTTCAATCAAGGTTTTTAAATATTTTCTCTTGAGAACATAAGTTGCTTTGTTTGTGAAAGAAATTAGTTTTCACAATGTCTTGACAGTCATGATTATAGACAAATAAGCCAGAAGAGCATCTTGGTACTCCCATGGATATGTGAATGTGAATACTTGGTCTATTTCAGTCTAATCTTTTGAATCCACCTGTCTTTCAGAGCAAGGTTTGAACTCAGCTCTCACTTAAAAAGTGAGGGAAAGGCAATCTGTTCATAACTCATTAAGAGCAGTGTATTTGCTAGTGTTTTCTCCTAGCTTCATTTAAAGCTGAACCTAGTGATTCTCTGCATATGACCATTCACTGTAGATGTATCCTAAGCTGTGAAACATGCCCTCAGCTAGAACCAGCATACAGGAGTGGAAAATCAGAATGTTCTTTGTCTTCATCTTTCTCCTGTAGGTGTTAAAAGGTAATGGGCTATAATATAGACTACAATGGACCAAGCATAAACACTTAAAAATACTAACTAATTCATGTTTCATTATTCTCCAAACCATGGAACCCTTTTTATCTCACTTTAACTTACCAATACTGCTACACATTATTGTTAGAAACCTCTTAACATGAAATATCAAAATAATGGTTTAGGTCATTTGGCCACAAATTTTAAATCCTTTAAGTTTTGTAACTCCAATTTCCATCTCATAACTAGCAGTGGACTTTGTGAAATCAGAAGTCACCTTGTGGTTACTTCTCTGTGAAAGTGAAAAATAAAGCCTTTCTTTCTAAAAGTAATTTTTATTATCCTCATATGGTAGTTACTAATAAACTTGTTTACTGAGGCTATATCACATCTGATTCTGAGTTCATAGAATAGTTTGGGTTGGAAGGGACCTTAAAGATCATCTAGATTGTGATGAATTCTCCTTCAGTGGATGATCTTAGATATCCCACAATTCTTTAAACATATTATGAAAAAGAACTCTGCTAGATTTCCAATCTTTACAGATTTTATTTCATAGCAATCTTAAAAGACTAAGACCTGCATTCTAATGGTCAGAGACCCCCTCCTACAGTTTTTGATAAGGGAAATACATCACCCAATTCATAATGTTGTCTTAGGATTTGCTATGCTCTGCTCCAGTACACAAAGCTAAGCCTTTAGAATTTCTGATTGGATTAAGGACAGAATGCAGCCTGAGGCAAGTGAGTTTGACACTACTGGAAAATCCAGGTCAAAGTCTGCAGTCTAAATTAATTGCTTGAGTGTAAATTTTATCAAAAAAAGGAAAAAATATTGTAAGCAAAGAAATAGGGTTACTCTTGTTAAACTGGTTTCCATTGCATGTACCAAAGCTTACAATTTGTATAAATGTAGGAAAGACAGAGAAATTAAGAATTATGTGAAATGAAATTCAAAATAAAATAATGAGGGAACAAGGATCCTCACTCCCTGTTCATCAAGTAGGGTTAAAGATTCACTGCTCTGGTTCATTTGAGGTAATATGGACATCAGCTCAGTGTTAGTTTTGAGGCCTCTCACATGTCCAGTACACTTGTTATTCCCAGTTGCTTTTCATTTGGCACACTGTCAGCACATTCATTACACATAGGATTTGAGGTGTTAGGAAAATAACACATAGGGTTTGAGATGTTAGGAAAATAAACTATCCCTTTGCTCCCTTGGCTGGGAGACTTGCTAGGAAACAGCATCATGTAGACTTGTTTCTGTGCATACCACAAATGACATTTAGACCTTTGTTTTCATATCACCATTACTTCTACTCAGAAAACTCTTGCTGTTCCTTTCTTGTGGAGATATAAGAATGAATTCTGCATCTGAGAAAGTAGTGTCAAGAGAGCAGCTACCCGTTTTCCTCCATTTCTTTCCTCTTACAAAACAGAGAGGAAGAAGGGCTGTCTGGGACCCACTGCTTTGCTCATGATGGGCCAGAGTTTCTGAGTTGGATAGATGAGCTCAGACTGGTCAAAAATGCATCAAAAATACACAATATGACCAGGTGTGGGTCTGAAGCAATACTGGAACAGGAGCCACAGGAATTTCTGACATCAGGAGCTGGTGTCACACCCTTACCAGTATCATGCATTTATTTGCATCATCTTTACATGTTTCTGCTTTTTGTTCTGGTAGCCCAAGCAATATTTTCTATCTTAATATTTTCTTCTCCTTCAGATTGTATTAGCTCAGATTTCCCCAAAAAAAAATTATTACCACTGAGTATGTGGTATTGGTGTGCTGTATTGCTTCATCTCTAATCCTAATTTTGACTTAATATTTTTATTTCATAGTGATATAATTGTATACAAAAGAAAAATAAAAAGTACCTATCATCAGCTACAAAAATGCCATCAGTCTGATCCAAATCAAATCCAATTAGCTAAATGAGTTTGCCATTCATTAGGCCACACTCAAAAAAATAATATATTGTCAGGGACACAAAAGACCCCACATTTTGACACTTCTGAACAAATTGACTTTGATATCTGTCTTTGAAACTAGAGTTGTGAAACAGAATGAAGTAGAAATTAAGATACATATAGAATCTGTATTTCACAGAAACCAAGACAATTTAGTGAAAAGAAAGCTTTTTATTTTAATTTTTAATGTTAGTTTATCTTCACTTTTGAGTGCTTTCCTCTTTTAACAAAAGTTAATTGAAAAAAGAACAAAAGATTTGAGTTTTTCTTCTGGAAGGCATGATTAATAGAAATCTGTTTCTGTATTAGAATAGTTTATTGTAAGTTGACTGAATCTTTGTATTTATAACAGATTTAAACACATCTCCATTTTTCCAGTTAATATTTACTACATTGAATGTGAGTTTGTGACAATCTGTTTTTTATTACCAAGATGATAAGATATCTGAGAAGACATTAATATTTACAATGCAATTCCTCCCAGGTAAAAGGCAACTTCTCTAGTTCTTCCACTTCTTTGGTTTATCTTAGGATTATTTCTTTCGGTTCTTACTACTTTCCAGATATTCAGGGAGCCAGTACCTCTGTAGTGTTGTGTGTTTTCACTCTTATTTCTTCTCATCATGGCAACTCTGTTTTTTTCCTCAAAAAATTCCCGATAAAATTATTTTAACAATCTTCCTGTAGCCTTTGAAGCCTTTTTAACATACTCTGCCTTGTCAATGTGTTGAATATTTTGATTTCTCCACCAAGATCACATTGTTAGAAGCATGGCAGAACATTAGTTAGTGACTGCCCAGCTCTGCAACAAAGTAACTCCATTCTTCCAGTTTGTAGGGCAACTAGTAGTGTCATTGACCATCTTACTCTCTCCTGTACTTTCCCATTGCTTCATATTTTTTACATGGATGTGCCTGATTCCAGCAATGTTGTCTTGCCCAAGGAGGAAATCCAACAACTCCCACCTGATCCATGACCACTGCTGTGTCTTACCAGAGCAACTATTTGCACTCCGCAGCTACTAACAACAGTTCACCATCCACGTCTCCTCACTGTCACACAGGAGTTTAAACCACTGAGCTAAAAAATCGTGCTTCTCTTCACTTTCCTTTGTTTTCAAATAATCTTTAATTTATTTTACAGTTTGTTGTAGATTCAAAGAAAGGGATGGAGTGTCTCCTATTCCTTGTTGAAAGCCTGGAAACTGAGGACCAGCACATTCCTGCGAATCTTAAACTCCTGTCACTTCAGAGAGGTTTGGAATTAAGGCCTCTCCCACCCTTGCATTAAAAAGAAGTGTCTCCAGACAAAGAAACAAGCTGAAGCTGAATCAGTTAACATAGTGGTGATACAAGTGCTTGCAACTTGATGATGTATTTGTTTTATAGTTTAGAATTCCAGGGCTTAAATTTGGTGCCACAACAGTAGGTGCCCTGGCTGCTTAACTGAAGTGGAAGCACCAGAATCTCTCCATGCTCTGTTGTTTCTTCACTTCACTGGAGGTTGTGTTTTGCAGTGCAGCATCTCTAAAAATGAGGTCTTGTTGTGTCAGCATTAGAAAATTTGAGTCCTTTTTCGGAGCTAATCCAAAAGACTTCACTTCTTTTCAAGCATTTTTTTCACCATTTATATAACATTTTACTCTGCTATGACTAGGAGTATAATTTCCTGAATTTCAATCCTCAGTTCAATATTTGTCCTCAAATTTCTCAGAGTTTAAAGAAATAATGCAATAATTTAAGTAAACAATCATAGAATAGTTTAGGTTGGAAGGGACCTCAAAGATCGTCCAGTTCCAACCCCCCACTCCCCTCCCAATGAGCAGGGACTCCTCCCACAAATGTAATGTAATGATTATTTAAAGCAAATATAATAGTCTTTATTATCAGTTCTTACAGGCTTAAAAATTGAGATTTTGATTCCTCAGAAGATGTATTTATTGTTTAATTTTATTTGAAAGTAGACCCTTATCAGAAGATGTAAGGTTATAGCACTCTTCTTTATCATGTTGTTCATGTTACAATTTTAATATTAGTATAAAGAATATTGAAGAACAAATCAACTGTTTTGCATTCTAATGTTTTATTTTGGAATATTTGAGTTACATACTCTGCCTGATCCTGGGAATAATGTAAGGCAAATCATTAGGATAGTGGTCCTGCCTGGCCTCCTGTTTCTCACTTCTGTTAAATCCTGGATTATACACTATTAGCTTTTGCAGTCAACAGGTCCATAATCTTGTGGGGGAAACTATTCTGGCTATTAAGTTAATTATGGAATGTCTGTATCTTTTCCTCTGCTTTTCTTTTCTGAAGCATTAGTCAGGATGAGCTTCCTCACGTTTATTGGTACCTTTCCAGGTTGAAGAAGGGGATAATCCCTAAAGAATGCGCTTCCACGCATGGAGAGTAGAGTCTTCGTTTTTTTCAGTAATATACTGCTATTGTGGTCTTTCATTATGTTCACTCTTGTTATAAAGGGGCTTTGACTGAAGCATGTAAAGGTCTTGCAGAGGGTTTGTTGAGTTGTCATGCCCTTAAGACTTAAAAAACTCAGTGCTGTTTGGATATGGATTGTGTCAACAATAGAAAGTGATTAGACGTGATATCTTTAAAGTACTATAGCCATCTGGAATTATTCATTGTGCATTTTGGATTCTGACAAAGCAGTAGGGGCAAAATTCCTCTCTGGCTTAATTCTGCTTGTCATCTCCTGCTCAGGCTTTGAGTAGCAGACAATCTAGTTTGTCTGAAGTGCATACAAAGTGATCTGAAAAATTATTGTACTTTCAAAAGCACTTCAGTGCTGCTTCTTTCTGCTGGCATGGACTAACATTCCTTAAATGTTACTGATTACAGCAGCAGTTCTGCGTTCCTTACTAAGAAAAAGATTTTATGACATTAGTGGGATCTTTGCCTGCTTGAGGAATGTGGACTGTTTTGTACAAATAAAATGGAAATGGTGGCAATTTTCGAATCACAGAATGGTTTGGGTTGGAAGGGACCTTAAAGATCATATAGTTCCAGCCCCCCTCCCACTAGACCAGGATACTCAGTGCCTCATCCAGCCTGGCTTTAAACACCTCCAGGGAGGGGGCATCCACAACCTCTCTGGGCAACTTTTTTCCATGTCTTGCTTTTAAATAAAAAATCTTGATCTCAGAGAAGAGTCTAGAAGTTTTGTAACTAACTTATGTAATGTCAGTGTTTTGATGGCATTTAGTTACCAAATGTGGATTAATGGTACCATGGTTTAACTTCATTTTTATCTATGGGCCTAACGGCAAAGATCCCTGTAATCCTCAGAGAGTAAATGGAAGCTCATGGAAAGATCACTTCAGAATGACTGAGTAGTATCTGGACAGTATGCAGCAAACAAAAATAAATTTATGAATGCAAAAATCCTGGCAGGATTAGATGGATAGAAAGGGTTTGTTCCAAATTTTATGACAAATGTAATTAAAATATGCTTAAATAAGAGAACTTATCTCAAAGTGTAATATTTGGGCAGCCCTGCTGTAGGCACCTCTCACTTAATGATATTAAGGAGCAGTGTCTGAGAGAAGGCACATCTTTCTTGATCCTCCTGATCTTTTCTCATGTAATCAGCCTTATGAATTTAGAAGGATTATCCTCCAATCTCTCTATGTGGTGGTAAGAGGCAGTAAGTCATATGCTTCTTGTCAGAACAGCAGACATTAAAGAAAGCACCTTTGCTGCCAGTTAAAAATCAACTAGGTTGTTTTCTCAAATCTGTCATTCTTCTGTTTGCTTCTGTGATTCTCAAGTCTGAGGTAGTTTAAATTGGAATGTTCTTTTCACTCATTCATTTTAATTTGTTTCTCAGCTAGAAAAGTAGTCTTTTATTTCTTTATGCCTGCCAACATTTAACATTGGTTTTTATTTGCCTCCTGGAAAATACAGATAATTGCACTATAAAAAGGTTTTTATTATTTACATTGAGCTTAGGACATTGGGGATATTTCCATCTCTAAAATGCCCATTATTTTTAGGTGACTGTGCAGGAAATACTGAGAACCATACTGTCACCTTTTATAATTGTTTTAGGACCATTTGATTATGCTGAGCATTTCCATATTATACTAGAAGGAGATGATGTCAGTATTTAATAACATAAGGTTAACTATTTTTAAAGAAATCTATAACAATCAAATCGTATTTATATTTCTGAAGATATTTCAGAGCAGTTTCTAAAGCAGTTCTTATTCATGCATGTTTCTGTAAGATCACTCATCACTTTAACAAAGGTTTGCAATAAACTACAGAAGGCAATTCTATGCAAATTCAGCAGGAACTCTGAAAATGTCAGAGCAGCTCTGATTCATTCTTCTTCTATAGAGGGTTCTGAACAAAAGCCCTGGAACAAGATATACACAAAATTTGGAGCTATTTTAAATTCAAAGCTGAACATATCTGTTGACATCTTCAGCTGGCTTCATTCACCTACTTAAAAGGAGACATCTTCTTAACAAAACCTGCAAATTAATTATGTGCATATATGGCAGCACAGAATGATAAAGGAGAACACCAGCATACCTATATGGGAAAACAGAATAGAAGCCTGTCTTGTTCAACAGGAACACAAGTACATATTGGTCTCTATTAATCTAATATTCTCCTTCCTTATTATAGCAAATTACATTACAACTGTTGTGCGAGGATACTGGAAATAACTCACTAGGTTACATGACGTAGTTCTACTGTATTTTAAGCAAACTCTACTGCTGGTTTTCTTATGCTTTTGGTCTGGATTTCTGTCTCTCAGATGTTTTTGAAGAATGACTCAGTACCACAAGTCCTGTGAAGGAAGCTGAGTAAGCAAATGCACAGAGACCCATTCCCCAAGAGAATTCACTTACCTTTTTCACATCAGGTACATTAAAAAACTTCTTGGTATGAGCAACCCATCCCGCTATCCCGATGTCCAGAGGAAATACAGCCTCATTGTCTGGATTCACCAAATTGTCCTCATACTTGGAAGTTGGAGTGACATTGAGCAGCCTGGTGGCTACCTCTGGAATACCATTTCGGGAACGACAAACAAACATACTACACCGATCAGCTGCCAGCAGCTGTGCCAGCCTCTGCAGGGCCTTGTGCACTATCTTTTCCATAACGCCTGCTTCATCCTGGATTTCTGTTAGCAGCTCAAAAAGTACGTTACATTCCTCCAGACGGGACATGTCTTTGAAGCTGACTCCTTCCTTCACATCTCCAGGACTCACTTTAAAGATACTTCCCAGCACTTCTGCCCTCATTTTTCGGTCGAAATATTCCTTGGCAAACTGAGGGTTGTTCTCCAAGTATTTTTCAACAGCATCTTTATTTACTTCACCCATTTTTGCTGGATTGTTTTTAGTATTTCTTTCAGAACTGCATCACCATCAAAGCAGGTGTGGTATCAAGAAATCCTAGTTTGATCCTAGTAAGAAAACAGTACTTCGAACATATTGTATAGCTCACAGGCATAGTACATTCACCTTCTTCTGCAGCTTCCAAGCCTTCTGAAACTCTTCAGATATGACAGAAGGCACTGGCTTAGCATCTTCTTAGTGTGAGATCTTGGAGACTGCTAATTAAAGAGATGTCAGGACACTAAACCCCTGAGCATTCTTAGCTCATAAATCCTAAGGGTATCATTTTAGCATTTTAAAGCAACCAGTTAATTCTTAGACCTTATAAAAATGTCTGATGTGTAGATCTGTATTCCTGTATGTTATCTGCTTCATTTGCAGTTTATGTATTGTGATGCAGACACCAAGTTTCCACTGAAATTTAAGATGAGTAATTCCACTCAAATACTTAGCCCACATTATACATGTGCACAGAGGTACTCACGTGTATTTGTGAGAGGTCCTTAAGTGGAGGAAATGTTAGAATGTTAGAGAGAAAATCTTGAATTGGCTGAATTTGTTTTTTCCTGAAATAATCAGGAGATGACCAAAATAGTATTGCTAAAAGTAAATGATTATGAAGCTATTCGTGCATAGAACGGATGAAATCCTAAAGACCTTACAAAAGTCTGAGCTTTCTTGGGTGATTTACCTAGGTGAAGATGGAATTAAAAGAATGAGAATTTGATTCAGCACAACCACATTACTTCTTTTTTTAAAAAAGAGATAGTCTAAATGAAAGACTAAAAGTGGCTTGAATTCAAATTGAGTTCAGGAGCTGATAACATTTTGGCTCTATAAGAATAAATGATCTGACAGGACCCTGCAAATACTGTATTTTCTCTCTGTCTTCTTCAGAAAATAGGTTGGTTTCTCGTAAATAACAGGAAAATGGTAATATGTAACAAGTAGTGGGCAAAAAGGGAATTTGGAGTCTGATTTTCACTTTAGAACATGTTTGAGTTTCCTGATACAGGGAGTTCATATTACTGACATAAATGGAGAAGGAATGATGAAAACTGTGTTGAATTTCAGGAGCAAAAGACTGAGTCTGAGTTGAGTGCCAGCAATGTCAGCAAACCATCCAATTGAAACAGATTTGAATTTCAGCACAGTAGTGGGGCTGCAATACAATTAATCTTATTTCTATTTCTGGCCTCCAGATTGATCAGACGGCAGAAAGATGTTCTTGGTATTAGAAAGGAAAGTGAAATAAGGCAAACAGACCATTTTTTGGGCATTTTTTAATTTTAAAAGATTGATTGTCAAAGTACAACTTTATCTGTCTGCCAGAGACCACAGTGTGTCAACAACCATTTTTATCAGCAAATCTAAAAGAATCAACATGGACAACTGCCACTGATCTTCTCATGCACAAAGAACAGGTCACTGTAATGACAACTAATTCAGTACATTAGTTTTTCCCTCTCACTGTGATACGAAAGAAAAATTTTTTCAGACTGCGTTGCCATTAACATTTTTAAATGCCTATGAAAATCACCACATTCTGGCTTGAATCCTTTTCTCTGACTGGGTTACTTATCCCTGCATCCTGGGGGGTAGCACAGGGCCCTCACTGGTGGATGTCTGAGGTTGCAGGTTCTTCTTTACTCTGTGGAGAACTGCAAAACTTCTTTGTACACATGTACATATTACAAGAAAGCAGTGGAAAAGATGCACCTGTATCTTGAATAGATTTTTATCATCATTTGATCAGTACACATAAAAGCCTTTTTCTCAATAATGATCTTACATCTACTTACACATAGAGTTAAGTAATTTCTCTTCATCTATCATCTTTTTGTAACTCATTACTTTTCATGCTTATCAAAAAAGAGGGCAGTGAAATTGTGTGAAGGAATAGTAACATTATTTTTGCATTACTTATTCAGCCATATTTTCTAATTGACTTTGGCATATTCTGCTCAATATTTTCTTTGAAATGGGAGAGGTCTACAGAGGATCTGTTGCATGCCCAGCTAAAACATTACAGAAAATTATCTTCCAAATAGGACTTAGATATTCATGGTTATCACATGTGAGAAGCAAGCTTTAAAAACAGAAGTTTTTCTTTATATTGTGATTACATCAATACTATAAAATAAAGCAGCCTCTGACTCCCTATAAGGAGAGTAAGTGAAGAGAGGCAACCTGACAGAGTTATACTGTTTTCCTTGAATGTGGGGTGCTGGTGAATTAACTTTTTTCTAAGTTAACGATTTTAGTATCACGTGGTCCTCTTTTCAGTATGCAAGACCAGCTAAAATGCCTATCCACAGTTCCATCAAATCTTCATCATGCTGAGCTAATTATACAAATGCTAAATTGCACTATTTGTACTTTGAGATAACAAAGACCATATTTTAATCAGGCACTACTATATGGTGATAAATCTTTCTATAACAAAGTATTTCAGATGTATCTGGGTTGTCCTATGATAATTCTTAAATCGTCAAACAATTTTTTTTTCCCTTAAATTGCATTCATTCTTAAAATTGTGCTCTTGCTCTTTAAGGGTTTGTAAAATTGCATGGAAAGAAATATCAGAAACCAACAGAAGTTCTTCATTAAGTATATGTTTGGAAAACAGCCTTTTTCTCAATAATTTCCATATTAGTCATGTCATGCTTCATCACAAACTCTATTTATATGTTAACCATGAATAATTAAGGCAAATCAAGAGCTTGAAGTGACTTGACAGGTATTTAAATGTAGTTTGATATGTAAATGCAGCTTATTCTTACATATGCATTTCCTCATTGCAGAGTTAGGAAAATACAGTGTATTTGAATGCTGGTTTTGTTTTCTCATATAGGTATTTTAATGAATTTTGTAAATCAATTAATCCAAGGATTTCAGAGCACTAGCATTGTACTTAATTTTCAATGTTTCTGTGATGGAATAAGACAGAATTTTCACTTCTATTTCCTTTACTCTCTTTTTCCACCCTATTGAACATTTTTGTCTTTAGTAATGGTCATTCCCATTTGCATTTAGGTTATTATATGGAACTGTAACAATAAATTATTTCATATTTCTATCACTTTCAAACATGATCTGGCTATCAACTTTCCTAGCAATTTTTTAATAAGATCACCTTCTAAGAAAATACAATTTGATGTAGGATCCATTAAGCGATAGGAAATTTAACACTGGAAATGAACCTCACACATTCATTTTCATTTAACATTTAAAGGCAAAAGTAATGTGCATTTATCTTTGACTCTTTTGCAGTGCTGAGGCAGTTTGTATTTTTCAATTTATTTTCATTTCATAGAATATAAGAAATATGAGTGCTTTGACATTTTAATACATACTGTGTCATTTTCCCCTGATGTTCGTAGTTACTACCGAAATCAACCTATTTATGGAGTGCTTCTTAATAGTAGGCTACTCCTGAGCCCTTGTGATACATGGAAACTCCTAAGAAGGATAACTGACAGACATGGTTATTTAAATAGATTCAGGCAGCACGTAAATGTCAAAGGTATTTGTAAGGTTTCCCAGTTCAGCTCAGTGTTTGTAACTGAGCATCTCTATCTATGGTTCATTCAGTTTTTCTGAAGAAGCACAGATCAAATCTGTTTATTTCAATTGCACAGCTTTTGATGTAATTAATTTTGTGGTCACTTTCTGGACATAAGTGATTAATTCATTGAAGAAATTAATATTCAGAAATATTATTGATTTTTTTCTTAAATATTAGGCTGCAAGGATGGATTCTCTAGATTTTTACAACAGGTTCTGTGTGCCCATAACACAGCCAGGTTTTAGCACTGAAATGTTTTGGTGTCACTGATCTGCTGTGTTTTGGGTATCTTTATAAGCAACCTCAACTTTTATGTACTCTTAAGATTAGTATTCTGTCCCTTTTCTTGCAAAAGCAATTTTTAAAATGCAAACACTGAAGATAATGCTAGTTGCTTTTTCCATATACCTGAAAATTTTCACGATCTCTTAAAACTGCCAGCAATTAATGAAATAAGTAGTCAACAGTGATTTTAGCCTCTGGGGAGAGTTCCTGAAGTAAATAGCCAGTCTAGCATGAAGGGGTTAACCTGGTTTACGACATGCACTGTGGCTTTGACCATGAACATGAGTTTCTTGATAACTTGGCATGAATTTTAGTAAACAGACTGAGCAAAGGACTCATCGACTCACACATTTACCTTCTGATACTCCTAGGTTGCCTGACTATGTTTTATTACTGAGACTATTATTCAGTCACCACTACCAAGGAGAGCCTGACTCTGTCTTCATCATACATTACCTCCAGATATTAATAAACTTGATGAGATACCCTCAATCCTTTTTCAGACTGAACTGTCCCAGCAGTCTAGGTCTCTCCTTTTGAGATCAGTGATCTCCATTGCTCTTTGCTGGACTTGGTCCAGTATGTCGGTGTCTTTCATCTTTCATAGTTAAAAGTTTGTCTCACCAGGCTGGCCAGCCCACTGGCAAGCTTTGTATCTTTGTTTCATTTAAGTAATACATCAAGAAAAACATTTAAATTCAGAATGACTATCTTCAGAAAGGTTTGCTAAAGAGAATAAAGGTACTGTTGTAAACTTGTTCTTTTTAAATACTACTTATGAAGTTGAATTTACTCATTAAGTAATTAAATTACAAAAGCAGGTGGCACACATACTGGCATAGAGCAAAGGATAATCTTTTCAGTTCCACTCTGTCCTTGACTTCTGTGCTTAGTCTTACACCAAGGGGAGCAGTTATGATGGTGACAATGTACACAGTTGTCTCTTGCAAAGTACATGGAGCTCCTTGGCTCAGCTCATGCCATTTGTTGTTGCTTGTTAATATGAGGTTGTTGCCACGGAGTGGTGATTGCACTTGGATCCTCTGCTCTGTGAACAGACACACAGAAGAGTTTGATGGATACCTGTGTTTGTGAATGGTACTCTAAATAAATCACTGTAAGGCGGCAAAAATTCTTTCAATCTGTATTCAATCTGACTGGAAATGGATGCTCTGTTTCTTTTACCAGTTCTTCGAGACAGTTTTCTCCCAAGAGATAGACTTACTCTTGTGGTCACAAATAAAACTATAGTAATTTTAATGTATAAAGCTTCAATGGTGCAGTGTTAAAAATGTTTTAAATAGTAATTTGATCCTACTTTTTAATGGTTTTTACAAAGTCAAACCAAATATAACCAAAAATAACTTCTGTAATGAAAGCTTCTTTCCTTTGAAAAATCTGACCCTTTCTGTGTATTTTCTGTTTCTATTCCTAATAGAAAATACTGCAGAATTTTACAGGCTATTAAGGTAAAAAATAGTTCAATCAAAGAAACACTGCCAGAAGTTAGCCACTTTTTTGGCCTCTAGACAAAATTTAAAGGTAGAAGTCTTCTTTCCTCCTTTAATACAGTTCCAAGACATACATACATTTTTTAAAATCTTCTATAATGTTCACAATATGGTGCCAGCTTCAAATATTGGAATTGGAATCCATACACAAAACTTGTCAAGGTTGGTGCTGATCTTAGGACAAGTTTTGCAAATGTATGCTATATAGAATCAAAGAATCATAGAATCATAGAATAGTTTGGGTTGGAAGGGACCTCAAAGATCATTGAGTTCCAACCCCCCTGCCATGGGCAGGGACACCTCCCACTAGACCAGGCTGCCCAGTGCCTTGTCCAGCCTAGTCTTGAACACCTCCAGAGATGGGGCATCCACAACCTCTCTGGGCAACCGGTTCCAGTGTTTCACCACCCTCACTGTAAAGAATTTCTTTCTTATGTCTAGTCTAAACCTACCCCCCTCCAATTTCCATCCATTGTTTCTAGTTCTCCCATCCGATATTATGTTAAAAATTCCTTCCCCTGCCTTTCTGTAGGATCCCCTCAGGTACTGATAAGTTACTATGAGGTCCCCTCTGAGCCTTCTCTTCTCCAAGCTGAACAACCCCAACTCCTTCAGCCTGTCCTTATAGGGCAGTTGCTCCAGCCCCTTGGCCATCTTCGTGGCCCTTCTCTGGACCCTCTCCAACAGCTCAATGTCCTTCCTGTGTTGAGGGCTCCAGAACTGGACGCAATATTCCAGGTGGGGTCTCACCAGTGCCGAGTAGAGGGGTAAAATCACCTCTCTTGACCTGCTGGTCACACTCCTCTTGATGCAACCCAGGATTTGGTTGGCCTTCTTGGCTGCGAGTGCACACTGTTGGCTCATGTTGAGTTTGTCATCAACTGACACACCCAAGTCTTTCTCTACAGAGCTGCACTCAAGCCACTCTCCACCCAGCCTGTATCTGTGCTTGGGATTGCTTCGACCCAGGTGCAGGACCTTGCACTTGGCCTTGTTGAACTTCATGAGGTTGGCTTGGGCCCACCTCTCAAGCCTGTCAAGGTCCCTCTGGATGGCATCCCTTCCTTCAGGTGTATCAACTGCACCACACAGCTTGGTGTCATCTGCAAATTTGCTGAGGGTGCACTCGATCCCACTGTCCATATCTCCTACAAAGATGTTAAATAGCACTGGTCCCAGTACTGATCCTTGGGGAACACCACTCATCACTGTTTTCCACTTGGGCAATGAGCCATTGACTGCAACTCTTTGAGTGCGACCATTCAACCAGCTCCTTATCCAGCGAGTGGTCCGTCCATCAAACCCATTCTTTTCCAGTTTGGTGATCAGGATGTCATGCGGGACAGTGTCAAATGCCTTGCACAAGTCCAGGTAGATGATGTCAGTTGCCCTTCCTTTGTCCACCGATGATGTTACTCCATCATAGAAGGCCACCAAATTGGTCAGGCATGATTTGCCCCTGGTGAAGCCATGTTGGTTGCCTCCAATCACCTCTGTGTCACCCTCCATGTGTTTTTGCAACCCTTTTAGGAGGATCTGCTCCATGATTTTGCCAGGCACAGAGGTGTTGTTGGCTTATTGAAAGACTACTGCTGTGAATTTCAGGACAAGTAATATGCAAAAACCTAAGCAAAAACTGAAAAGGGTAGCAATGACAAAAAGTTTAATATTTTTGTAGATACATTAAAGAAGTAGAAAACTGGAGTAAATTTCTGGGAAAGCTATGCTGAATAAATTATTTTAATTCTGTATATCAGCTACTCCTGAAAGATTTTTTTTATACTACATCTGTATTTCCATGTTTAAATCACTTTTTTTCTTGATTTTTAAAGTAATGAACACAGACCTTCCAACTAACAAGCTTTTGCCTTTATTCTTCCAAAGCTGGGAGGTGAAAAAAGTGGGTGAATTAGTTCTCTTCATTCCTATCCTGCTGTGATTACATGTCTAGAAAATAATTAACAGGTTTTCATTAATGCTTCCTAAAGATGTTGAAACTATAGAACAAATATTGACTGAGAGGCAGCAAAACTTGCCTGAACAGGAGAAAACAATAATGGTTTATGTAACTGAAAACAGCTTTGCCAGAAACAGAGTCAAAATTCTAGAAGCTCTGACTTGATGTCAAAAATTGATGTCAAAAGGGACAGATGCAGTGCATGCATACACACATATTTGTAGGTCATATATGTCCTAACCCCTCTGTAGTACCATACAGAAGTGTGCTTTTGCTTTCCTGAAGATTTGCAGGGTCCCAATTCCTGTCCCTGGGAGCTGATGGTGACATGGGTTAGCACCTTAGCCAGCCTTTGGGAAGCAAGAGGGAGCCAGTCATAGGAACATGAAGGACTGGTGTGGCCAGGCTTTCAAAAACATTAGCAGAAACTTGCAAGTATGGTGTTTGCTTGTGTTTATCAGGGGAAGAGAGGGAAGGAATTTGGGGAGGAGGTGAAGAAAACAGGTTTGCATCTTGAAACTAGGTTGGCCACATTGAGTAAGAGGGACTTTGGACTGGAGTGTGTTAAATCACAGAGAAGGTGGAGGCAGTTTACTCTCCCCCATGCAGAGATGGGGTGTCTCCCTTTTCCTTTGCTCTTCCCATACATACAGCTACATCCCTTCCCATACATGGGCAC
Source organism: Turnix velox (assembly GCA_013400935.1). Taxonomy (NCBI): domain Eukaryota; kingdom Metazoa; phylum Chordata; class Aves; order Charadriiformes; family Turnicidae; genus Turnix; species Turnix velox. The sequence goes on from VZTY01017693.1 coordinate 138,752, forward strand.
ACCCCTTCCCCAGTACGTGAGTTCCGCCTTTGGGTTAGGAAAACCAAAGAGAGGCATTTACCCCTAGAACTTGCTTGGCTACTAGTCAGGGTCAAAGACCACCTGAGCCCATGAGTGTTACGCAAGGGGCTGTTGGGAAGGGGCCCCAAGCCTGCAGCATGCACCAACCCACCTCCCTACTCTCCTCCAGAGCTGGCTTTGTACCTCAGGGTGTTGCGAAAGCCCCAGGACTACATAAAGGATCCCCTGTGGGGGCTGCCATCAGTGACACTTGAGCGCTCAAGAGGCTGCAGGGATCAGCAGTGTCTGTAAGGAAAGCTGCTGTGGTGGGCTGGGGACAATCCGGTGCCTTCATTTGCCTGTATCAGGAAAAGCTGCACGATGCCCTGGGGACCTGTCTAGGCAGCCTTGCTCCTTCACCAGCTTGTGTGACACAGCCTTTTTCTGATCTATTCTCTCTCTGTTTGCTGTTGCTGCAGGGACAGGATGGCCCACACTGAGAGAGCTCTTCCCTGGCTGCTGTTGGTGGCACTGGCCTTGCTGGGCAGCAGCACAGCAGAGCGGGACTGCCGAGTAAGCAGCTTCAAAGTCATGGAGAACTTCGACAAGACCAGGGTAAATCTTCTTTCTCTTCTGGATCTGTGATGTCATGCCTGACCTCTTCCCAGGCTACAAAATGTGGCAGGTAGTAGCACCAGTGTGTTCGTATTTTCATTCAAAGTCACACAGCAATACTGAGAAACAGCAGTGTGTTGTTACCCACGCCTCCACACATGTTGGATCCTGATGCTGGATAAATTAATTCTGCAGAATCTGACTTTTAGCAGACTAGTCTCAAACTGTACGGACTAAAAAGAACAGGAATGTAGTGACTTTGTTGTTTCTACAGAAGACTAATCTGGTGTTTTCAGGCAGCATTGCAAGAAAAAAACCTTACACATAGATCTGTCAAGATCTGCCAACTGTTACCCACTTTCCACCAAATTTTGTGTTCTAAGTATTAGAGAAAATACAGATACAAATAAGATACCAAAAAGTCTGTTCTTTCACAAACCCTGGCTGCATTGGGATAATTCAGTGGGTTAGCTAGATTTCTTGCTTGGGTACAACTTTGAATATAGTGTCAAAGACCTGCATGTCCACCCCTGCCACCTCCCCTAGTAGTATCTATACTGTCTTCCATAGGCCTGGGTCTAATGTCAGCCTTTGTTTTTTCTGTGCAGTACAGTGGCACCTGGTATGCCATGGCAAAAAAAGATCCTGAGGGGCTGTTTCTGCAAGACAATGTGGTAGCCCAGTTCACTGTGGATGAAAATGGCCAAATGACTGCCACTGCAAAGGGCAGAGTCAGACTCTTCAAGTGAGTTGTTTGCAGTCTTCCTCTTATTCCAGTTCACTTAGCTTCTGCTTCATTTACTAGTGCTCTCATCCTGCTTGCTGTCCCTGTGCTAGACATGCAGTCACACTGAATCTATGCTGTCAGGTTTGAATGTGATGTTTTCTTCTCTCTGGCTACAGTAACTGGGATGTCTGTGCTGACATGATCGGTTCTTTCACTGACACAGAGGATCCTGCCAAGTTCAAGATGAAGTACTGGGGTGTTGCCTCTTTTCTGCAGAAAGGAAGTGAGTAGTAAGCTATACCTGGGAGTCTAGTTGTATGGTTTGCCCACACTAGGGAAGGAAGAATTAGTGTTGAATTTCTAAACCCCATAACTAGCATGTGAAAAAGCCTTAATGTGAACAAGGTCATCACTACTCTTTATGTGGAACAGCTGGTTTGCTTCCCTTGAACAAGTGAAGACCAGGCCCTTATGTATCTGTCTGTTTCTTCTGTTTGTTATCCAGCAATACTGGAGGTCACTGTTTAGAAAGAAATGAAAGGCAGAGAAAGAATTTTAAATCTTGTTTTAGCTGAGAACTTGAGTTACTGGATGCTTCTGTTCTTTCTGAAAAATCTAACATCAGACTTGGTTGAGCAGGGGAAAGGCTTTTGCAGCTGTTATTTTGCTTTGTTTGATATCTGTAAATGTAAATATTTATATGTTTTAAGAAAGAAATACACAAATTCATATTTTCCTTTCATATGTCACACCCTATGTGAAATTTGTTTATTGAGCCAAGTAGAGACTCGGATACTTGCAGCTCAAGACATTTCTATGGTTTGTTTCCATGAGAAGCAGGTGGATTTTGGAAGTTACTGAGTCCAAAAATGTGTCCAAAAACACATTTTAAAAGAATGCTTTGGGTACCAATTACTCTTGAATTGTTACCAAATCTCCTCACAGCATGCTGCTGAATCACATTTTCATGGACATTTGAGATTGCTGGCTGATCCCAGACTTTACCTTTCTATAAACTGTGGTCCCAACCCACAGGAGAGGTGGGGAGGAGAACATACACTGCTGCCTTCACCCGAGCAACGTGTCACTGTGTTTGTGATAAGGTGGCTTATGATATATGTTGTAGCAAATACACTTCTAAGAGACATGGCAACTACATGATAATCTTATACTTAAAAATATAATTGAAATAATATCCTTGAGTAGGAAAATAGTTATGGTTTTGAGTAATCTGCAGCACAATTAGCATAACCAACAGCACATTAAGCTTCTCTCTTTAGTTTTTTTTACTGCTTTTCTTTCTGAGTATTCCCCTTTTTGGTTAAAATAAGAAAACTTCCTTTATACTTCATGGTAGCTACTCTAATACATTGGGTGTTTTTGTGTTTGTTGCCACATTTTATAATGATATTTAGGCATGGATTTGCAAGGCATTTATTAGAGCTATTATATTATTTATTATAAATAAAATATAAATAAATGTAAAGCTATTAATAGCTTTTATTATGTATTCACACTGCTCTTGTTCTGTGCCCACGCTAGGGGTGAAGTAGAGATGCCAATCATTCTTCTCCTCTTCTCTTCTCTTCTCTTCTCTTCTCTTCTCTTCTCTTCTCTTCTCTTCTCTTCTCTTCTCTTCTCTTCTCTTCTCTTCTGTTTTCTTCTCTTCTCTGTTATGTATGCTACATATGCGGTTTTTTTGCTCAAAGAAGAACTTCTCTTGCAAACTTTGAATCAAATACTGGACTCACTACATGAAGAACTAATCTGTTATCATTTATGTCAATCTTCACCAAATTATTTTCTTTACAGATTTACAGCAGCAATATCTTTATTATTTATTTATTATATTACTTATGTCTCTAACACCTTTTCTCCTTTTATGACCTATTCCAGATGATGACCACTGGGTAGTGGACACAGATTATGATACTTATGCTCTTCATTACTCCTGCCGTGAATTAAATGAAGATGGTACTTGTGCTGATTCCTATTCCTTTGTGTTCTCCCGGGACCCCAAGGGATTGCCTCCAGAGGCACAGAAAATTGTCAGGCAAAGGCAGACGGACCTCTGCTTGGACAGAAAATACAGAGTTATCGTTCATAATGGTAAGAATTTTTTTTCAGGATTTAATGTCTTAAACACTGGGACTCCCTTGCTCATCAAATAGCAAGTGCCTCCAACTTTTTCTTAGAGGCCTTGTTCTTGAAAGCTGAAGTTTGTAGTAAGTTATTTCTAACTTTTACTTTCCTTATCTGAAGGAGAGTTAAAGTGTATAGCTTTTTAGGTGTTGTATCACATCACCTGAAACAATAATTATAGGAAGATGTAAAACAATTAAATTGATGCAGTATAAGTAAACATAGTAAGGATAAACTTTGTAGTTACTATAAAGAGAAATTGGGTCTCTTTAGTCAGTACTCTGCTTTTCTCATTAAAATAGCTATTGAAGGGAATAAAATGTATTTTCAAAAAACTTCCATGAAAAATTATTCGGAAGAGGTTTTTTAGGAAAATCAGAAGTCTTGGAAAGGATACCTTGAAGCAGGTCCTTTCTCACAGCTCCACATGCCAGCTGTTTCACAAAGGGCTGTGAAAGAGTGACACATCCCTCTTACTGGAAGTATGACCTTAACTTGAGTCACACAGCCAGGCTAAGCTTGCAACACAGAGAAGGATAGAGATTCTCACTTGTGCTGAAGTATATTAGAAAAGGCAGAATGGTAGTTTGCACTACTTTATTCAATGATCTTGAAGAAAACATAATATACTTACTGATAAAGATTTCACCCAGTGTGGAGAATAGTAAAAATGAAGAAAATGATAAATCAGAACATTTAGGACAAACAGAATAGGAGTGTACCCATGACCCCTGTGCCCTTGCATTCTGGAAGACATGCTGTCTACTGGAGACTTAACTAGTGAATTAGCTGAATGTGAGGTCCCAATGTAATGCTGAAAAAAGATCGAAAAAATACTGAAAAAAAGAATTGAAAAGACATTTTTGTGTCCAAAAGTAGCAACCTGGTAGCAACAGAAACCAGGGATGCAAAGGATGAACTTAGACTTATACAAGACTGTTGTGCTTGACATAGATCTGCTTGCTATGTCATGTCCAAAGATAATCACAACTGGAGAGGGTACTGAGGATGCATTAGCAATTTCAAAAAGCAGTGAAAATGACTGAAAGTTTGTAAAATTTGTCCTCTGGTGAGCACTTCAAAGACATTGATCTTCTCTCATCTGAAAGAGGTTAAAGGCTGACCTGAGTAAGGTCTTTGCTTGCCCACACGAGCAAAATGGATTGGATAAAAAGGGACTTGCAAACATAGGAATAATAAATTAATATGGTTGGAACTTTAAACTGGACACATTCAGAGCAGAAATGAGTAGTCATTTGTTTGACTCCAAAGGTCATTAACCTTTGGACCAGTTTACCAAGAGCTGTTGTGTGCTCTTCATCACTGAAATCTGCAAAGCAAGATTAAAGGTTTTTCTAAATGACATTTGAGAATAAACTGGGATTGACTGAAGGAACTTCTGTGTTTTATAAAGAAAGTCAGAACAGATGAGCACAGTCAGTTCTTGTGGCTCTATCACCCATTCATCCAACCTATAAACAGAGAGTAATAATTGCCGTGTTGTAAAGTAGGTATGCTGATAACCAGCTGCCTGAAAGATTTGCTGAGGTGGGTAGTGTTTGGAATATTGATTAGTGACCTGGAAAAAGTACCTGACAATGAAGAAAATTAAAATTTTGTCCTGAATGAGAATTTGGGGACAACATAAAAGACTGTTTAGATTGAATATAGCCAGGACTAAAAGATATCATAAATGTAAATTGATTTGGCTTTTGTGAGTGATGTGTATGATTACAAAGGGAGTAGGATAGAAAAGGAAAACTGTCATAAAAATTTTTCTGATCTTCAAATGAAGTACAGCAGGAGTAAAAATTTTTGAAGATGAGAGGATAAAATAATAAGATTATTAGGGAAGTATTTAGATTAAATCTATGATATTTAGATACACAGCTGTTGCGCTGTGAGTTTGAGAGGTGTTTAGGGTGGTTCTTTGCATTTGTCAAACCTGAAGTATTTTCCCTCTGTAAAATCAGGGAACTGAACTAGACTGAGAACTGATCTGATTCCATATGATTTCCACATGCATTTCTATCATTTCTACACTTTGAGGATTCCAGGGCAATAAATCTATTGTCAATGCTTGCAAGAAAGTATAAACAAAAAAGAAAAATTTAATATATTAATTTATTCATCATTAGTAATACGTATTCAAATACCTCAGAGCTTCTATGTTTGTGGTTTTTAACAGAATATAAAATCAATAGTTCAATTTAAAAATGAGAGCTTGGAATGTCTTTTGAAAATTCAGCCTTAAATATTTTTACTTCCTAAACCTAATTTAAAATTTCATCCCACTGCCACTAGTTTACTATAGAAATACCAAATCTACCAAGTTGTGCCAAGTGCTGAGTTCTTTGTCTGCTCTTCTAATTTATGTACAGATGTTAGGTGCTGCCTCCAATGTCTGATGAGACTGTGTGAGCTCCATGGTTGTAAATTTAAAAAAATCATAAAGTTAGTAACTGACATTTTCCCCCTACTGTGGTCAGAACCTTTAATTACCAAAGCATTTGTAGGTGCTGAATTAAGTCAAAGTTCCTGCAAAGTAAGTACCTTTGGGAATGCAAGAATGATTTGTAGATAAACTGAAAAAGGCATTTGTTGAAACTACAAAAATTCACTTGACTCCTGATATGTAGATTGGATGTGTTGGGGATGTGTGCCACTTCAGTTTTAATTCTGTTATTAAAAGCTACAGAATCATTAGCAAAAAAAATGCCAACTTCAATTGTACTGATTTGCATTTGGTTATTATTGTGTCAAAATTCTGGCTGATGTTAATAGATGCCACAAGAACAGGCAATACTATCTATTGTGCATACTCTGCTTATGTCTTGAAGGTGATTTTTTTCCCAAAGATTTTTCACTAGCTTTTAAAATTATTATTGTACTTACATTACTGCAAAAAACCAGCTGTTCTTTGTACACTGGATCTTCAAGGCAAAAGGCAAGCCATTGAAATTATCAAGTTTTGGTTGTAATTTACATTATGTTTCTATGGTAGCTGCTTTCCAAATACGAGGCAGGCTGTGACACTCTCAGAGTAGCAGCTCAGGGCGCTTTTAAATTCTGCAGAGTGCGTGTCTGTGTCACTGTGGGACCACATGTAAAACAGCATGAGATCATCCTGATAGAGCTGAGAGCTGAATCTGCTGTTTGCATTGATTAGAAGCAATAGTTGTGAATCAGAGAGTAGGACATTCCTTCAGCTAATGTACTACGGCCATTAGAAGTTTTGGAGGTTGGGAGATTATTTTGCTGCAAAACATTCTTAAATTAGTTATTTTTAGAAGGAAAACAATGGGAAGCTTGTGAAATAAATAAAGAAATTGTAACTGATCTATCCCCCACCTTGTTTGCATAAGTATTAAAATGCTCAGGACAGGCATAGCAGATCAGATTAATTCCTGTTTTGTTCCAGGCTAAAAATTCCTTAGAATTATAAACTGTGAAGCAAGGTATTTGCATTATCATTAAAAGTTAAAGACTGCTGGACTAAAGAGCATTTTAAGACATGTAGGCATTTTAAATTTGTTGAAAGTTTTCATATTTCATTTTTGCAGTGTGGTTAAAAAAACCGAACTTTTGGTTTTCTTGTGTCTTTCAGGATTTTGCTCTTAAGAAGGTCCAAAACTATGGAAAGAAACCTTGTACCATCACCATGGTTGTAAAGTAAATGCATTGATTTGGTGTCCTCTGGAAAACCTTTTAACTGGCTTCATTTAGATTTTAAGTATATTTATCAGAGCTGTCTAGCTCACTTTGTTCATAAACAAATGAAACATTTTAATAAACTTGGATTACAGGGGATGCAACTTGTTTGTAAGCAGATCTGTACCTCTGTAGACATTGGTTTCATAAGAAAACTGTTACTTTAATGCATTGTTTTGAATTGGTGACAGATGGCAATAATTAAGAATCTAATCTTTCTTTTTTTATTGTTTCCAATTTCCTTCCAAAAAAAGCTTTAATTAAAAAAACCCCTCCAAACATAAAATGAAAATGTATTTGCTTGCAAAAACTTTTTAGTTTATTTTCAAATACAATGTCATCTTTTTCTAGGAAATACTGGAAATCATTCCCAATAGCATTTCAGAAAGAAGGAATTTCAATGGCCCGATACATCACTGATTAACTTTACTATATGACTACTGAAGTTATAAAAAATACACATCTTTTTAAAGGAACTATTTTACACAAAAGTAAACATTTATTTATTCTTTATTTATAAATTAACAGGCATGTCCATATTTCTGACCTGAGATGAAACAAATTGCTTGTTGATAATACATGTTTTTCCTTGTTTCCTACACAGTATCAGTTAGTCTGTTCAGGCAGTCAGTTATCTAAGTGCTTTTTTAAAATGAGATTTAAAAAAAAGCAGATACTTTCTGAGGATATACATTTTTACTTGAAAGTTGGTCTCTCTTATTCAGTAGAGAATAGAGTAAAAATGGATCAGGTTACCCTTTTGATGTAGATTCTTTATAACTTCATTTTAATGACATTTATGCCCACTGAAAATGTACCCTCATATAAATTAATTCAGCTGGCAAGAACTTCTTTAAACTATTTTACCTTCACTATGTTCACTGCCATATTTCTATTTCTTTTAATATAAGAGCAAAATTCAATCCAGTGGATTAAATTGTCCAAATCTTACTGAGGCAATGCAGTGAGGTCCAAAGAATTTTGCCTGCAGAAATAAAATCCCCCTGATTTAGCTCTTTTTCCCCCCCTTCTCTGGCATTTAATACTATAACAAAGTGACCTATTCAACCTGGGATAGTGTAGTATTAACATCCAAAGCATGACACAGCTTGGACTTTAAATTATTATCTGGTAATGAAAGACAAATGTTGTTGTTCATGGTTACTTCTTCTTGCAGTGGTTTCTGTACCAGCCCTATGCTTTACAGTGTTCCCTGTACAACAGAGAAGAATTTCCTGACATTTACGTCTGAAATGGGCAACATTATACAAAATTGGATTGACAGCAGAGTTGGTAAATGTGAATAACATTATCCAGAAGAAAACTGATGGTGAAAGAATTAAATCTTCTTTGTAACTCTGGACTAAAATTAAAAGAATAATTATTACAATTGGGCTCCACATGATGAAGAAGGAGGTCATCAACACAATGAGGACTCGGAATAGTTTGTAGTCTTGCTGGGAAACACGAATCTGATGCTTTTGTGAGAATGCTAAACCAGTGTTTAAACTCCTTCTTGATGCTTTTGTAATCTGCAGTAAGAGAAGAAAGTTTCTTTAATTGAAACCTGGAAAAATTATTAAGGCATTTTTAAAGGTGCAAAAGTAAATCCTGGCTCGTAATGCTTCTATTTTGAAAAGTGACTACAAAAAAGGCATCGCAGAATGCTATTTTTACTTTTTTTTACTGGTTCAAATTCAAGCATTCTCATTTTATGAGCATTTTTCCCTCCTTAGCTGTGAATTTGCATCAATAGTAGTCAAGCTGTTTTTTCTGCTCATGGCTCTCTACCAGCTAGAAATGCTTTTCAGAACAAAACAGCCTTCGTCACTCACAAAATACCAATAATTTCAAATTATGACCTTATTTCTTCCATATTAATAAATCCATTAATTTTTTTCACAAATGCAAACTGGAACATAGTTAACAATCCTGTTGATGTGAAAGAAAGAATGCCATCAAATTCTCTTTTGGCCATGCTGATACTAAAAGGCAGGTATTAGAAGGATGAACTCATCACAGTAACTAAATCATTATGGATTTAAATTCAAATTTATGCTTTATGCAAACTTTTATGTTTTCAGTCATTAATCAGAATCACTTTCCATGAACTAACCTGAGATCTTACAGCTCCTCTTGTCACTATGAAAATCTATGTCCTGTAGAAGTGCTGCCTGATGTAATAAACCAGACTATGGGTAGTTTGGGAATCTAGTATTCATGGGAATGAATCATCTGGCATTTGGTAGAGTACTGGATCCCAGTGGCTTGAAGAAAACAAAATCTCATGCTCTGCACCCCTATCACCACTGAAGTTTGCAGACCACAGGATGTCTGCTATTTTCTGCAAATAAAATTGAAATATTTAGCAAACCAATATTTAGGCTAAATAATTAAGATGCAATTTTACCCCCTGTGTGAGTAAAGAAGGGGTATTTTCAATAGTAGGAATGTCAAAACATCCTAAGACTCTTCCTGATACTTTAATGTGTGACATTTCCCTTCATAAACAATTACAGTAAGAAAAATGCTGCTACTAGTAATACTTGATAACTTCCTGGTTCAGGAAAGGACAAAAATGGTTATACAAATATATGTATATATATCGAGAGAGTAATTTGTCGTTCATATTGCAGTTCTCTATATTTGTCACAGACATAGGTGGTGTAGAATAAATACTCATTAAAAACTTAGACACCTACCAAAGATTTCAACAGATTGTGGGTGTATAAATCGCAATCCATTGCCTAAAAGTGGGCTTCTCAGCAGCTGCTGAGCCTGAGAAGGGGATAGTGTTAATAGCTGCTTCCCTGATTTAAAGGGGATGGAGAATTGCAATGTTTTGAACATATAAAACTATTCCAGACTCATGCTGTTCTGCTGTAACCCTGTAGAACTTGGAAACTAGGTGAAGTCCTGCAAATATCCTAATTCAACAGTTGTTCTCAGAAAGCACCTGCCCTGCCTTAGTAAGAATGAATGATTCATAAAATGCAAAGGAACTGCTAGTATAAAAATGGCAAACTCTCTTTGGCCTCCACAGTTCTACATGGCTTCAGGACATCCTCATCAGATTTTTTTTTGCATCTGTCCTTTTTAAGTATCCTCCAGCTTTTCTGCCAGAGCTGCATGGCCTAGAGTTAGGAAAGGAAGAATCACCAGGACTGCAAGAAGTAAGATGCAACTACGTCTTAAGGAAGTGCTCTGGTATGTTTCAGCTACCTTTTTAGTCTGTCTAAAGTAAGGAATTTGGATACTTATCACAATCATCTGGACCATGCTTATAAAATAAAGAACTTGGAAGTCATGCTATGTAACTTTCAGAACATGAATGTCCATACTAGTTCTAGCCTCCCATTTAAGTGTTTGCTGAGAGAGGGAACAGTGCCAAACAACTTCATTACAAATCATAGCTTCTGTAACTTTTTGCCAGGTTTCTGGGAAGTGTTAGGCAAAAAATAATAGTTTCAGACTGAACTATGAAGCATAGATTTGTGGGGTATACTTGGTAACAAATTTGAGGTATCGCTAATGACTCATCTTCATAAATGCTGTTATTTGAATAGACAAACACTTTGAACTGCTTCCAGACACACTGAGCTTTTTACTCGGTGTCCACAGGCACCCTGGAGAGCTCTTGGGAATGAGTCAGGGATGAAGACACCCTCCAGCTGAGCTCTGGTTGCCCCCTGGAAAACTGTGCGAGAGAGAGAAGATTCATTTACACTAGATTGGGATCCTGCTCTGGGCCTCCCTTTCTTCAGTCCAAGAGAAGCAGTAATGCATCTTTGTATCTGTATTATCAAGTTGTCAGTGTAGGTGAAAGGGACCTGGGAGTCCTGGTGGACAGCAGGATGACCATGACCCAGCAATGAGCCCTCATGGCCAAGAAGGCACATGGCAAACTGGGGTGTACTAGAAGGGGTGTAGTCAGTAGGTGGAGAGGTTCTTCTCCCCCTCTGTTCTGCCCTGGTGAGACCACATCTGGAATATTTTGTCCACTTCTGGGACCTTCAGTTCAAGAAGAACAGGGAACTGGTTGAGAGATTTCGAAAATGAGACACAGAGATGATGAAGGGAGTGGAGCATCTCCCTTATGAGGAANAGGGATTGAAGCATCTCACTTATGTGGAAAGACTGAGGGATCTGGGTCTCTTTAGCTTGGAGAAGAGGAGACTGAGGGGTGACCTCAATAATGTTTATAAATCTGTCAGGAGGATGGAGCTAGGCTCTTCTCAGTGACCTCCAATGATAGGACTTGGGGTAATGGGTGCAAGATGGAACACAAATATATTCCACAGGAATACAAGAAAAACCAGTGAGGGTGAGAGAACAGTGGCACAGGCTGCCCAAAGTGGGTGTGGGGTCTCCTTCTCTGGAGACATTCAAAACCCTTCTGGATGCTTTCCTCTGTGACCTGATCTGGATGTTCCTGCTCTGGCAGGAGGGTTGGACTAGAAGATCTCTTGAGATCCCTTCCAGTCCCTGATATTCTATGATTCTTTGAAGTTGAAAAAGAAGCAAGAACACAGCAGCATATGGCTATCTTGTAATATTCCAAATAATTTTGGGCTTCTAGCTCTCCAAGCATGCACCATTGTGTTTTATGACTTTACTTGTAATCTGCAGCCTGCTAGGACAAGAGTACCATCATTCCTGTTCTGGTCTCTGACCCAGGACTGCGGAATTCCTCAGCCTGCAGTTTTTTGCAGTTCTTTAATGGGCTTAGACTCTCCACTCTGTTGCTGCATGTTCGTTGCCTGCAGCAAATGGGAGATTGCAAAAGGCAAGTGTTCTGCATTTACTTCAGTACAGTATACAGAAACTAAGAGCTGATGATTTTGATGTGTTTAAGCCTGATCAACAGGCTTAGAACCCCAATTCCATGTCTTTGGTTTGTGGAAACTTCTGCATGCAGCTCTGGTACATGTACCCACAGCTTCTTAGTGCTCAAGATGCAATCAGTTAATTCCCTGCTCAGTAAGCTCTGTATTTTGAGAATCCTTTCCAAACCCCATAATTTTCTTCATATGTCATATGAGAAGTTTAATTAGGAAACAAGAATCTTTTCAGGACAGTTGCTAAAAACTAGGTATTGCAGCACCTTCTTTGAAGATTTCTAGGTCTTCCCTTACTCCATGATAGAAGAGGAATGGGTACAAAACTGGGTGTTTTAAAACTCATGGTTGATAGATTAAAACTCTGTGATGTCTCTTGGCCTACATTTCAGTAGTTAAACAGCATCTACCCAGCAAGAAAATTGAAGCCGAGTGTTTAATTTACAGTTTTTGTTTGCAAAGTTTGAAACTGTGGAGGAGTAAGTGGAATTTGATGAGACCCGCTTGCTAAAAATACATGCAGAAAATCAGTAGATCTAGAAGGGGATGGATTTTTTGTAGTCCTGCTTCTCTTTGCTTTCTTACAAATCCTTTATCATGCTGGATTTTAGGTTCAAAGAAAGCAAAATCTAGTTTTCAGTTATTTCAAATGCTTGAGTCTTCTAGCATTTAGGAGATTGATGGACTTTAAATACGAACAGCAGATAAATGGAGAAGTGTTTTAAATACTGTATATAAATGAAGACAATGGAGAAGTGTATTAAAAACTATATATAAATGAAGAAAAACTTTTTGTTTGGCTTCTGGTAACTTCTGTTTTGGCTTCAGGCATGCTTATGGTTGAAATGTGCAGGTTGGTATAGACAGATTGAAGTGCCTCACTGTATGTCACATACTTACCTTTTGCTGAGCAAATGGTGCCTATTCTCTTTAGACATATTTGTATTCAGTGACAGTAAATTGATGCCTGGTGTGTTACCCTTTACTTCTCCTCATTCTACAACACAATCCAAAGGAACAACATACCTGTAAGATTTTGGAATAGCTGATGACAATGACTAATCCTGGGATTAGAAAGAAAACAACGGCAAAGGTCAAATCCCAAGCGATTTCTCCTGCAATGCTGGGCCAAACCAAGGTGCAAATCTGGATCTCCTGTTTACAAAGTGTAAAGAAGAAAATTAACATTGTACCATTGTTTTTACAACAAAGTTGTCCTTACCTCCCTCTATGTCTGAGGAATAAACAGCTGCAGGCTAAACCGAGCCTGTGAAAACTTTGTTCTCAAACGAAGTAGCGATGTATTACTTCACAGCTTTTGGAGCCCATAGAATTACAAACGTAGATCTGCTGCCCACGATCTAACTACTGCTATAAATTTCATATCAAATAATGCTAACGGCGACTTTACAATTTAATTATATACACGTTCAACTTTATCCCCTATTCGAGTATCAAGTCGGGTGTACTTCTGATCGCTTCTCAAAGAGCCAGGCAGAGAAATCTCTGCCGCTCCCTACAGAGGGTGCCGCCAATGCTGCGCTCTCCCTAGTTACGGGGGAAGGCTGCTCAAAGGGGCACTTTCCAGAAAAACAAACAAACAACGAAAATCCCAGCCGATCTCCCAGGAGGAGCCGCCGGGACGGGAGGGGTTTGCATCGGGGCTGGCCGTGGGTCTCTGGCTGGGAGGAACAGGGGTCTGCAGCGCTGGCCCGGCACCGCCTGGCACAGGGGGGCGAACCGGCCTCCATCGTCCCGCGGCTCCGCGCCCGCCACCCTTTTTGCCCCTCCCGGGCCATCCCCCGCCCTCACCTGTCCGGCGGCGGCGGGCAGCGGCACCACAGTGAAGAAGCAGCAGAGCGGGAGGGTGGCGAGGGCGGCGAAGCCCCAGATGAGGAGGAGGGCGGCGGCCAGCTCCTTGCGGCGGCGGAGGGCGGCATGGTGCAGCCGCGCGATGCTGACGACGCGCTCCAGGCTGACGGCCGTGAGGGAGAGGATGAGGACCGCGCCGCTGAGGCTCACCACGTAGAAGAGCATGTGGCAGACGACGTCGCCCAGCACCCAGGTCTCGGTCCAGCGCACCACGACGATGAAGGGCATGGCGGTGATGAAGAGCAGGTCGGCGCAGAAGAGGTTGAGGACTAGGCAGTTGGCGGCTCGCAGGCGGTGATGCTGCTGCCGCAACAGCAGGCAGATGCCCCAGATGTTTCCCGCCAAGGCCATCAAGAAGATGAAGGTCAGAGTGGACGTCTCGCCGATGCGCATGGCCGTCACGTTGCGGCCCCTGAAGTCTGAGAAGAAGGAGAAGTAGGTCCTGTTCTCCTCTGGCTCACCCCCGGGCCCCGGCATGAGGGCGGCCGGCGAGCATGAGGGCCCCACGTCGGGCTGCGGCGCAGGCCCTAGGGAAAGGGCTGCTCTCCCAGCCACCACGGCGGCACCCGGGCAGCCCTCCTGGCATGGAGCGGGAGGCCGGCCTCCATCCTCCTCCCTCCTCTTCCTCCGTGCCGGGGAAGGCTCTGCCGTGCCAGCCGGACAGTTTATGGTCCTCGTGCTGGAGTGGAACAAGGAAGTGGGAGGGTAAACAGGGTGTACCTCACACAAAGGTGAGGCTGCCGTTTGTACGGGGTGGCTGTGAGGGGCGAGGAGGATGAGGGTGAGCAGGCCGTCATTGTCATGCCGAAGGACACCGGCCTGACCACCTTCTCCAGGGCCGGCCCTACTCTGCCCAGCTCTGCAGGTGGGCCCCTTGGGCACCAATGACCCAGCGGCCTGCTCAGGCTGCTCTCCTCCATGAGCCTGAAGCAGAGGGATAGCTGGCAGAGTGCTCCAAGAGGTCTCCTTGGAGCCCAGGGTAGCTAGCACGGCTCTGAAGTTAAGAAAAGTAATTTATCACAGAATTGTAGAACAGTTTGGGTTGGAAGGGACCTTAAAATTATCTAGTTCCAACCTCCCTGTCATAGGCAGGGACACCTTCTACTAGACTAAGTTGCTTAGTGCCCCATCCAGCCTGGCCGTAAACACCTCCAGGGAGGGGGCATCCACAACCTCTGTGGGTAACCTCTTCCAGTGCATCCAGTGTCTCCAACCCCTCTGTCATGGGCAGGGACACCTCTCACTAGACCAAGTTGCTCAGTGTCTCAACCTGGCCTTAAACACGTTCAGGGAGGGGGCATCCACAACCTCTTTGGGAAGCCAGTTCCAGTGTCTCACCACCCTCACCATCTTTTCTCTGGTCTTCAGTTCCTGGAAGCAGTTGCTTAAATTGTAAATAAATGAAAGCAGGCCTTTCCCCCTTATGCTCTTCATTGCAGGTGATTCAGAAGTGGACTGAGAGTGAGGTGCATAAATCATCACAGATAAGCAGATAATGCCTCATAAAAGAAGTGTTTACAGTGCCAGCCTGGGTGCTTCAGGGAGTGGGTGCAGGCTTGGCAGTGTGCAGCTACACCTTTTGGGTGAGATGGGGGTTATTCCAAACTGAGGGATCAGCAGGCACTGCTGTACCCTGGGTGTGACCCTGCCATCAACCATTTACGCAATGGCATTAGTGGGGATTCCAGATTAGTGGAGATTCCAGAGACTCGGTTCTTCTAGGGGACAATCTCCTAATGAGGAATGACAAGAGTGACATCTTTCCTGGACCGCTTGCCAAATCTTTGCCAGTGCAGAATTTGCATTGAATTAGCATGCTCTCTCTTGAGCTCGTAGAGGTTGTTACTATCTGTGCTATCTCATCAAAGGGGGAGTGTTGCTGGGCAGAGGCAGACCAATGTGATCATGCTGAAGCCATTTATTTAGCCAAACTTAAATCGTCATATATTTTGCTTACAAAGAAAACATTCTTTATGGTAGACAATCATTGGTTAAGCATAGCACTTGTGGTTACACGATTTGTTAGAACACAGTGTTGTAGATACATTATTGGTTGAACATGACATCACTCAAATTCTTGGTTAACTGTTATCTTGTACACTGATGTTCCAGGTACTGTAGCATTTCATATCTTGAGCATGTGACTTCCCCAGCAGTTTTGTTTTTGCTAGAATCAGAGTTGTTTTTCTTTTCCATGCTTTCAGTCTTTTCCATGCTTTCCCTGCATCCAGGCCTCACATCCTAACTGCATCACTAAACCTTACATGGCCCACATGTCCATTATTTTCTAGAAATTCTCCCACAGGGGAGTTTGCAGAGTAGCTTAAGCAAGTGGAAGATATGCTCCTACTTATTCCTGCTGATTTATTTTACTCGAGAAAAGGAGGCAGATCTGTTGAGAAGTGGGTGACTGCTGTGAAGTAAAATGGAGACAATGGGAAAACTTGTCAGCCAGCAACACAAGTGACTGGCAAGTGTCTCAGAACACATATTTTATTCTGTATCATTTGCTGGGAGTAAAAATTCTGTGCCCATATTGCCAAAGAGGCATATTGCCATATTGCTAAAAATAGAACTGCTGAGGAAGATTATTCATACATTTATTATCAAAGCTTTACATGCCTAGCCACAATGTATTTTGTCTTTGCTGTGGACTAATCCAGGAAAATGAATAGTGTATCTTGAAATACAGCAAAGAACTTCCTTTTGCCCAGACCTCACAGGTCTGGTGCTATTTACACGCTGACCAGCCAGCCCTAAGTTCAGGGCAGCTGGCAATAGCAGTGATAATGGTCAGTTCTGAATAGAGGGTAGGATCTGGGAAAGAGCCATTGTTAGAAGTCTGGTTGTACCTGTGCCTAAACTTGGAAGACCAGTGAGGTCTTCAGAAGAGCTAGGGGCCACCTGGAAATGGTAAAAATAAATTCAGGTTATGTCATGAATGAAGTAGTAGAAATGGCAGTAGTAGAAAATGAAATTAAAAACTGATGCTATCAGTTTAGGGTAAAGTAAACACATTTGGAACAGAATGGGGGAAGAAAAATATCCAATGTAGCATTATTGAAGAAATTATGCTAATTTTAGGCAGGGAAGTAATCAAACACCACAGAGAAGCGGCAGCTTTGAGAATGAAACAGTGTGGAAGTATCTGGATAGACTCATGATATTCTTTGGGAAGCATCACATTTAGTTGTGGTTCTAAGTGTGAATGAGAATCAAATCAAAAAGTTGCTTTTAGAGAGTTTGGGAGTGAGCCTTGCACTGACCCATGTACAAAGTCCTGTGCCTGGAGAGAGCAGAGGTGTGAAGAAACATGCACGTTTCCATGGGGTTTATCGAATGAATGTGATCTCTTGGCAGGAGCAACAACAGTGTGATTACTCATGGGTCTAATGGATACATTATCTACTAAAATAGTTTTCCTTGCCCTTCCATGAAGTACAGAAGCTGTATTTGCTGTTGAGTGGCTGCAATCATAGCAACCATCACAACAAGAAATCTAAGGAAGGGAGGGATCATAACCCCAACAGAGGTACTCTACCAGGGCTGTAATGGGTGAATGCTGTGTGCAGTACATGTACCACATGTGCTTCTAACAAGGAAGTGATTAACAGAATGCTTGGAAACCTGCTATGGTTGCTTAACCTATATAATTTCATCAACCTTTGTGCTCTTTTGTGCTCAGGAGTGGTGAAACATGGAATCAACTCAAACTTCTTTGTTCTAGATTAAGAGAATGTTGTGGGGACCTGTGTGGAGTGGGTTAGCTAGCCCAGTGGGGAAAACCCTTATTTCCTCCTTTGTGTTTGCTTTTTTTTCATCCAGATTGAAAGCCTGAGTCTTTGCTTTCTCTGTGGCAGATAAGAACTATGTTACTTGATACTCTAAGTCAAGCTCTTGCTTTTCAGATTGTTCCCCTGACAACAGTGAACTGTCACGACAGATGGGGATAGTTCAGCTTATTTATTGCTTGGGCATAAGAAATATTCCCACAGAGAAGGAAATTTTGGGAGACAGGGATTCTTTTTCCATTTGGACATGACCTTGTAAAGGGTTTGCTTTATTTATGCATCCTCTTGCATCCAGATTGGTGTTTAAGTCTTTTCACGCCCTTATATAACAATAAGTAAATAGCACTGACTTCTGTAACTGATGCATTACATATTTAATGTTTGCTAAGTGTTTAAATTCACTACATTAGAAAGGTTGACTCTTTGTCTTCACAAAAGAGGTTCCAAGCTTGTAGGTGACTCAAGCTGTGTTTATGTAATATGGCTTTTAATCACAAATCACAGAATGTCAGGGCTTGGAAGGGACCTCAAGAGATCATCTTGTCCAATCCCCCTGCCAGAGAGAGCAGGATCACCCAGATCAGGTCACAGAGGAAGGCGTCCAGGAGGGTTTGGAATGTCTCCAGAGAAGGAGACCCCACACCCACTTTGGGCAGCCTGTGCCACTGTTCTCTCACCCTCANCTGGCAGCCCGTGCCACTGTTCTCT
>VZTY01017696.1:7661-45800 GCA_013400935.1 Turnix velox
TGGCTCCAGGACTATTTCTGTGGCGGGTTTGGTGAAAGATCTCTAAATCAGAATCATCCACATGAAAGACATGGCAATGATTGTTTTGGAAAAATTTTTGTTTAAAACACTGGAAAGTACTGGAACGGGTTGCCCAGAGGGGTGATGGGGTCCCAACCCTGGATACATTCAAGGCCAGGCTTACTGAGACTCTGAGCAACATGCTCACTGCAGGGGGTTGGACTAGATGGCTTTTGAAGGTCCCTTCCAACCTCATGATTCTATGACTCTTTGAGGGTGGTGAGACACTTGAACAGGTTGCCCACAGAGGTGGTGGAGAACCCATCCCTGGACACATCCAAGGCCAGGCTTGCTGAGTCTCTGAGCAACCTCACCTAGTGCAGGATGTCCTGCTCACTGCAGAGGGCAGTGGGACTGGGTCGCCTTTGAAGGTCCCTTCCCATTTTATGATTCTATGACCCGGGGACCCCTCCACTACCCGGGAGAAGAAGCTGGACTGCAGGTAACGTTGCCATCTAGTGGCTTTCCCCACCTCGAGCCAATCGTTGGATGATTTGAGGAGAGGATGAGTGGGGGGGATAAAGCAGCACAGGTGTTTTGGTACCCAGGTGGTACCCAGGGCCACCCCAGCACGACCCACACCCAGAGGAGCACGGACCAACAAGGTCTTGGTCCCTCTGAGGATGTGATGGGCAACCTTCAGCATCTCCTCACAGGCAGCATCATCCCATCCTCTTCCTTGGATGCTTGGACCATGCAGCAGCTCTTCCCCAGTAGGCTTGGCAATGGGTCACTGCCCAAAAGGCCAGATCCAGGGCTTGGGGGAACACCAGGGACAGCCCCCCCAACCTCTGGCAATGCTTGAAAAAGATGCTAAGACCCCCTGAATCCATCAGGAAGAGGAAGCAGGAGCTTCTGCACAGCTCAGAGAGGAGACTGTCTCCAGCCTGAGGGCAGAAGGTGGAGGCTTGGCTTAAACCTGGCAACACCTCAGCTCCTGGAGCTGTCAGGGCTTGGTCACAGCCGGGACATCCAAGACACCTATGGGTCTTGATGGGTGAGATTCCACCCAAAGCATCTTTCTTGACAGAGCTTAAGATCAAAGGCAAGATGGGACCTTTGAGTACATGTGTGAGGCTTCAGAATGGTCCCAGCAGGTCCCCCATCTGGGGAAGAGAGCACAGGGGCTACACAGAGGTGAAAATTTTCTCCCTTTTAATAAAGATAGGAAGATTTTCCCAGTCAAAGGCAGGGTAGAGGATCCTTTTTCTTGTTTCATCGGCAGAAAAGAGCTGCATGGTCCCATCTGAACCACTATCCAGCCAGGACCACAGCCCTCCTTGTCCATCACCCCCACCATGCTGGCAGCACCCAGTTTTCTGCTTATTACTCCAGGCCACCCACCTCCCAAGTCCTCACAGGGGAGAAGGAGGGCTTCTTTGATGCCCAGAGAAGAAAGCTCCTACTCCAAAGCCCCTCTTTGGGAGGAGCAGGGTCACCTCCAGCCAGCCTCACACCTGGCAAATGGGGGGCACATTATCACAGAATCATAGAACAGTTTGGGTTGGAAGGGACCTTCAACATCATCCAGTCTCAATCCCCCTGCCATGGGCAGGGACAACTCCCACTACACCAGGTTGCTCAGTGCCTCATCCAGCCTGGCCTTATACACTTCCAGGGACTGAGGGGGCATCCACAGCCTCTCCGGGCAGCCTCTTCCACTGTCTCACCACCCCCACAGGAAAGAACTTCTTTCTTCTCTCCAGCCTAAATCTTCCCTTTTCCAATTTGCATCCATTACTCATAGTCCTGCCATCACCTATCCTATTCAAAAGTTCTACCCCAGCCTTTCTGTAGTCCCCTTCAGGTATTGAGAAGCTCCTCTGAGGTCTCCCCTGAGCCTTCTCTTCTCCAGGCTCAACAACCCCAACTCCTTCAGCCTGTCCCCAGAAGGGAGGTGCTCCAGCCTAATTTCCAGAAAAAAGGAAGTTCACTCTGCGTCCACTGGCCTCCTCCACTCCCTCGCAGGACTTGCAGCATCACCAGCCTTGTCTCCATCCTGACAGCAAGCTCCCCACAAACTCTGCACAAACATAATTTTTTTCCACCCCCAGAGAGGAAGCTTTGCTTTGTCATGTCTGTCCCAACACTGGCTTCACCCTAGAGAAAGAGAGAGACGGATCCTTGCCCCGTCCAGGAGAGTAAATGCAGCACAATCACTGAATAATCTCCCAAAGAAGGGATGAGACTTGGAGATTCCTCCTCTGGAAACCCTAAAGGAAGTGGTTGGGGGATTATCTGGCCACACAACAAGGTCCTGCCTGTCCCTTCATCTTCTGAGCTGCGATTTACAAGGTCAAGTGGGGAGATTTTATCTGAACCCAACCCCTTTATCGTTTTACAACTTACTATTTTAAAACTCCTGCTGTCCTCCCTATCTCAGTTCCTCTCTAAAGGTTTTGTTGGCCTCACTGAGCTCTTGGTAGCAAACATCTTGTGGAAGCCACAGAATCATAGAAAGGTTTGGGTTGGAAGGGACCTTAAAGATCATCTAGTTCCAACCTCCCTGCCATGGGCAGGGACACCTCCCACCAGACCAGGCTGCTGACTACCAGAGTGAAGAAGGGGCCACCAGAGTGAAAAACCTCTTCATGACACCTCTCCTAGTAGGACACTGTCACAAATTGGCATCTCCCAAGAGGAACCTTTATGCAGAAACCCAACTGGGCTGGGATTTTGAGGGGATGGGAGCCCACCTTCCATGAGAAACCATTAGGAACCTCAGAGAACAATGGGGTGGTTTAGGGCTGCATATGAGTTGTCATCAGTATTGACTTTTGCAGATCAGCCACATCCTCCTCTGATGTTATTTCACACTGGATGGAGATGCTGGGACTGACCCTTCCTCTGGCCTCCCTGGAGCCAGTGTCACCAAAGCATTTTGCAGATTCCCCTCTATCTTCTCCCAGCATCTCCTGCATGAGCAGAGCCTGTGCCTGCATTCCTCACCACGGAGTCACCTTGTTTGGCTGCTGCCTGATCCCTCTTGGTTTCTCTCTCTCTCTCCTGCTCTGGAAAACACACCCACAGGAAGGCATCCACCTCCTCCTCTTCTTTCCCTCTGTTCCTCTCCCTGTTCCCCACTGGGCACACTGGGAGAGGTGGTGCTTGATGCCTTGATCTGATTGTGGAGGAGGATGCAATGGCCAGGGTGTTCACCCTTACCTGCCCAGGATCTTTATCTCCTGGAGGAAGGGCAGAGGATTTAAATTGGGAGCTGGAAATGAGCTGGGGAACACATCAATCAGCCTCTTCCAGCTGCTGTAACCCTCCCCTGCCTGCATCGCTCGGGAGGTATCCAGGAATCTCCTGTGTCCAAAGCCACATCTTCATTAAAGATTTGTGCATCTCCTCCCCCCCCAGCATGGAGGAGTCCCCAGTTCATGGAATCATAGAATGGTTTGGGTTGGAAGGGACCTTCAAGATCATCTAGTTCCAACCCCCCTGCTATGGGCAGGGACACCTCCCACTACACCAGGTTGCTCAGTGCCTCATCCAGCCTGGCCTTAAACACCTCCAGGGATTCAGGGGACATCCACAGCCTCTCTGGGCAACCTCCACCAGTGTCTCACCACCCTCACAGGAAAACTTCTTTCTTCTCTCCAGCCTAAATTTCCCCTCCTCCAATTTGCATCCACTATTCCTAGTCCTGCCATCCTGGACCCTATTCAAAAGTCCTCTCCCAGCCTTTCTGTAGCTCCCTGAAGTTCCCCCCTGAGCCTTCTCTTCTCCAGGCTGAACAACCCCAACTCCTTCAGCCTGTCCTCAGAAGGGAGGTGCTCCAGCCCTCTCATCATCTTTGTAGCCTCCTCTGGACCCGATCCAACAGCTCAATGTCCTTCTGATATTGAGGGCTCCAGAACTGGACGCAGTAACTCCAGGTGGAGCCTCACCAGAGCCCAGTAGAGGGACAAAATCACCTCCCTTGACCTGCTGGTCACATTTCTCTTTATGCAACCCAGAATTTGGAACTCAAGGAGTGTGTCCCATGCATCCCTCAATTTTTGGAAGCTCCATCTCCCCACCACGTTGGAAATGGCCAACCCTACTCTGTCCCCACCAGCTGCTGTGGGGTCAGGTCCTCCAGCTGCCAAGGGCTTCTTCATCCTCAACTTGCCTTGAGCCAGTGGAGATCAACACATCTCAAGGCCAGGCTTGATTAGGTTCAGAGCAACCTGAGCTAGTGCAAGATGTCCCTGCTCACTGCAGGGAGGCTGGATTGGATGGCCTTTGGAGGTCCCTTCCAACTCAATACATTCTATGATTCTATGAATATTCAAGTGGCACCAGCACAATTTGGGTCTCCATAGGCTCCTCCTTCCTGCACCCAACCTGTTTGCCACCCAAGACTTTCCCTCAGCATCTCACAGCCCTTCTAGTGCTCACCAGCATCTAGAAATAGCTGCAAAATGGCTGTTCCCTCTCCTTTTTGGGACCAGGGAGAGGAAGGAGGTTTGGAGGAGTGCAGCTCCCTGCTGGTGGCCTCCTGGGGTGGGGCAGCTTTCAGCAACGTGCCAAGAGATGTGGCTGTCCTTGGACATGTTTAACTACTCATCTCTTGAATTGTCCTTTAGCAGTTGGGCACAGAAGGGGAAAGGGATTGGACTCAATGGCCTTTGATGGTCAATCCCAACTCTATGGTTCTATGATCCTCCTCTAGGCTTTCATTGCTCCTTCATCCAACCCAAGTCAAGGCTGGTAATACAAAGAAATGAAAAAATGGAAGTGGCAGATGCCACCAAAACCAAGTTCTGCTGTCAGAGAAGCAGGAGAGCTTCTGGACAAACAAGGGTGACAGGGTCACGCTTTCCACGCTCAGGGTGTGATTAATCCCCAAAGCCTGCTGGGGAAGCCAAGCACACGTGGCCTTTGATGTGCAGCTTGGGGATTGATGAAACTGCAGCACATTTAGTGCAGAGTAGCTATAGGGTGGATGGAGGAAAGGGGGAGGAGGAGAAGAAGAAGAAGGAGGAGGACGAGAAGAAGGGGAGAAGGGAGGAGGAGCAGGCAGATCATCAACCCATGTGTTGTTGTGCAGCTCACCCCGACAGACTCAGAGCAATGCCTAAGGTATGTTGTAATAATAAGAAAGTAAAAAAAAAAAAAATAAAAGAGATGCTACAGATATTTAATTTCATTTAAATTAAAAAAAAATAACTAAGAGAAAGGCCGGCGAGAAGAAAGGGTTGCCCCAGGAAAACTTCCCCTTGCCCAAGGCAGGTAGCATGGGCCCCATGGGAGATTTGGGATCTACTCCAAGCAAGGCTGTGTGGTCCTGGAGAAGTTCTCCTGCCTTGTCCCACAGCTTCAATGAGGTGTCTCTGACTGGACTCCAACCCACAGGGGTCTGGTTCTCATGGACCTGGGGTCTCTGGCAAGTGAGAAGAGCACCTTGTGCTGCCTCACTGAGCAGAGGAAAGGCAAGGAAAGGCAAGGAAGGGATGGAGCTGGACAGGAAGAATGCACAAGGTCACCTTGCTCATCATGAAGCCTGAAGCAGGGACATTTCCGGCTGTATCATCCCAGGCTGATGTTTTCCAGACCCTCTCAGAGAGAATTGACATTCTCAACTCAAACCAGACCACATTTCCCAGGGGACATCAAGTGCAGGGATCTTACTTAAGTTGTAAACACAGATAGTTCCTCAAGGGGCAAAGGTGAGGATGTGGAAGCCCTTTCTGAAGCAGCACAGACCTGGAGATCTTCCCACCCTGACCAGTTCGCTGTGCTTGAGGGGTCCCAGTCCCACCAGTGCTCCCACCCAGACCTTCAGCTCCAACCCGGTGGCACAGAGGATGGATGACACAGCCTGATGATTTCTTTTCACTTCACCCTCTTGGAAGATATTGCAGCAACTCCATGATTAAGCCTCAGCAAAGAAAAAAGAGGGAAAGTAAGCTCTACTTGGGCTTGGTAGGGAGATGATGGTTGAATCCCCACCTACTTCTGTGGTTTAGAGCCTTCTCATGATGTGTCCCAACACTCTTTAGCTGTCACAGCTCCTCTAGTGTGATGCTTTTTAATCTTCAAAAAATAAAAGGGAGGAAAAAAAAATGGGTTAGCTTGTGAAGATCCAAATCCAAAAAAACCCAAACCCTCACATGAAAAATAGGTATTGTCTCCTTCACAAGCTCCAAACTGAATGCAGAGGTGCTGCATGAACTTGATGGGATCAAAAGGATGTGGCTGGATGCCTGCATGGACACAGTTCACCTCCAGCAACAGGAGCAGAGCATGAGGGGCTCTTATTTTGCCTTTTCCCAGCCCAAAAATGCCCTCTTCTTTGCTCTGGTGGGTTATTGTGTCCAGTTCTGGAGGCCTCAACAGAAGAAGGACATTGAGCTGTTGGAGCAGGTCCAGAGGAGGCCACAGAGATGATGAGAGGACTGGAGTAACAGCTGTATGAGGGAAGGCTGAGGGATTTGGGGTTCAGCCTGGAGAAGTCTCAGGGGGGACCTCATAGTAGCTTCTCAATACCTGAAGGGGACTACAAAAAACTGGGGGAGGACTTTTGAATAGGGTCCAGGATGGCAGGACTAGGAATAGAATATGTAAATTGGAAAGGGAGATTTAGGCTGGAGAAAAGAATAAAGTTTGTTCTGTGAGGGTGATGAAACACTGGTAGTAGTTGCCCAGAGAGGCTGTGGATGCCCCCTCAGTCCCTGGAGGTGTTTAAGGTCAGGCTGGATGAGGCACTGAGCAACCTGGTTGAGTGGGAGGTGTCCCTGCCCATGGCAGGAGGGTTGGAACTAGATGATCTTGAAGGTCCCTTCCAACACAAACCATTTTATGATTCTATGATTCTTCTGCTGCAGTCCCCCACAGGGACAGTAGTAGAGAAGGATCCTCCAAGGGCATCCAAGACCAGGGAGTGATCCCAGTTGAAGGGAAAAATCCTGTTGACTGTTATTTTCTGTGGTTTGATTTAATTTGATTACAAATGTATGTCCCAACAAAAGCAGTCCCAGGAAGATGCAGCAGTGGAAAAAAAAAAAAAAGCAAGAAAAAAAGCGCCACATGTTCTCTGACATAAATGGTTTGATGAAAATATTTTCGAACATGTTACTCTTTGCCCAAAGGGAAATGTTTCATATAGTCTGATCCCCACAACCACACACATGCACAGTCTTCCTACAGCTTTGCCCTTAGCTTCACACAGCCCAGCATCTTCTAGGCTGACAGAACCTCCCTGGAAGCCCATGTCTATGTGATGGTGTGATGGAGGTTGTTCCTTCCATGCTGATGTTGTTCTATCCTCACACCCACCTCTGAACCTCCACAGGCTCCAAAACTATCTGTTGCACAACATGGCTCCATCCCAGTCTCCTCAAGGACTGTTTCCAACTCCAACTCACTGGAGCACTGCAGGACCATGACTCTCTTCTCCATGAGATGAAATCAACTCTTTTTTGGGGAGTGGGAACATTTATGAACTGTGATGGTATGAACTGGTTGAAGATGGTAAAGCCTCACCCTGAGCTGGAACTTGGAGCCTATGCCCATTTCCCAAACAAGAGCCTTTGTGGTTCTACAAAGGCTTGATGTCCTCCCTTCATTTCAAATGTTCTTCCAGTTCTCTTCCAGGACCAACAGGAAATGTGCTGAAACACCGTGAGAAAGCTCACTCTTGTGGTTATGTCTGGCCCTAACCAGAAACAGAAGTGCCAGGAGGTGGGATGAGAGGGCTTGAAATCTCTCCAACTTCCCATTACAGGCGCTGAAGGTCTGCTTGCTCCACATGAACTTTTGGATGCTCCCATTGAGCTTTTGATGTCTGCCCTTCCCTCCTCGCAAGGAGCTGAGAACAGCAAAGCAGGGGCCAGTGAAAGAGTCTGGAGGGACCATCCCCAAGGGGACAACCTGGCTCCTGCTGCAGAGCCCACGGGGCCACTGAAAGAGCTGAAGTTGCTTTAGTTCACCTCCTGCTTGTAGTTCTGATGACCCCAGCTCCCTCCCCTGCTTGCTAGCCCAAGTGGCAACCTGTTGGAAGTGCTCCTGCATCATGTCTCAACCTGAGTATTTTCAGCAGCTCCACAAACATCTGAGAGAACCTCATCATACCCCAGCCGGGATGATATTCAAAATTCCACTCTAGAATATCTCCTCCCCCCTAGATCCAAGACCACCAAGAGATTCAGTCAAGAAGGCTCCACCTCTTGATGGGATGAGAAAGAGGAAAGAAACCAGAACAAGGAAGGGAAGCCCAGAGGGAGGCCAGACTGAGCAGACCTTGAATGGCATCTTTAACACCTTATCTCACCCTCTGCACCAGCATCATGAGATGCTGAAAAAGCCTCATGGCAAGGAGAGACCAAAGGCCTCATGGGTGGCTCCAGAAAGCCCAAGCCAGGCAAGTATTTCAGCATCCTGCTCTTATGCAAGCACCAAGGCCAGATTTCACGCCAGGTGGTTCAAAGCTCCATCAGCTCCCTCTATGGGCTGCGGGAAGAAAGAGAGGTGGCCTCCATCAAAGAGGCTCATGGTTTGGAGGATGGAGCCAGGCTCTGCTCAGTGACCTCCAATGATAGGACAAGGGGCAATGGGTGCAAGCTGGAACACAGGAGAAGAAACTTTGACAGGGTGAGGGTGAGAGAAGAGTGTCCCAGGCTGCCCAGAGAGAGAGGGTGTGGAGACATTCAAACCCCACATGAACACCTTCCTGTGTGACCTGATCTCAGTGTTCCTGCTCCTACAGGGGACTGGACTGGATGATCTCTTGAGGAACCTTCTAATCCCTGATATTCTGTGATTCTAAGTGTGATTCTGTGAATGTCTGTTCTCTCCATCTGCTCAAGAGGAAAGCTCTAGCGACCATCTTTATTTTTGGTCACATTTTCTGGTCATGAGATCCTCCTTTCGAACCTAAATTATTCTGTGAATTTTTTTTTTTCCTCCTAAATNTTCCTGTGTGACCTGATCTCAGTGTTCCTGCTCCTACAGGGGACTGGACTGGATGATCTCTTGAGGAACCTTCTAATCCCTGATATTCTGTGATTCTAAGTGTGATTCTGTGAATGTCTGTTCTCTCCATCTGCTCAAGAGGAAAGCTCTAGCGACCATCTTTATTTTTGGTCACATTTTCTGGTCATGAGATCCTCCTTTCGAACCTAAATTATTCTGTGAATTTTTTTTTTTCCTCCTAAATGGGCCTTCACCCCCCTGAGGATGGTTTTTGCCCCAACCAAGAAGCCCAAAAAAGCCCAAAACATAGAATCATAGCATAGTTGTGTTGCAAGGGACCTTCAAGATCATCTAGTTCCAACCCCCCCCGCCATGTGCAGGGAAAAACTAAAAGAAGAGACAAAATGTTTCTTCTCAACTGTTTGGTTTGTTTCCATCAGCCTCATCCTGCTGTAGCTCATTCACCTGCTTGGAAGTGGATGATCCTTAAGGTCCCTTCCAACCCAAACATATTCTATGATTCTACCTCTAAAACTCAGTGCTTGTAGGGTGAGCCCCAGATCCTGCAGGACTCCTGAGAGGGAGGAAGGTGTGGATTTAACCCCCAAAACCTCATGGAATGACTCCTGTCCCTACAGCAAAAGGACTATCAACACTCTTGGAATTTCTCATTCAAAACAACGCGTCACTGCCGGAGCCAGAGAAGGACCAGCTCCAAGGTGACTCGTCACCTGCCCCAACACCCCTTGGGCAAAGGTGGAGTGGCTCCCACTGGTCCATCCCTTGGCTTCCTGTTTGCTCTGCCCACAGAAGCACACTCCCACAAGCAGTGCCCTTTCCTGCACATCCAGGGTGTCTTGGTTTGATTAGGGACAAGTTACCAGGATACCACGGCTCCCATCAAAGGGAATCCTGCCCTGATGGCATCCCAGAGATGTTTGGGTAATTGCAGGTTCCTGCTGATTGGAGCCACTACAACCCCTGTCCCGGGCTCTGCTGGAAATTGTTGTGCTGGAGGGGAGCAGCCTATGAAAAAAGGCAGAGGAGGGAAGGTCTGAGCTTCCACCCAAGAGACACTGTCATCAAAGTATTGTAGAAAAGAACCCCAAGAACCACTTTGGGCAACTGGGAATAACAGGCAGCCTTGCTGCTCAGACCATCTCACAGAGAAACAGGGATGGTGAAGGGGTTGGAGCATCTCCTTTCTGGGGAAAGGCTGAGGGAGTTGGGTCTCTTTAGCTTAGAGAAGAGGAGATTGAGGGGGTGACTCCATTCATGTTTAGAAATATGGAAAGGGTGAGTGTCAGGAGGATGGAGACAGGCTCTTCTCAGTGATCACCAGTGACAGGACAAGAGGCAATGGGTGCAAGCTGGAACACAGGAGGTTCCACAGAAATGTGAGAAAGAGCTTTGTCAGAGTGAGTGTGACAGAACAGGCTGCCCAGAGAGGGTGTGGGGTCTCCTTCTCTGGAGACATTCAAACCCCACCAGGATGTCTTCCTGTGTGACCAGATCTGGGTGTTCCTGCTTCAGCAGGATGGGACTAGATGATCTCTTGAGGTCTCTTCCACTCCCTGACATTCTGTGATGATCTCCTTCATTGTTTCTTCTGCCTCTGCCCATCCAAACTTGCCTTGTCTTCCACCTTGTGGAACAGGGCTGTGAAGCATCACCATAACAAGTTGGCTTTTTTATTCCCATTGGTTCCCATTCACCTTTCCCATGAAGGCTTTCCTGGGCAACCTCTCCTCCTCTTGAACATCCCTGGCCACCTTACAAGAGAAGAAAGTGAAATTAATCAGTGTTCCCCATTTGGAAACAGCTCATGCTGCTAATTTTACTCTTTCCCAGGCCCAACTTACCCTGTCAAAGTACTTATTTAATTACTGTATTTTCTATAATCATCCACCGGCAGCCCATAAATGGCAAGTCAGAGACCAGGCTCCAGTTAACAGTCAGTCACCAACGAATTATTATGATGTGCCTGAAATAAAGAATCACTCCAGCCCAGGATGGTTGGCACCCTTGAGACATCAGCTATTATCTAATTTTCACCTCTTTGGTAATAACCTCAAACTTTTCCACGAGTGCAGAGAAAGCCCTTTAATGCTTGAGGTGTGAGACACTTGAATAGCTCAATTCACCTCTCATTTCACACCAGAATAGAATCATAGAATGGTTTGGGTTGGAAGGGGCCTTCAAGAGCATCTAGTTCCAACCCCCCTGCCATGGGCAGGGACACCTCCCACTACACCAGGCTGCCCAGTGCCTCATCCAGCCTGGCCTTAAACACCTCCAGGGACTGAGGGGGCATCCACAACCTCTCTGGGCAACCTGGGCCAGTGTTTCATCACCCTCATGGGCAAGAACTTCATCCTCATGTCTCATCTGACCCTCCTCTGCTCCAGTTACAAACCACTGCCCTTTGTCCTGTGGCTATAGACCCCATCCAAGAGCCCCTGGGAGGCCCCTGGGAGATGGTTTCATAGAATCATATAATGGTATGGGTAGGAAGGGACCTCAAAGATCATCTAGTTCCATCCCACCTGCCATAGGCAGGGACACCTCTCACTATACCAGGTGGCTCGGTGCCTCATCCATCCCCTCCAGGGAGGGGGCATCTACAACATCTCTGGGCAACCTGTTCCAGTGTCTCACCACCCTCAGAGTGAAGAACTTCTTTCTCATCTCCACCTTTAAAGGATACACAGTTTTTTCCTCCCAGTAAAGTTTCACCATAACCCCACCATTGGGCAGGCCAGGCCCAATGTTTCAGTGATACCAATAGATTCTAATATTTCAGTGTTTCTATTTTGCTCTGTTTTGGTACAAGATGTCAAAATCTCAACTCTGGCAACACAAGAAGTACAGTAAAATTCTGAAATGTAAAGGAATGTGGTGGTTTTTTGATCTGACTGATGTAAACCAACTCCCATCTGAGCTGCAATATTTCGTGTGAGTGCCTCTCATGAAAAATAATAAATGAGGATCAAGTCAGTGAATCACAGAATATCAGGGATTGGAAGGGACCTCAAGAGATCATCTAGTCCAATCCCCCTTCCAGAGCAGGAACACCCAGATCAGGTCACACAAGAAGGTGTCCAGGTGGGGTTTGAATGTCTCCAGAGAACAGGATCCACCCCCAGAGGGAATCCCAGAAGGTCCAGGACTGAAAGGGACCTCAAGTTCCATCCCAGAGCAGAAACACCCAGACCAGGTCCTACAGGAAAGTGTACAGGTGGGGTTTGAATGTCTCCAGAGAAGGAGACCCCACACCCTCTCTGGACATCCTGGGACACTCTTCTCTCACCCTATCAAAGTTTTTTCTCCTATTTCTGAGGGTCAGGAATGGCTTTCAGCAGTGACAGAGTTGGGAGTTGCACCTACAGGCAGCTGAGGCAAGGGAAGAGGAGGTTCTCTCCACCAGGGACAGGTTTGGGATCAAGCCCTACTTAGGAAGAAGCCTCTGGAAGTGGCCTTTTCCAGCACCTGGGGATCAGCTCGATCCCAGAACGTCACACCCTCCATGTAACTCATCGGGAGGGTGGAGGTAGGAATGGAGAGAGAGAGGGAGTTGAGCAACCACCGGCTGTTTCGTTTTGGGAAGAGTTTCAGGATTTTGAAACTTCCTAAAGTCTTTCAGAAAGGAAAAAATCCACACACACACACACACACCAAAGAAAGAAACCATCTTGATGTTTCCCAAAAATCCAAAGCTGAATAAACAGCAAAGATCAAATCTCCTTCCCAGCCCCGTGCAGAAACTTCTCCAGGGCCCCCAGAATATTTTGTTTCAGCAAAGTCTGGCCAAACATGACATCTTTTTCATCCTATAACACTTTATTTTCTGGAATGGTTTCACCTCAAAGTTCAGAAGGTTTTGAAAAATATTTTCTTTATGGCATCTCAGCTTTTTTTGTTAATTTTGTTGTCAGTTTTTAATTGTTTTTTTTAACAATGACATATTTTTAAAGACCCAAAGTTGCCCAGATCCTGTGATTTTCCACAGGTAGCTCCTGAGAAAAGGCTTTTTCACCTGCAGATAGTTGTTCAGGCACAAGGTTAGGTTAGATGAAGCATTTCATGTTGGGCCAGAGGACAATTGCCTCCAGCACAAGGAGAGAAAAATCCAAGTGTGCAATTCACCTCCAGATGACCCTGAACTTCCAGGATCATAGAATGGTTTGGGTCGGAAGGGACCTTCAAGATCATCTTGTTCCGACTCCTCTGCCATGGGCAGGGACACCTCCCACTACACCAGGTTGATCAATGTCTCATCCAGCCTGGCCTTAAACACCTCCAGGGATTGAGGGGGCATCCACAGTCTCTCTGGGCAACCTCTTCCAGTGTCTCACCACCCTCACAGCAAAGAACTTCTTTCTTCTCTCCAGCCTGAATCTCCCCTCTTACAATTTGCATCCATCATTCCTAGTCCTGACATCCTGGACCCTATTAAAAAGTCCTACCCCAACCTTTCTGTAGCCCCCTTCAGGTACTGAGAAGCCACTATAAGGTCCCCCCTGAGCCTTCTGTTCTCCATGATGGTGGAACAGTGTGTGTGGATTGATGGAGGATCACCAGGCTCAACATTTCCTGTAGAAACAAAGGAGTATCCCTCCAGTATGGCTTTGAGGAGTCTCATCTGAAGTAAAGCAACTTCTTTTAATCACTTAACAGTGATCAAGGAATCAGGGTGGAGGAAGACTGCTAGGATAATGAAGACAATGGAGGGCCCTTCTTACAAGGAAGAGGCTGAAAGACCTTTCACAGAGAGGCTGTGGATGCCCCTTCAATCCCTGAAGGTGTTTAAGGCCAGGCTGGATGAGGCACTGAGCAACCTGGTCTAATTGGAGGTGTCCCTGCCCATGGCAGGGGGGTTGGAACTAGATGATCTTGAAGTTCCCTTCTGAACCAAACCATTCTATTATTCTATAATAGGGAATGGTCCTGGGGTCTCAATGAGAACTTTCAGAGCCATCACATGAACTTTTCATCCAAGCTCTCACCATCACTTTGTTCTACACGACCATGGGCTCCCCAGGTTTTTTGTTTTAAGGAGTTTGGCTCTCACTGAAGTTTGAAAGAAGGAGCTTTGACTCATCAGCTGCATTTTGAAAAACATGATGAGAGTTGCCAGGACTTTGGGAAAACCTGGTCCACAGCCTGAGTGCTCAGAGAGTAGAAAAGCAAAGAGAAGTGGAAGGGCAGCCTTGCTGCTGGGACAGGTTTGCCTAAGTTGGACATTAATGAATTTAGGCTGGAATCTAGCAGGTTCCTTATCAGCCTCCGAGCGTTTTAATGTATGTGAGAAATGGAAAGGGTGGTGTTTGTCTCACTCAGTGTTAGATGTGGAGAGCAGAGGACGTCTGCAGCCCAGCAAGGAGCACCTGGGGCTCTGTCTGCAGCCCATAGAGGGAAATAGGCTTTGGTAATTCCCTCTCTTGATGCAGGCGCCTGGCTTGGTGAGAGCTTAGGTCCCAGAAGCTCCAGCAGTTGACTACAAAGGGTTCCTGGTGGAGACGGGGAGTGATGTGTGAACAAAAGGAGGTGAAACCAGAGCTGGTATCACACAGATCTCCGGGCAATGCTACACATGCACAAGGTACAAGTGGGAAGCAGCATAAACTCCACCGTGTCTGGCTGCTGAGATGTCCCCAGGAGACATCCCAGCCCAGGACAAGCATCATTTAGAGATAAAAGGCCAACAGGATGGACCAGTGATGTTGAGGAGAAGCAGCAAGGGCTCAATTAACTTTTTAAGGAGAAAAATACCTAAAGGGTTTGGAGTCATAAGGACAAGAAAACCTAAGGCAGGTGGGCTGGAGAGGTTCAGCAGATCCATCCCATCTTCTCATCTGGAAAAACTGCAGAAGTTTTAGAGACTGGGTTAAAATTTCTTCCATCCTTCTTCCAGAAGGAGTGGAAAAAAACTTTTGTGGAGGCTGGCAGGATGTCACCCCACGCTGCTTGGTGCCGGGAGGGATGAACCAACCCTCATCTCCCTCTTCCCAAAGGCCATGGTGACCGGTTGTCCCCCAGGAGAAGTGTCACATTGCACACAGGCAGGTGTCACCCAGCCACCCCGTCCTGTGTGGAATGAGTTTAGGGACCTGATGCAATCCCCAGTGGGGGGACCAGTGCCCAGCAGCATTCCTGGGCATGGAGTCACTTGGAGCTCAGGCAAGACCATTGGAAGAGGGCACTTGGCGTGGGTGAGCGAGTGTGTGCTGGGGAGAGGAGCTGGAGTGTTTTTGGGAGACAGGGATTGCCCAAAGGAAGGGGGGGAGGGGTGTGTGCATCACTCAGATCCACAACATCCTCCCTCTCAGGAGAAAGGGATCAGAGAAGGGCTTGGAGCAACCCGGGCTGGTGGGAGGTGTCCCTGCCGTGGTCTCCATGATCTTTAAGGACATTTCTGAACCAAACTATTCCATGATTCAGGCTCTGGCTTGGGGAAAAGGTGTCTGGCCCAGCTCTGCCCCAGAGAAGCTGTTTGTGCTGCCCAAAATGTGCTGTGTGACCTGGTGTAGGTGTTCCTGCTCTAGCAGGGGAGTTGGACTAGATGATCCCTTTAGGTCCCTTCCAACTCCTGTCATTCTGTGATTCTGTGACTTGTCCCTTCACCTGGAGAGTGGGAAAGGGTCAGGGACTTGGTTGCAGAATTCATCAAAGCCCTTTTTGTAGTCAAGAAATGTGAGTTTTCTGATTTTCTACATATCAATTTAACAAAAGGACTTTGAAAGAGCAACAGGTTCTGATTTCAGACCATCACCATCTGCATAAGAATCGGAACTTAATCCTGATTTCACCCCTGTTCATTCCCAGATAGATTTTTATTGAAGTTACACCCCTGGAAACCAAAGAGTTGAACCCAGACCATCAACTCTTCTTAATTAAGTGTAACTTAACCTCACTAATCAGTTCTGTTAATCACAGGGCACTTGGTCCATCTGCAAAAGGGTGGCAAAGCCTCCTGCAGATGGGAGGTTGTTGGGAGACTGAGGAACACACCAAGTAACTGACTGTGGTGGGACAGAGGACTCACTGTGAGCTTGTAGAGCCCTCACATGAACTTTCCACCCAAGCTCTCACTATCACTTGGTTGTACATGACCCCAAGAGGTCTCTTCTAGGATGTTTGTCCCCCACTGAAGTTTGAGAGAAGGAGCTGCAACTCATCAGCTGCATTTTGAAAAACATGATGAGCGCTGACAGGACCTTTGGAAAACCTGATCCCACCTTGAAAAACCAGCTCCCATCTCTTGAAAAGCTGGTCCACGACAAAGCAGCAGCAACCTCTTCTCCTCCCCTTGCAAGGAGCTCAGTGGTGGAGCAGACTGTCTGCTCCCCCCCGTGTCTCCCTGCCAGAATTAAGCCTTCAAAGATGATCTAAAAAAATAAAAAAAAATTAACAAGTCATTTCTAGGCTGACAGATAAGGAGCATGAAAATGCCATGGGGAATGATTGGCAGTGGAGACACCAGGAGAGGTGAGCTTTAATTACAAGGCTGGCCCTGGTGGCAGGACCTGTCAGATGACTCACTTCCATCGCATCCCTGCTGAGGTTTCTCCTCTTCTCTCTTCTTCCCTTGCACCTCTCTCTGCTGGGCTCTTTCATCAGATGCTGGCTCCTTTGGCTTCCTTACAAGCCTTGAGGCACTGAGTCACCTGTCATCAGGCAGGAACCTGGCAGAAAGCACCTCATGGTCCACCTGACAGAGGTGTCATGCAGCCATCCTGCTCCACTGGTGGAGGAGTCCCTGCTGGGGGACAACCAAGGAAATAAGAAACTCACGGAGGGGGGGGAAAGATACAAGAGGAAGGAGCATGTAATCTTTATCAAAGCAATCAGTGGGGGCTATTTTGCCCCAAATCTTTCAATACAGAAGTTGCAAGGGAGTAGGACACACCTGGCATAGATGGGAATCCTCTGAGAAGCATCTTCATGTTTATAACATCCTTGCAAACCACTGAGGTTTTGATGTTTGTGTGAAATTCAGCAGGGTAACTGATCTTACTGATATTTTCACTGCTTCAGGGGTAGGTTTTTTTCCACTCAACCTCTTCTTATTCCAGATTCTGCCTATAGCAGTCCCAAACTTTTGGAGAGGAAGAGAAGGTCCTTTCAACCACGTGGAAATTGAAGTGATGCCTGGTTTTCAGCTCTTATTTCAGAAGGAAGAAAATCCATAGATGGAGGCCAAAGCTGTTTTACAGTGGAAATCACCATGGGAAAGGTTAGGTCAGAGCAGGACAGGTACAAAAAGGGACCACAGAGAGACCAGATTGCACAGGACAAGGGTTTTCTGACACAAACAACATGAAAGCTGGAAGAGGATGTGACAAGGCAAGTCAAAGCCTCAAAGGGTGAAGATGCTCAAAGAGGAAATTGTTTAAACAAAATAAGAAGAAGCAGAAGGTTAAGCCAAGGAAGGTGCAAGTCAGAGGCTTCTCTGCTGTGGAGGCTTCTGAAAATAAATGGAAAAATTCTCTATTCCCCAAGAGACTTTCAAGGGATGCAAAGGACGTCTGAGGAAAGAATGGCCCAAGTGTTGGATG
Organism: Turnix velox; assembly: GCA_013400935.1. Taxonomy (NCBI): domain Eukaryota; kingdom Metazoa; phylum Chordata; class Aves; order Charadriiformes; family Turnicidae; genus Turnix; species Turnix velox. The sequence goes on from VZTY01017696.1 coordinate 25,181, forward strand.
GAAAGAGATCTTCTTTTCCTTTCAACACACTTTCCCATTTTCCTGTTTATTCCATGTCATATAACACTTTTTTTAAAGTCTAAATTAAACATTTCAAGTTTATTGAACAAAGGCCCCTTCCATGCATCCAAAGAATTCTCTTTTCTACACTTCTGCTTTACAAAAAAAATTAAGATTTCTTTTATCTAGGAATATTATTTGGACAGCAAATCCATTTGCCACCAAAGTCCTCTCCAAGACCATGTCTGTTGTCCAAGATACTGCACACACCCTTCAAGAGAATTTTCCATCTTCAGAAAAGCATTTCATCCAATTTTTTTCCCAAGATCAGCCCTAGGTGGGCCTGATCAAACACAGTGATAGGTTGATAATGCAATGGCTTCCAGTCCACCCTGTGACCAGAGATTTTCTAGTCTTTTGACTCTTTTAGCTTGGAGAGGTTTTTTTTTCTTCTCAGGTTGAACCATAATCCTGCTGAAGGTGGGGTTTTTGCCATGGACATCAGCAGCACCTCAGTTATTTCCCTCTTGGTTTTCCCCTTTTCTTCTGGAGGGTCAAGAGTCAATGGGAAAAAAATCCTCATGGCAAACAGCAAGCAAGAAAGATTAGAAGCACATTTCCTACTCCCGAAAAGGGTGCTGATCCTTTTGAGGGGTTCATTTAGTCTCCTCCAATCCTCCCAGTGAAGGAATGGAATGGTAAATTCCTTCCAGTCTGACCCTCTACACACTCCCACTGCCATCCTCAACCTCCCTTTCCATCCCTTCTGCTCTGTCTTCTCCTAGGGTTTGAGAGTAAAGGTAGCACAGCTCCAACCCATGTCTTCAAGGTTACTAGATCTTGCAGAGGGACCAGTTTCTAAGCTTTGGAAGCTGGTGTTCCCCTCCTCCAGAGCTGGGTTTCCAGGCTCCTGGGGGAGGAACAGAGCCCTGGGAAAAATCTCTTTGGCTGCCAGTCCTAACTATGAGCACTAGAAAGTGCCTCCCAATTCATCTCTCTTTCACTACTCCAGTAAAAACTGGTTTGTGTGGTGCTTTTCTAACCCCAGTCATGGAAACAAAAGGCCCTGCAAGCCCATGCACTGGCAAACCTGCAGTTTATAAAACACTTAACAACCCCTTTCCTACCAGTGCTGACAGCAAAACATCCACCAGCTCTAGAAGGAGAACCATCTGATCTAAATTGAGATTAATTAATGTCTCCCCAGCCTTGTTGCTTTGTCCAAGGAGAGAGGGAGACCCTGTGTGGAGACACGGGGCAGCACAAGCTCTTGTAGACCTCGTGGGAGGAGAAGAACCAGGAGAAGAAGAACCAGGAGAAGAACTCACCTGAGCTCAAAAGCCCCAGGAAGGATGCCCGGGGTACTGGCCCAGCTGGCTGTAATCCTTGCTTGAAACCCAAAAGAAGGCTTAAAAAAAATTTACAAGATTTCTGCTTAAAACCCAACAAAAATTGAGAATCCCAATCACTGCCTCTTTTTATTTTTATTTTTTTTTTGGCCTGTTTCAATTTTAGCATTAAAATGGTGGTGAAGGTGTGAAATGGAGGAGAGAAGGGACAGCAAAGAGACTCCCAGGAATAAAAATTTCAGCTTCCATTTAAAAATGAAATGAGAAAAGCTATATTTTGAACCTATATTTTAAAAAGAAGTGAAGACAAACATGTTTTTTTTTTTGTGGAAAGCAGAGATTTTTGACAGGCAAAGATAATTTGGGGGCTCAAGGATCATATCAAAGACAGGCAACAAAGAAATTATTATGCAATCAATTCTTTTTCCTCTCCACTCCAAAAAACAGCATTTAATTTAAGAGAGGGAGGAAAATAAAATAAACAAAGCAGGAGATTCTCTACTGGCATAGAATATGTGTGACCGTATAAACCTGAAAGCTCTGTTTGTTTGGAGACTAAAACCCATGAGACCACTAGTTTTGGTCTCTTTATCAAGAGGAATCAATAGTGACGAGTAGAACAAATCAAATGTCTTAGTTTTGACACGCTCCTTTTTTTGTTCCTGATCAGTTCTAGATGATCTCTTGAGGTCCCTTCCAATTCTTGACATGGATTCTGTGATTCCCAGGATGAGAGAACTTTGAGCAGAGGACACCATGGACCTCTACACCCCAGCAAGATGCAGAATCATGGAGAATTAGAACAAACTTTGGTGTCATTTATCATTTCATTTCAATCCTGGAGCAATGACTCCAAGACCCTCTGGAAGGCAAATGCTTTAAAGGCAAGGCTTCTCCAAGGCTTTCATGCCCCATCTCCTGCCTGTCCCCTTCAGAGGCTGGAGGAATGACTGAACTGGATTCCTGGTGGGGTGAGTCAGGCTTACAGGGCTGCAGAGGGATGTTCTCAGGGGGTGGGAAACACCATCATTATGGTTTTTTCCTCTCCTTTCCAGCCTCCTCAGCAATGAGCTCCGTGGTGTTTGGGTGATGGAGGGAAGGAGAAGCCAACAGTAGTGGTGGATGATGGGTCAACACTCTGGCATCTCCTCACAGATTGTGTTTAGGAATGTTTTAGGCCAACACAGTGACACAGATCTTGAAGTACCTGACCTATTTCCCCTTGGGACCATCATCAAAATGGCCTTAGGGACCAATGAAGGTGTTTAACCTGAATAACTTCAGCAGTAGCCACAGAACACCTGATCCTATGTGGGTTGCATCCTCAGCAGGGGCATGGAAGGGGTCAATATCAGGACCTTCAACCCAGTTGCCCCAATAGCAGCATGAAACAGGATTTCTTTGCCATTGCAATAAACAAATCCCACCTGAGAAACCAAGACACAGTCAAAGAATTCATCTCACACCCAGCAGAAGTCCTGCACAAGCCAAGAGGGGATGGCAGCCATCCCCCAAACCAGTCCAACCCTTGGCTGCATCCCCAGGATGGGAACCAAAGCCCAAACCTCATTCACTGTGGTGGGAGAGTGAGTCAAAAAGAGGGGGAAAAGGGGTTACTTTGCATTTCCAGCTGTGCTGATGGGGTAATCCCAGGCTGCAACCAGCAAAAGGACTCAGGGGCTGCTCAAGTCTGCTGGTCTTCAGCAGGCAGAGGTGGTAACTTTCCTCTGCTGCCTTCACAAAGAGATTTGCCTACTTCAGAAAATCACAAAAGGACACAGTTTTCATGCCCTATCACCACTCACGGCACTTTCAGAAGCTGTAATTTTCCTCTGATGCCTTCAGGAGCAGGAGCCTTTTGACAAAAGCTGAGGCTGTGATGTGTTTACCCAGTTCCAAGAACTAGGAGACTTTTTTTTTAAAAACCAAAGGAAAGCAAAGCCAGCACAACACAACACAACAACTCAGGGTAAATGTGATGAGACAAGAGCTAAAAAATCATGAAAGTTCTCAAGGCTGGTGTTGAAAGAGGAGCCCTTTGTATGTTAATCATCTTTCCCCTTCTGTGCCCAACTGCTAAAGGACAATTCAAGAGATGAGTAGTTAAACATGTCCAAGGACAGCCACATCTCTTGGCACGTTGCTGAAAGCTGCCCCACCCCAGGAGGCCACCAGCAGGGAGCTGCACTCCTCCAAACCTCCTTCCTCTCCCTGGTCCCAAAAAGGAGAGGGAACAGCCATTTTGCAGCTATTTCTAGATGCTGGTGAGCACTAGAAGGGCTGTGAGATGCTGAGGGAAAGTCTTGGGTGGCAAACAGGTTGGGTGCAGGAAGGAGGAACCTATGGAGACCCAAATTGAGACCTGGTCTAATGGTCTAGTGGGAGGTGTCCCTGCCCATGGCAAGGGGGGTTGGAACTAGATGATCTTTAAGGTCTCTTCCAACCCAAACCATTCTATCTATGATTCTACAAATTGTGCTGGTGTCACTTATATATTCACAGAATCATAGAATGCATTGGGTTGGAAGGGACCTCCAAAGGCCACCTAGTGCCACCCCCTGCAGTGAGCAGGGACATCCTGCACTACATCAGGTTGCTCAGAGTCTCAGAAAGCCTGGTGTTGGATGTCTCCAGGAACGGGACCTCCACCAGCTCTCTGGGCAACCTGTTCAAGTGTCTCACCACCCTCATGAGGCAGAATTTGTCCTGGGTATCCCCTGCCTTTCACTAAGACAGACACACACTGACCTCACTTTGTGACTCAGAGCTGCTGGTTTCCTTCTGCTCTGCTGCTCATAACTAAAAACCAAAATCCCACCCCACAGCAGGCTGATGGATGTGTTTCCCACCACCCTTTATCCCTATGAGTCCCTGGGATAGATCCAGCCACAAGGCCTTTCTTCAAATCCAAGTGGCTTCTAAGACAAGGCTCATCTCCTTGGTAGAGCATCTCACTGACCTTTCCCTCTGCTCCCAAGGATTTTGGTGGTAAGCAAGACCAGGTTCCCTCCACAAACACACGAGCAGTCTGCCTCCAAGAGGACTGGGAAGACCTGGGTGTCACTGCCAGCTCCTCCACCTTATGAAAGACACTTTTTATTCCTCAGTTTCCTTCTCTGCAACGACCATGGCCACAGGGGTCTCCTTCCCTGTGGTGACACCAGGGCTCAGGATGGTTTTAATGGTGAGTCTGGCTCTGTTGAGCATGGGCTGTTGTCACTTCCAGTGAGTTATTCCTGTGCTTGCTCCAGCAAAATCACAATCAGTCCCTGTGATAAAATACCTGGGACTCCACACCCAGGAGAGTCAAGGCAAGGCAGAGCCATGGAAGTGGAGGTTGGCACCTCAGCATGGGCTCCAGAGGACACTGGTGGTGCATTCCTTCCCTTTGCCCACTGCAATCACCCTAAAATCCAGCTCTGAACCTGCTTTTAATTTCCACAGCAGGTCCAGGAATGAGCCCCTTTCCCCTGGGCTTGTTTGTCAGAACCCATGAGGTTCATCAGGGTGATTTCTCCTCACCTCTGTAATTTTCCTGGGGACCAAACTGATTCAAATTGAGACTCCAGGCTTTTCAAACCACAAACCCTGCAGTAAATAAGGGTTAAAGGCATTTCCAGGCATGTCTATAAATTTTCTAGTGTCTGTTTCATCCTGGATCTTTTTTTCCCCCCTCATTTCTTTTCCATCAGACAAGCTCGCTGCCTGGCTTCAGACACACAAGAAAATCCCTGTACCTTCAGCATCAACTTCTTCATGTTCCTCAAGTTCTCTGTTGGGCTGGGAGGTGGAAAAAGGGGAGATACAAGGGAGGTGATTTGGAAATAAGTGACTCTGGGTTGCATTTTACAACACTGGATTGTTCCAAGGAAGAAACTAACACCCCAGGACTGATCCTTTGGGATGTTTCACAGGCATTATTGGGGCAGCAAGGCATCACCCAAGCTTCTTTCAACCCTGGCAGTGTAATTTTGGCTTGTTTGATGGTAGAGAGCAAAACTTCTTCCCCCTAAAGTCAAGCTATTTGCAGAAGCCACATCTGTTAGGTGCCATTGACCTTGGAGAAGAGCAGAGGCAAAGCTGGAAATAAAACCCAGCAGCCCCGAGCCCTCAGGCTCTGTCTTATCCATAGTGTTTAGCTTTATGTTTATGTAAAATAAACTCTTTCTGGAATTATTCAGCATCATAATGATGGGTAGGTAATTACCTGTAACATTATACAAGTCCTAATAATCACAGATACAAAAACCATTTTGAAATAATGTTGGGTCACGACACCACCCAAGGAAAGAGAAATCCTCTCCCAGTTTCCCAAGCAGATGTTCCTTTGTCTGAGGCAGCCACCACTAGATCTTAATCACCTGCAGAACCCAGGTTTTTTGGGAAAAATCTGACTAAGTGGCAATATTTTACACCACCAGGGACTTGCATCCCTTCTTCACATACGAGGGATCACTCAGCAGTGGCAAAAAGAGAAGAGTCACCTCTTGCTCATGGGGACAAGGGGTCAATGTTACAGCCCCCCTTATGTAAATGCAACTGCTTTTGAGTTTCTCAAACTCCTGAAATAAAGGGATGTCCACTCATTTGCCTCACTTCTCTCTTTGGTGTGAGATCCCTGATGCCAAGCCCACTTCCTGAGGGACAGCCCTCTCCTTGAAGGACATTTGCCTTCACTTGGCCCTCTGCAAACCCACGTCCAGGCAAGGTTCAGCACCTTTAGAGGACCTAAAATGACTGAGAAAACCAGCATCAGAGCCTGTTCTCCTGAAGCTGCCTGTACTGAGCACCAGTTCTGAAGCAGAAGGGGGAGAAAGGTCTGAGTGACAGGCAAGAAGGGGAGAAAGGAGCCTCTAATCAGATGCAAGACAAGTCGACACCCCATGATGAGCCCCAAGCTAGCTCCAAGGAGGCTGGTACAACACACATGTGGAGGCACAAGTTCTTCATACTCAAGGTCAAACACCTCCCCTCTCAAAAACTATGCACAAAAGAGAGGCCATGTGTGAGTATGGTCACTGGGACCCTGGGGGCATGGTGGATGAAGGTATTTTGGGGCACAGGAGGTAACTTCCAGGCACCCTACTCAGTGTGGTGGGAGTTGCAGGCACTGAGATGCTCCCAGCAATGGGTCCTATCAGGGAGAGAGGAGCTACCCACCCACCTGCTGCTGACAAGGACATACCAAGGGGACTCAATGGAAAGGCTGGCTGGGAACTGGGAAGGGCTTTTTTTTTTTGCCATGAGGAATCTTTAAGTTCTGTTGACAAAGTCTTTCAAGGTTCTCTGGGAAATCCTTTGATGTGAGTCAATGACCCCTGGAGAACTGCTCACTTCCAGTTCTGCTTGATTCAGCATGGCCTTTGTGGAAGAACAAGGATCCCCTGAAACAAGCCTTGGACTTGCAACCCAGGAGAAGTTGAAACTGAAGCTGGTGGTGAGTGCAACAGCAAGCTCAGCAGCTCTGCAATGCTGGGGGAGATCCAGAAGAATCAGCCAAAGTCTTCTCCACAGTGAGACCACCACCAGGAAAGTGATGGCAGGAGGCAGCAGAGTGGTCTTTCTGTACAAGGAATCCCTCTGCACCAGCAAAGCTTGAACTCATTAATGTTTATAAATATGGAAAGGGTGAGTGTCAGGAAGATGGAGCCAGGATCTTCTCAGTAACCTCCAATGATAGGACAAGGGGCAATGGGTGCAAACTGGAACAGAAGTTCCACAGAAATATGAGAAAAAACTTCATCAGGGTGAGAGAAGAGTGTCCCAGGCTGCCCAGAGAGAGTGTGGGGTGTCATTGTCTGAAGACATTCAAACCCCACCTCATGTGTGACCTTTTCTGGGTGTTTCTGCTCCAGGATGGGACTAGATGATCTCTTGAGGTCCCTTTCAATCCCTGACATTCTGGGATTCTGTTCAGAGGTGATTTCTGTGGGGTCTCCTTCTCTGGAGACATTCAAACCCCACCTGGATGCCTTCCTGTGTGATCTGATCAAGGTCTAGGAACAGGGACTAGATTGGACTAGATGATCTCTTGAGGTCCCTTCCAATCCCTGATGTTCTGTGAAAGCTCCTGCTTGTAGAGTTCCCCTAGAGTAGAATCCACCCTCCCACCAAAGCCAGGACTAAGTTCTGCACAGAGCTTCCAGGTGAGGATGAACCCAAAACCCAAACTGCAGCAGCACAAGCCATCAGGCAGTTCTCAAACTGGTGTGTCAGCAGCAGGGTGGTGGGAAGGTGCTGCTGGTGCTGAAGGCTGCCCTGGTGGCATTGGCAGGGCCTCTGGCTGACATAAGGCTTCCAGCAAAGGGCAGAGCTCTCCTTCCTCCACAGCCATGCCCAGCAGATGGTGGAGCCCCACGTGACATCCAGCTGTGTCAGCAAGAAGCAAGTTGCGGCGTGAGACAACATTGCGATGTCCTCCATGACATCACTCTCTGGGATGAGGGCTTCTGCCTGAGCCCAGGGAGCAGCAGGTCATGCTGGGAGTTACTGGGATTACAACATACCCACCACAACTGGCCCACGTGGACCTGGGCCATGGTCACCCTGGGCATGGCCAGGGAAGTGAGAGTAGAATCATAGAATGGTTTGGGTTGGAAGGGACCTTCAAGATCATCTAGTTCCAACCCCCTGCCATGGGCAGGGACACCTCCAATTAGACCAGGTTGCTCAGTGCCTCATCCAGCCTGGCCTTAAACACCTCCAGGGATTGAGGGGGCATCCACAGCATCTCTGGGCAGCCTCTCCCACTGTCTCACCACCCTCACAGGAAAGAAGTTCTTTCTTATACCTACCCTAAGTAGCATCAAGAGGAGAGCTCTGCCCAAAGTCCTCCAAGAGCCAGCATCCTCTACCTCCAAGACTTCCTTGGGAAGTTAAAAGTTAAGGGCTGAAACCTGATTTCACTGGTTCACTCCAAATTAACCCTTCCCACCCAAGCTCTTCATCTCCTCCTTCAAACCGTCTGGACTTCTTGTGCCATGGTGGTGTTTGTGTCACAGGTAGCATTGGAAAGCCAAGGGGAAAGAGGGTTAATTCCCACCAACAGACCTTCCCGTGGACTGGGGATTTTGTGATGGCCTGGATTTCTTCTTTTGTGCTGCTGGTAGGTTTGATTTTATTCTTTTTTTCATTGCAATAAACATCCTGCAAGGGAAAGAGGCTGACAGTGTGTTTGGTGAGCACACTTGGGATGGAGGAAGCCTCATCCACAAGCTCCTAAAAGCTGTTTTTGAAATAAAAAAAAAAAGTATCTCTTAAGTTTTTCCATTGAGTTCTGAGCAAAGCAGTTCTGAACATGGTAAAGAGCCTCAGGACTCCAGTCAAAAGGCAATGACTGACCAAAAGGCCAGAGATACAGAGCACTACATCTGAAATGAGGGACGTAATTTTTGGTTGCACTGGGGCCCCCAGATTCTCTGGTCACACTCACTTGGATAAGTCCAATAGCTCTCATGCCACGACACATTTCACAGAGGAAAATTCCCCTTTGTCTGCAGAGGACTTTCTTGACTTGTAGACATTGATCCTTGGGGAAGGGAGGTCAGGAAAGGTCAGTGAGGTGAGCACAGGGCTTGGATTATTTGATCACACACTGGAGCGAGGAGCCTGTCCCCCAGCTATTCCCACCCCCCTCCAGGTCAGTGACCCTCCAGAGGAATGGGCAGTTGCAGGCGCAAGGTGGGGGATGTTGGTTCTCACCATCATGCCCAGAGAGGCTGTGGATGCCCCCTCAATCCCTGGAGGTGTTTAAGGCCAGGCTGGATGAGGCACTGAGCAACCTGGTCTAATTTGAGGTGTCCCTGCCCATGGTGGAGGGGTTAGAACTAGATGATCTTGAAGGTCTCTTCCAACCCAAACCATTCTATGATTCTATGATCCCTTACTCTGAGGAGTGTTTTGCCTCAAGGAGCAGAAAAAAAGTCTCTTCAAAGGGCATTTTAGGATAAAGTGCCAGGATAAGACATGCTGTAGCATCTCTCATACAGCGAAAAAAGCCCCAAAATCTATGGCTCCAAAGTCCTGAGTGACATCATTTCCCCTTTCCCTCGCACTTTGGTGTTGCAAAACATTCCTAAACACAAGCAGAAAGGTCTTCACAGCCCCACATGGAGGCAAAACCTTCTCAGCAGGGGAGAGAACATCCACAACCCTGTTTAGGGCCATGACTTGTTTACATGGAACAGGAGAGAAGCGTGGAATAAGAAAGATCTGCACTTGGATGAAGTGCCCGAGTGCATTTGATGTGCCTTGGAAGGGCTGACACAGCCATGGTTTAGATGGGATTCATCTCTTCAGGAGCCATTTGGATGTTGGACTGGATGTTGGATCACCATCACAAGAGAGGTGGAACAGAAGCTTGGGCAACTAAGCCTGGAAAACAGCGACTTGGTCAGACTTTCCAAAACTCCTGGGCTAGGATTCTCATCAAGGAAGAAGGCAGATGTTGGGTTTGCCCACTTTATGGACAGCTAATGCTATTAAAGCATGGTCCTCCCACATTAACCATCTTTGTTTTGACTCCAAGCCTTCCACCAGGACCTCAGCAGAACAATTAACATGAAACCCAAACCCAGGTATTAAATAAATAAAAAAACAAACTCGAGATTCATGCTTTAGCATGCTACAGCTTTCCAGTCTTTTCCAGGACATGGGGGAAGGTTCCACAAGGAGGTGGTGGAGGTCCCATCAAGCCTGGAGATATCCAAGTCCAGGCTTGCTGAGGTTCTGAACAACCTGATCTAGTGCAGGATGGAACTAGATGATCTTGAAGGTCCCTTCCAACCCAAACCATTCTAAGATTCCATGGGGACTCCTTCATGCTTGGGGAGAGGAGATGCCCACATCTTTAATGAGGATGTGAGTTTGGACACAGGAGATACCTGGATACCACCAGGAGATTTCCTGAGGGATGCAGGCAGGGGAGGGTTACAGCACCTGGAAGAAGGTGATTTATGAGTTCCCCAGCTCATTTCCAGCTCCCAATTTAAACCCTCTGCCCTTCCTCCAGGAGATAAAGATCCTGGGCAGGTAAGGATTGGACTAGATGGCATTTGAAGGCCCCTTCTAATTCTGTGATTCTATGATTCTGTAACAAAATCAACACAAGGGACTCCTTCCCCTAAAGATTCTATCTAGGAGACAGAGGGAGAGGCACTAGATCCCTCCTTACCACCAGTTCTCCATTAAAGATGACCCATCCACCATCTGCAGCAGCACCCCAGCACCAGTATGTGATACCAGCACCACCAGCACAAGATACCAGCAGCAGCAGCACGTTATTACAACCAGAAAGAAGGAAGCCGAAGGGTTAAGAAGCAGATCAGTGCCTGTCATCAACCACCCTGGATGAGCCCCAAGTCTCCCGTGGTGTTGGTACCTGGGCGCCTACCTCTGTCTCTGGGGTGGAGTCCTTCTAACCACAGGGCAGCCTCGCCTGCATTCCTGCTCCCTGAGTGACAGCTCGGGGGAGAGAAGCTCAGCTCCAAACCCAAGCCTTGGCAGGAGAAAAGATGCCTCCTGCAGGGCCAAGTCAGACTCGCACTGGGAAATCTCCTGACTTAGTAGAAACAGGTTGAGGAAGGCAGGAGCCAAGGGCTTTGGCACCGGCGGGTGTTTTGCTGGAGATGTTTTTAGGAGCTGGTTGAATTTGCCAGCTTGCATCTCCTCAGATGTCTGAGCAATATCCTAGCAGGGAATTAGGCAGGTAATAAGGGCTTGGAAGCAGGAACAACCACAGTTGGATTAAGATGTAGGCACTGAAGGCCCTTTGCTCAGTTCCCTGGCTCAGGGAGACTTGGGATGACATCAGTCTTTGCTTGTGCCCAGTACAAGAGTTTTTGGCACCATTTACAAGAAGAACTGTGTGTGAGCCCATGACACTTGCCCATGTTCAAAGACAAGGTCCAGCAGAGGGATGAGCACCACTTGGTGTTGTTAGAACCCATGACCCCCTTGTTTTGAAGGTGGCCAGAAGAGCTGCTGCCACCACGAGGAGCCACCAGACTGGTGGGTGGCAGCTCTGGGGTAACCACAGGCAGTTTCAGAGGTACCGGGTGGTTTCCATTCAGCCCTGGGAATGACCAGAGGTTGTCCAGGGCTGGACTTCCTACCTGCTGGAATTCTAGCCAAAGCCAGAGGCACAAACACCTCCAATGTGGTTTAAAGGAGAAGAACAAGCCCAGGGACTGAACCCCTCAGCCCATAGGCAGAGGGTAAAGGCCTCCAGTTGAGGCTGCCCTGAATCTCATGAGGGTGTTTAAGGAGTGAAAACAATGAAGTCAGGACTACTGGTGTCCCAGGTAGGGATGGCTCTTGGACTACCCCAGAGATTTGAGGTCAGGACTGAAGAAAACTGCTCTCATAGTAGACCCTCTCCCTTGATCAGTCATTCATGATGTTCCCTCTACATTTTTCTGCCCAAGAAGTGCTACAGACCCTCTGGAAGGAGCTGGATTTGGCTGGTGGCAACCTTTTGACAGAGACACTGGTTCCAGTTTTCACCAGCAAACACAGAAATGCTCTTTCCTCCTGCCTTTCCTTCACTTCTCAGCCCTCGCTCATTCATGTTCAGAGGAGACACTTTGTCAAAGGGACTCGTGGGGACCCTTAGAGTACTTTTATCCAATTACACTTTAACCACACCTGTGATTCCTGGCAAGGTCTGGACACTGTCAAGGGGAGCAGGGGTTGGCTTTGTGCTCATAGATTCAATCATTCACTGGGAAGCAACCCAAAGAGCAAAAGCTCTTCCCTTTCATGCCCCCGTTCCCCACTCCAGATCAAGGTGGACATGACAAGAAAAATGGAAACATTCCAAAAACAAAATTTCACCCCCCTCCCCCAAATCTCTTCCTGTTGAGTCATGTCAAGACCTGATGTTACAAGAAAGGCACAGTAAAAAACCTTTTTTTTTTTTTTCTGATTTAATGGAAAACAGTGAAACTAAAAATGACCAAATAGTCTTCCTTGGGGGAATGAAAGCAAGAAACCTTCAGAATTTCTGACAGACTGGGACAAAAAGCTAAACTGATTCTTTCCCAATGAATTAATACACTTAGGGGAAAAAAAACCCAACAAACCTAAACCATGCCCACAGGGTTGGAAAGAAATTTGAAGGTCATCTAGTTCCAACCCCCTGCCATGGGCAGGGACACCTCCCACTAGACCAGGTTGCTCAATGTCTCATCCAGCCTGGCCTTAAACACCTACAGAGAAAGGCTCTGGGCAAATTCTCTGAAGACAGTGTCTTAATATTTGGTGGCAGCCAAAAAAGCCAAGAGAAATGGGTACCAGCAGGCAGGTGGTGCTGAAGACAACCAGAGAGTACTGGTTTGCTGCTACATAAAACCTTATGTGCCATGGCAGAGGGGTTGGAACTAGATAAACTTTAAGGTCCCTTCCAATCCAAACCATTCTATGATTCTGTGACATCATGCACTTCTGGTCACTGTTCTGGTCAAGATGTGGAGCTACAGAAGCTGCAGAGAAGGCTGTCCTTCTCTGGGCAACCAACACAATGGAGAAGGTGCCTGATATGGAGAGGATGGAAAGAAAACTATTTTACAATTTTTTAAAAACAATCTCACATTCTTTGATCAAAAAGTAATTCCAAGCAATGACCAGAAAGGTTATTGCTGTAGAAGATATTAATCTGCTAGGCTCCTACCAGAATGGAGGTCTCTTTTTTTCTCTTCTTCCACACTGAATGGAGGTTTGTAACACCCTCAGCTCCCAGATCATCTTTCCAGTAGGAATGGGAACAGCCAGTCCTACAGGTTGCCATCTGGCTCCAGTTCTCTGGGGAAGCAAGACAGGTGAAGGCTGGTTATAGTTGACCCCAATTCCTCAAATAGCCCCAATTGCTGAGGAGATGGGTAAATAAGCCACCTCAGAATGGACCCAGGTGTCCTGCTGCCCTATGGCCTGGGAGAGAAACCTTTGAGCACCCCTGCCTTGCCTCCAAAGAGCATTGACAGTGTTTTACTTCAGAGAGTATCTGTCAGCCCCAAGAGTTTAAAAGCTCTGGAATCAAATTCTTAATGACCCTGGGAGGACACAATGGAGGCTGTCAGCAGACAGCACATCACAGGCTGCCGTTGTCAAAGGGAATCAAGTGTTAATACCACTTGGCTTTGCCAGGGAAAGTTGGCTACTGGGGAGAGGATCACAGAATCAATCACAGAATCACAAAATCACAAAATATCAGGGATTGGAAGGGACCCCAAGAGGTCATCTAGTCCCATTCCCCCCCTGGACCAGGAGCCCCAAGATCAGGTCACACAAGAAGGTGTCCAGCAGGGGCTTGAATGTCTCCAGAGAAGGAGACCCCACAACCTCTCTGGACAGCCTGGGACACTCTTCTCTCACCCTCACCCTGACAAAAGTTCTTTCTCACATTTCAGTGTAACCTCCTGTGTTCCAGCTTGCACCCATTGCCCCTTGTCCAATCACTGGAGATCACTGGGAAGAGCCCGGCTCCATCCTCCTGACACTCACCCTTTCCATATTTATAGATGTGACTGAGGTCACCCCTCAGTCTCCTCCAAGCTGAAGAGCCCCAACTCCTTCAGCCTTTCCTCAGAAAGGAGATGCTTCAATCCTTTCATCATCTCTGTGTCTGTCCACTGGACTGTCTCCAGCAGTCCCCTGACCACTCCAGATGTGGTCTCACCAGGGCAGAGATTCCTACTGGTTTGGTTTTGGGTTTGTTTTTTTTTTTTTCTTTACAGAAAGGATAAAACCAGGTCAAACTTTGTATTTCAAAGATGGGGACAGGAGGATCTGGTAGAAGGCAAAAAGATTTGGCTTGTTTATTTAAATGTAAATTCTCCTCAGTCCCAGAATTTTGTGGCAATTCTGGATGACTCTTTTCATCACCACCAGAACTCAGAGTGTAAAAATATTTTTCCTGTGGTGTTAAAGACTTCTAGGATACCTAGAAGAGTAGGATATCTACTCATGGGTTCAAGTCCATGTTCCAGTCTTATCAGAGTTGGGCTGATGGTCAGACTCAATGTGAAAGGTCCCTTCCAACCTATATGATTATTATCTTATGATCTAGACTTCCCATCCCATGTAAAGTTTAGTTTTGACAGTACACAGAAATTAGAAGCTCCCTAAAATCTTGGCTTTTGAAAGCAAGGTTTCAGTTGGCATTGTTTTATTCTCTTTTTTTTAAAATATATTTTATTTTAGTCCCACAGAAAATCCACTTTGGGCTAACCCAAAACCCAAACCCAAAGAGAAAAGCATCCTCAAATTGCCATCAGATATTTACAAAGCTCCAGTGATGGGCAGCATCTCCAGGTTTGTCTCATCCTCCTGCCCATCACAAATTCCAGGTCTTTATAATCAAACCTGTAGAATGTGCTGGAATTTAAGCTCTAACTGTGTTTGTTTCTCAACACTGTTGACTGTCTTGAGTTGTGACATGCGTGTCAGTGAAAGGGGGTGAATTTTTTACTTCTGCAGTCATGCAGATGTAATCACCAGCCTGGTTATCATTACACCAGTGTAAACACACCTCAACCAATGTGACCTGTCCACCTTCCTTTGCCAGACCAGGACAGCAGCAGAAAGTGCCTCTTGCCACCAGAAATGTGCCCATGGGTCCCACTCTTCAACTCTAGAGACAGTGAAGAGGGGAGATTGACCTGGATGTATAGCTCAGTGGGGAGAGCATCGCACTCCTAATCTGAGGGTCAGGGGTTCGTGTCCCCGTCCAGGTATGAGGCTTGTCAGAGTTGGGCTGATGGTTGGACTAGATGATCTGAAAGGTCCCTTCCAACCTAGATGACTATGACTATGATTCAGGCTGGAGAGAAGAAAGAAGTTCTTTGCTGTGAGGGTGGTGAGACACTGGAAGAGGTTGCCCAGAGAGGCTGTGGATGCCCCCTCAATCCCTGGAGGTGTTTAAGGCCAGGCTGGATGAGGCACTGAGCAACCTGGTCTAGTGGAAGGTGTCCCTGTTCATGGCAGGGAGTTTGGAACTAGATGATCTTCAAATTTCTTTCCAACCCAAACCATTCTATGATTGTATGCCTTTACTGCAGTATGGCCACAGCACCCAGAGAAGGTCTCATATCCACCCACAGTCCTCACCATGCAACCCCACATGGCAGTTCCTTGGTAAGACCCTTCCTGGCACAGCTCCTTGGGACATCTATCAGCTGGTGTCACACTCGATGTGTGTCTCAGCCTTGCCCTCCAAGCCCTGAGATGATGTCAGGGAGAGGTTGGCCCAGTGGCCAGCCAAAGATCTGTCACTGGCCCTGCCAGAACTAACAACAAAGACAAATGGGGCCATCACAGTAAATGGCTCTTAATGGGCTGCAGGAGGCAATTGGTTGGGCCCTGATGGCTGGGCACCATATGTGAATTCTTTGCTAATGACCCCAAATTGGTCCAATTTGTTCCCAGAGCTGGGTAGGGACTCGTGCACCCTAAGAGTTTCAACATGAGCAGAGCCCTGCATGGAAATAATTTTGCACTTGTATGGATGCTTCCCCACTCCACATCCCCCCCAACAAATGGGGGGTGGAAATAAAAAGGGGCAAAGAGGAAGCTGGAGCTTTCAGCTGCACAACTGGGGGCTTTTCATCATTTTCCACTTAATGCTCCTTGTCTTGAGGGGGAAAAAAAGACAAGGATCTAAAGAGATTGGATGTGAATGAACGAGACAGGGAGGTTCCAGGTGATGGCTAATGGTAGCATTGATCTAGCACTAGAAATAAGCTGAGCTTTGCTGGAAACAGAAGAAGACACTGCCCATGAGGGCTCCACGTCCAACAGAAGTGAGGTGGAGCTGTGAAAAAGGAATATTGGGAGAAATGAGCCTCAAGGAAGAACAGACTTGGCACAAGGGTGTTCAGGATGCTGGGATTGGGGATGAAGGTTCAGGATGGATGGCTGCTTCATCTTGAACTTATATTGTAAACCCATGCCCTTTCCGAAAGCCTCAGCTCCTGGAACAACTTACTGAGTGGAGAATCTCTCACCTCTCTGAAAGCCTCAGGTCCTTGATACACTTGTTGAGTGAGGAATCTCTCCCTTCTCTGAAAGCCTCAGCTCCTGGAAACAACTTGTTGAGTGGATAATCTCTCCCCTTTCTGAAAGGCTCACCTCCTTGATGCACTTGTTGAGTGGGGAATCTCTCCCCTCTCTGAAAACCTCAGCTCCACTTGTTGAGTGGAGAATCTCTCCTGGCATCTTCAAAACTTGGAGATGAGGCTGAGAACACAGCCCAAAGAGGTGGTTTTTAAAAAGATCTTGTCATTTTTGGGAGAGAGAAAGGTCTTGTGAGTTTTTGGGTGCTTGATATTTGAGTCATTTGGGTTCAAATTCCCACCGGTGTCAGGGCAATGGGGTGAGTGTTAGCCAAGAAAAGAAGGTCCTTTCACTGTGAGGTTCCCCACCTGTAGAACATGGCAGTGGAACTCCCTGGGTTGGAGTGATGGAAAGAAGAGGGAAGATTTAGGCTGGAGATAAGAAGTTCTTTGCTGTGAGGGTGGTGAGACACTGCAAGAGGTTGCCCAGAGAGGTTATTGAAGCCCCCTCAATCCCTGGAGGTGTTTCAGGCCAGGCTGGATGAGGCATTGAACAACCTGGTGTAGTGGGAGGTGTCCCTGCCCATGGCAGGTGGTTGGAACTGGATGATCTTGAGGCTCCCTTACAACCCAAACCATTCTTTGATTCTATGAAAGGTAAGGTGTTTCAGGTAGGGCTGTGGTGCAGAGCTTGGAGTGAGGGCTGACACCCAGAGCACCCATCTGCCTTGGCAGGGAGATTAAGTCAGACCTGCAGCCTGAATGGCAGGAGGAAGATTACAAGTGGCTTCCTGTACCCTTTATTCAAAAATAAGCTACTTTGACCCCCTCTTTTAAACCCTGCCCTCCTGCCCCCTCCCCAGCCCCTCTGGACCATCCCAGCAGTCACACCCTCTATTGAAAAGGCACATTGTTCTGCTCCTACCTTGCCTTCACCTCTCTCCTGTGATCAGATGTTATGGCACTAATTATCTCTCTCCCTGCCTTCTGGACTATCGAGACATTCAATCAAAGGTCACCTGGGTCATCTTTCATTGGGAAGAAGAGACATCACCAGGAAGGTAAAGTTTCGGAGCATCCTTTGATGCTAAGCAGGAATTACAGTCCAGCTCTCCTGGGATATTCACTGCTCATGGCTGCTCCAAGGCACTGAAAGGTTTCTCTTTTGGACTTTTTTTTCCCTTAAACTTTCTTGTGAACTATCAAACCTTTGGAGACTCTGCAAGCCCACCAGGTTCACTGGAAAACAAGCTTCCACCCTTCTAGGTTAACACCTTGGGTCCTTCTGGCTCATTAAGTAAGATGCTGAGTTTTCTGTTGATTCATAACCCTTGGCTTTAAAATTCCAGCTCAGGTCTTTGCACCTCATTAATGTTTATAAATATGGAAAGGGTGAGTGTCAGGAGGATGGAGCCAAGCTCTTCTCAGTGACCTCCAATGAAATGGGTACAAGCTGGAACATAGAAGATTCCAGAGAAATGTAAGAAAAAACTTCTTCACAGTGAAGGTGATTCTGTGATTCTGTAATTTGATGGTAGGATCTGCTGCACTTAGAGTCTCCTGGGTGGAGATCACTCTTCACGTTCTCCATCATCACCCTCCAAAAGCCATCACAGGCAACTCAACAAACTTGAAGGATGTGTTGGAGGCATCTCTCGTTGTTTCTGGTCAGAGCCTATGAGGGGAAAAGGGCTCAAGATCACCCAAACTGGGAAGTATTTTTTCACAGAATATCAGGAAGGGACCTCAAGAGATCATCTAATCCATTCCCCCTGCCAGAGCAGGAACACTCACATCTGGTCACACAGGAAGGCATCCAGGTGGGTTTTCAATGTCTCCAGAGAAGGAGACCCCACACCCTCTCTGGGCAGTCTGGGACACTCTGCTCTCACCCTCACTATGAAAAAGTTCTTTCTCCTATTTCTGTGGAACCTCCTGTGTTTCAGCTTGCACCCACTGCCCCTTGTCCTATCATTGGAGATCACTGAGAAGAGCCTGGCTCTATCCTCCTGACACTCAACCCTTACATATTTATAGACATGACTGAGGTCACCCCTCTGTCTCCTCCAAGCTGAAGAGCCCCAGCTCCCTCAGCCTTTCAGAAGGGAGATGCTCCCATCCCTTCATCATCTCTGTGTTTCTGCGCTGGACTCTCTCCAGCAGTTCCCTGTCCTTCTTCAACTGAGGGCCCCACAACTGGACACAACACTCCAGATGTGGTCTCACCAGGGCAGAGCAGAGGGGGAGAAGAACCTCTCACCACCTACTGACTACACCCCTTCTAATACACACCAGGATGCCATTAGCCTTCTTGGCCACAAGGACACATTGCTGGCTCATGGTCACCCTACTGTCCCCCAGGTCCCTCTCCCCTCCACTGCTCTCTAACAGAAATCACTAGAAGTCAGTGAGATGGGAGACACAGCAGTAGGATTTGTCTCTGAGCCCCCTGCAGTGGAGGTTCCTGCCCAAGTCCTCATCCCAAAAAACCTGAAGCAGGTGAAGAAACCAGCCAAGGTTCTTTGGTTTCTACAAGCGGAGGAGGAGGTAGGGTTTCCCCTTGTTTGCATGCTGATGAGTCCCACAACAGAGGTGCCCTCAATACTGATATCTCCTGCCTGTGAAGGAAGATGTAGAGATTTCAGCCTGGCTCCAGCCTGGAGGGCTTCATGATTTGAAGGAAAGACAGTCTGGCTCTGCTGTAACATCCTTCCTGAGGGCTCCAGAGACTGATGCTTCAAGACCTTCCCCATCTTTGCAGAATTTGAAGGTGAAGCTCATGTCTGGGAGAGAAATTGCTGCAAGGTCAGCTCTGCTGTGGCCTGTCTGGATTCAGACTGGCACCACACAGTCTCTGGGATGAGGTATCCCCTATATGGTACCTTTTTATTTGCCTGGTTTGTTTTTTTTTCCTTTCCTTCCACCCTCATCTTCCTGCTCTTTTGAAATACACGAGTCTTTACATAGGTGCCAGGGCTCTGTGATGCTTCCCTGTGTTGTCTCCTTTTCCCTCAGATAAGTTTCTTCCACCTTGAATAGGGGTGAAGAAGAAAGAGCCAAGAGAGCAAAGAGAAGAAGGAGAACAAAATGTCCTGGAGGGACTTGGTTATGACCCACTTAGAGAAAAAGTGCTCAGACATTAAAGAGAAAACATTTTTTACATGGAAAAGCTTCTCCAGATGCTGAGTTTCCCTCCACACGTTGTACTTTCCTTCAGCAAACACCAGTTTCGAGAGAATACTTGAACTCCAAAAAATGGGAAGCACTGACTTGAATCTCATCACACCCTCCCCTGGGCTCTGCACTCCAAGAGACCACAGAAGTGAATCTGAAGAGGCAACACAGACAATAAAGAGGATTAAGAAAACACAAAGCACCAGGAAAGATTCTGTGTGTCCTCACGCCAGGAGCTGCCATTTAGCCTTGGGCAAAGAGGCTCGAAAGTGCTATTGTTGTAGAGGTATGGAGGAGTGAAGGGTTGAGTCCATGGAGCTATGTGGCCCAGCCTTCTGGAGAAGGTCCTGAAGTGGTGGGACAGAAGGGAAACCTTCCCCCACAGTCCCCAAGAGGACTTGAGATAGAAGCCAAGGGTCTGTTCCACCTGAGATACCTGCAGAGAAGTTGTCCCCTCCTCCAGCACCCACTGGACAGGACAGAAAGTGGGATGAGCCACCCTTCATGATGTCCCTTTCCATCCCCGGGTGCTGGAAAGTCTCCAGAAGCTGCAGTTGATCACCTCCGTGGAGAAAATCAAGTGTCAATGGGTCCAACCTGTGGTTCCAGGAATCCACATCCCATGAAAGGGCAATTTCCCCTTCTTTCCCAATTCCTAAGCTCGGGGGAGGTTTTCCAGTGATGCCACAGCATCCCAGCACTGCAGCCCAGGATGGAGATTCTCCACACCATCACTCCAGCAGAAGGTCACGCTGGACATCTCCTTGCTGCCAGGAGAAGACACTCACTCATTTCCAAACAATGCTGGATGAATTCAAGACAAAGTGCTTAAAAAAAAGCAACAAAAGAACAAAACAAAACCTTCACATTGATAAGCCTGGAAAGAGAGAAGAGCAAGGTTTAATCTGATTGTGTGGGAGAAGGTAATCACCAGGGACTTGGCGCCGAGGAATCAATCCCAACCATGGCTGCAGGGGCTGGGATTTGGGTGGAGGCTGGAAAAGTTGGATGGTTTTAGTCCCTTGTCAGTTTTTTTTTTTTTTCGGGGGG
>VZTY01017696.1:54416-65069 GCA_013400935.1 Turnix velox
GTCAGGGTGAGGGTGAGAGAAGTGTCCCAGGCTGCCCAGAGAGGGTGTGGGGTCTCCTTCTCTGGAGACATTCAAACCCCATCTGGATGCCTTCCTGTGTGACCTGATCTGGGTGTTCCTGCTCCAAGATGGAACTGGATGATCTCTTGAGGTCCCTTCTGATCTCTGATAGTCTGTGAAAACAAACAACAACCAAAAAAAACCAACCCAGTGCCTCAGGAAGGGCAAAACAAAGCTCCCAAAATCTGCTGCCACAAGAGCGTTTTTGTAGAGTTTCTCCTGCCCCACCAGTGCCCACAGGAGGATCAGAGGATGGTGTTTCCTTAAATACTCTCTGCCTTCTGGGGGAGATCCAAATTCTGGCCAAAAAAACCCCAAAAAAAGCTAAAATACAGGCTGACTGGCTCCTCATCTCCCTCTGGCTCCTTTAATTTTCATCCAGGTCTATCTTTGGGGTGCTGCAGCCCCAGCAGTGACTCCTCTTCCTGCAGATACTGAAGGTGATCACCCAGAGCCCTGGTTTTCTCTTGCTGCCATGGAGCCAGTGGGGGAAAATTAATCCAAATTAATTAAAAGTAAGAATTTCAAGTTGATCAGTTAAGGCCCCATTAAACTCATGATTCAGATTTCAGGGTGAAAATGGTTTTAATTTAATCTGGCTGCAGTAAATTAAAGCAAAGCCACATTAAAGCTATTTGAATTCTCCAGAAGCCTGTTTAATGTGGTTTAATTTCTCCACTTTCAAAGTGAAGGCAGATTCACCTTCATCCCCCCCCCACCATGTCCCCAGGTAGATGAACCCTGTTATAGGAAGCAAAGATCCAATCAATGTCCACCCAACAAAACCCAACTGGGTGGAAACAAGTCCTAATTTATCACTTTCTCCCAGCATGTCCACATTGCACCTCCAGGTCCAAAGCCAGCACCATCCACTAGGATCAGGCCAGTTTGGCTAATGAAGGCTTTAATTGGGCTGCTGAGGACCTTCAGGCTGTTGTGTCGAGCTGCCACGTGTCCTCCCAGTGAGTTTTGGGGCATTACTGGCATCTTTGATACTGGCTGAAGTGGAAGAATCCCTGCTGGGACAGCAGAGATGCTGTGATGCCATCTACAGGGGATGGTTCAGATCAGCACAAGGTCCATGGATGGGGCCAGAGGCTCCGGGGCTCAGCTCCTCAGTGCCTGGGACTTCCATGTTGAGCTCTCCAGGGAGTTAAAGGCTGAAGAAAGGAGCTCTTTGAAAATGCAAAGCCTGGGGGTGATGGATGTTGAGGTCTTCTAGAAATCCAGACCTCAAAGAGCTTCTAAGGTATCAGGTGGGTAGCCTCAAACACTTTCAAGAACAGAAAAGTCTTTTCCTGAGATATTTTTATAGAAACATAGAATGGTTTGGTCCCTGGAAGGGACCTTAAAGATCATCTAGTTCCAAACCCCTGCCATGGGCAGGGACACCTCCCATTACACCAGGTTGCTCAATGCCTCATCCAGCCTGGCCTTAAACGCCTCCAGGCATTGAGGGGGCTTCCACAACCTCTCTGGGCAACCTCTTCCACTGTCTCACCACCCTCACAGGAAAGAACTTCTTTTTTACCTCCAGCCTAAATCTCCCCTCAATCATCAGTTCCTTTATCCCAATAAATCCACAGCTACCCTGCTGGGCTACCCTGCCATGTCAGTGCCACCTCTGTTTCTAATGCAAAAACTGTTCTGAGATGCTCAGAGACTTCCAGTGACAGGACAGCTGCCCAGAGAGGTTGATGGGTCTCCTTCTCTGCAGGCATTCAAACCCCACCTGGACACCTTCCTGTTTGACCTGATCTGAGTGTTCCTGCTCTGGCAGGGGGGTGGGACTAGATGATCTCTTGAGGTTCCTTCCAATCCCTGACACTCAGTGAGTCTGTGGTGAGGAATTATCTCCCCATCCCTCGGTGGGAGATGAGGGACCACAAAAGGCATCGTTCTCTCCCTAGATCTCTGCTCAGCCTGACTTACTTACATCCTGGAGGTACCACTTTTGGGAAGTGAAGGCTGGAGCTCAGTCCCTTTCCACAGCAGGGATGGACTTTGTCCCAGGGAGATCTCCATGCATGAGGTTCCTGGTGATTTTGTGCCAGTGTGTCCTTACCCCCACACATCAATGACAGCTCCACATTCAGTAGGTTAGGCCATTAATTGCCCTCTCATTACCTTTCCCTTTCAAGCTGCACAGAAAGAGTCCCAGAAGGTGAATGCCAGCCTGGTGTCAGTATGGAATTGGAGTCTGAGATGCACCATTTCTGATCTGAACAGAAAGTTCTGGTGAAGCTATAACCCCACAGATGTTCTCCAGCTCCAGGCTGCTCACCCTGAGTTGGGAGCACCTCCTTTATGAGGAAAGGCTGAAGGAGTTGGGGATGTTCAGCCTGGAGAAGAGAAGGCTCAGGGGGGACCTCAGAGGAGCTTCTGAGTATCTGAAGGTGTCTACAGAAAGGCTAGAATGGGACTTTTTAATAGGATATGGGATGGAAGGACTAAGAGGAATGGATGAAAACTGGAGGAGGGGAGATTCAGGCTGGAGAGAAGAAAGAAATTCTTTCCTGTGAGGGTGGTGAGACACTGGAAGAGGTTGCCCAGACAGGCTGTGGATGCCCCCTCAACCCCTGGAGGTGTTTAAGGCCAGGCTAGATGAGGCATTGAGCAACTTGGTGTAGTGGGAGGTGTCCCTACCCATGGCAGGGGTTTGGAACTAGATGATCTTTAAGGTCCCTTCCAACCCAAACCATTGTATGATTCTATAAAGAGGTTACAGTGGACCTCCTTGTCTGCATCAGCCCCAGCAGCTGCAGGTTTGTCTGTGGAATGAGGACAAGAAGGATGGAGAGTCAGAAGAAGAGGTAGCCCAGGGTATATACTTCTCAGGGGCTTAACTGAGGCTGGATTTGTGGGGTGCTGAATAATTAGAAGATCATTATCAGCTCAGATCTGGGGCTGGCTGACAGCTCCTACTGCTGATACTGTGGCAAAGTGGTTCAGGATGGGTGAGAGGAGAAGGAAAACCAAGTCCGACTCCTGCAGACACAGCCATGGATGGAGGGTCCTGTCACATTCTTGCCACTGCCTTCAGCTAACTGTGTGTCCCAGCAGCAGGGCAAGGCTCAGCCATCACCCTGCAGGTTTTTGGCAGCAGAGATCAGAGTCACAGAATTAGAGAATCAGAATATCAGGGATTGGAAGAGACCTCAAGAGATCATCTAGTCCAACCCTCTCCTGGAGCAGAAACACCCAGATCAGCTCCCAGAGGAAGGCATCCAGATGGAGTTTGAATGTCTGCAGAGAAGGAGACCCCACACCCTCTCTGGGCAGCCTGGGACACTCTTCTCCCACCCTCACCATGAAAAAGTTTGTTATTTTTATTTCAGTGGAACCTCCTGTGTTCCAGCTTGTACCCATTGCCCCTTGTTCTATCATTGGAGGTCACTGGGAAGAGCCTGGCTCCATCCTCCTGACACTCACCCTTTCCATATTGTCCTTGCAACCCCCTTCAGGAACAGAGAGTCCTGATTCTCCCTCCCCCAGAGCAGGGGAGCAGCATAGCAGTGGGATGTGTCACCAACCCAAGGAGAGACACCAACGCAGAGGTGTCACGAGTGACACATGGATGAGGACAAACACACTCAGAGATGCTCAGCTCTGAGTAGCATCAAAACCCATGTGCTGAAAAACCCCACAAGATCCTGTTTGGGGGGAAAAGACATGAATGCAAAGCTGCACCACAGAGGGCAAAGCCACCTTGTCCAGCCTCGTGGGTCATTTCCAATCACTTTGATGTCCAGAATTTCTCCTGCCGTTCTCCCTGGTCACTGCTGGTCACCTTGGCTGATCCAGGGGACAAGAACATGGTTTACCAGTTAGGGTGACATCCAAGGTCATCCAGCACTTCCCAGGGCTTCTCTACACTCAAAGTCCCCCATCCAGGGCTGGTTTCTCCCTTGAGCTCCCACTCTGCTCCACTGCCCTCTGCCAAGCATCTGACATCTGTGTTCCATGGATGGAGACCACAGGTTTTGCCCTTGCCACTGTCTTATTGATATTTTATCTCCACATGGAACAACCCATGTTGGTCTCCATCTCTGACACAGCACTGGTTTTGCTCTTACCACCACCTTATTGCCACTTGACCTCCAGAAGGAACAGCCCTTGTTTGTCTCCATCCATGGAGACCACTGGTTTTGTTCAAAACATCTTCTTGTTATCATTTTGCCTCCACATGGAACAGCCCATGTTGGTCTCCATTTGTGGAGATCACAGGTTTTTCTCTTAACACCATCTTGTTGTCATTTTACTTCCACTTCTCCCTGTCCCCCAGCCAGAGATGAGGCTTTAGGAGAGCTGAGATCTCCTCCCAGCTCCTCTTCAGTAGGTGGATGATGGTGACAGCAATGACATGCTGCTCTGTGAGCCCATTTCCCCATCAGCAGACTGGGAATGGCGTGTAAGGGCTGGGGTGTGTTGTTGTTCTCCACCATCCTTCAGCCCTCCACCACAACATCTCCCAAACCACGTGCTAAGCTTTGCCACCCTCACTTCTTGTCCCCTCCCAGCCTCAGCCAGGTCACGTTGCCCCATGGACCCCAGCAAACCTTCACCCAGCTCAGGGATGCTTCCCAGCCCCACCAGCATCCTCGTGTCCACCCTTGGCCTGGGGGGAGCTGACACGATGCTCCTCATTCCAGTAGGATGAAGAGTCTTTTGATAGTTTCCATGGCTTGACCTTACATCACCAGCTGGGAATTTCTCTGGGGCATCTTGCTGGGAGCAGTAAATCAACCTCTGGGGTTCACCTGATACATGTCCTTCATACCTATCTCCAAGGCCAGCCTGTCCAGAAGGTGTTCACATAGAAACTGCCTTTCTCTTGCACTCAAACCAGCACAGGAGCATGAAGGAGACTGGTTTTCCACAGCTCTCCTCAGCCCCAGGCTCCAGCAGGGGTTGGAATAGCTCTGTCAGCACTTGGGAATCCAGGAGTCCCAGTAAACTCCACCTCATCTCTTTGGAAAAAACAAGGAGAGGATGGTCAGGCTTCTCCATAAAACACCAGCTTGGGACTTGTTATTTTCCTCAATCTCCACCTTCTCCCATCGCCCTGCAGGAGATGTGGCTCCAGAAGGGGCTGGATTAGCTCTGTCTGCACTTGTGAATCCCAGTAAACTCCAACTGGGAGCCTCATCTGCCTGGAAAAAAGCAAGGAGAGGATGGCAAAACTTCTCCATAAGGCACCAGCCTGAGACTCAGTGTCTTTTTCTCAATCTCTACCCTCTCCCACCATGCTGCAGGAGATGTGGCTCCAGCAAGTGCTGGAATAGGTCTGTCTGCACTTGTGAATCCAAGAGTCCCAGTAAACTCCACCTGGGAGACTTATCCCACTGGGAAAAAGTAAGGAGAGGATGGCCAAACTTCTCCATAAGACACCAGCTTGGGACTTGGTGTCTTTTTCTCTGCAGGGGATGTGGTCTACCTGGGAGAGCTTCTGCAGGGAAGAGGGGGCCATAGGCTCCAGGCTGGCTCCAGCAAGGAGCCTGCCCCAGTGCTGGAAGGGAGGTGAGAGCCAGATGAGCCACATTCCAGGGCACCCAGATGCCCTGTGAAGTGGGAAAGCCCCAGGCCAGACCACTCCTAAATCCTGAAGGTGCCAGAGTGGTGTGGGTTGGAAGAACAGGTTGGGGCTGAACTGAGCAGGGAGCACGGGGAGGATGTTGCTGCAGAGAAGAGCAGGCTCCAGGGGTGATAGAGAGGAGAAAGGGTGTGAGGGAGGGGGAGGCAAAGGGGAGAATTGGGACCATGGGGTGTTGGAGATCCTCCCTCAGATATCACCTGGATTATCCCTTCGTGATACAGGGATGGGATGAAGCATGAGAACAGGGTAGGGTGAGAGATGTGTGACACAAAGGCTTGGTGTGGCTGAGAGGACGCCCATGCCCAGAGACACGGGGACACAGTGGAGATGCTGGTGCAGGGCTTAGCCCAGGAGAGATGGCCAGGGTGCATTTCTTCCAACTTGTCTCTGGCTTTGGGACTGCAGTTGCTCAGTATCAGACAGGTCTGGAGCCTTGGGGAAATCATAGAATGGTTTGGGTTGGAAGGGACCTGCAGCTGCAATTACTACCAACCCCTCTGCCATGGGCAGGGACACCTCCCACCACACCAGGTTGCTCAGTGCCTCATCCAGCCTGGCCTTGAACACCTCCAGGGATTGAGGGGGCATCCACAGTCTCTTCGGGCAACCTGTTCCAGTTTCTCACCACCCTCACAGGAAAGAATTTCTTTCTTCTTTCCAGCCTGAATCTCCCCTCCTCCAATTTGCATCTGTTATTCCTAGTCCAGCCACCACATATCCTACTTAGAAGTCCCACCTTACCCTTTCTTCAAGCTCCTTCAGGATTTGTGAAGCTGCTCTGAGGTCCCCCCTGAGCCTTCTCTTCTCCAGGCTCAGGAGTCCTTCAGCCTGTCCTCAGAAGGGAGGTGCTCCAGCCCCCTCATCATCTTCATGGCCCAAATGATGGTGTAGGCATGAAGTTGTGGAGAAATGGGTTTCAGATGGGATAAAAGAAGGCAAGTCTGGTACCAGGACTGATCCCAGCTCTCATCCCATTCCCTGAGAGCTGAGCTGTTGGGGTCCCAACAAGAAAGCTGGGAAGGAATTGTATCCATGTGCATGTGTTAAGATGAGGGGTGGTGGCTTTAAGATGGAAGAGGAGAGATTTAGCCCAGAGAGGGTGTGGGGTCTTATTCTCTGGAGACATTCAAAACCCACCTGGATGCCTTCCTGTGTGACCTGCTCCAGCAGTTCCTGCCTCATTCCTGGAGGGGGTTCTAGGCCAGTTTGGACAGGGCTTGGAGCAACCTGGTTTGTTGGGAGGTGGGTTAGAACTGGATGAATATTAAGGTTTTTTCGAAACCCAAATTTAACTGTGACTCTGCAGTCTCCTGGCTCCATGACAAGGAGAACCCTTTGGCTCTCTCCATGTGGGATGTAGAGACAGACCAAGAGTTATGGAGGAGAAATGGTCCCTCCTTGAACCTTGGAAGGAGGATTTAGCTCTCCCAGCATCTTCCCTCCAGCAGGGTGAAGCCTCACCCTCCCCACAACCACAGAGTCCCTGCTCCCCCCCCACCAGCACCCTGCTAATTGTCCCATCACAGAGTCACAGACCACCCTGCCAGCCACTATCTCAGCACACCATCACACATGCACAGATAGTAAAGACTCATATTTCTTTACCCACAAACATGAAAGCTTTCAGCAGGGGAAAAAAATAATAACAATAAAAGAAGAGAAAAATCCTCTAAAAAAATCCCTTCCAGCCAACTCACAGTGATGCTGCTCTGGCTCCCACTTGGCCTAAGTGATTTAACCAATTTTTGGTGTGTTTCCACTAGAAGGGGGGGACGGATTTTATGAGTCAGGTGTTTCTTTGGTACAGTCCTTGTTATTTATGCACCTCCCAGAGAGGAGTTTTCTCTTACAGGCACTCACATTTACTTTTCCAGTTGCACCATGACCTCAAAACACATCCTTCCCATGTCCAGATGGACACAATCCTTGCTCTCCTCAAGCAAAATCATAGAACGATTTGGGCTGGAAAAGACCTCCAAGATCATCCAGTTCCAACCCCTCTGCCATGGGCAGGGACATGTCCCACTACACCAGGTTGCTCAGTGCCTCATCCAGCCTGGCCTTAAACACCTCCAGGGATAGAGGGGGCTTCCACAGCCTCTCTGGGCAACCTCTTGCAGTGTCTCACCACTCACACAGGAAAGAATTTCTTTCTTCTCCCCTGCCTAAATATCCCCTCTTCCAATTACTCCATTACTCCTGGTCCTGCCATCCTATTAAAAAGTCTTACCCCAGCCTTTCTGCAGTCCCCTTCAGGTACTGAGTATAACCAGCAGCACCATGAGGCCACCAGCTTGAGCCAGGACACTGGATTGTTTCAGCTGTAACTGTCTGATGAGGCCACTTATTAATTTCTACCAATATTTTTGAACATAAGATGGACAGGAGCCCCCTTCACTTTTACACAGTTGGAGATGCTTAAGGCCAGGCTGGATGAGGCACTGAGCAACCTGGTGCAGTGGGAGGTGTCCCTGCCCATGGCAGGGGGGTTGGAACTAGGGGATCTTGAAGGTCCCTTCCAACCCAAACCATTCTATGTTTCTATGATTCCATGTCCAGGATTCATGCTTTTGGCAGAATACAAAAGGAGAAAGTTCTGTTCACCTGAAGCTATTTTATTGTCTTTTCCACCTTGAGAAAGATAAAAAAACCAACCTAGATTAATTTGAAATTAAAACACTGCTTTGAACCCCCCCAAAATTTAATTTCATTTCTGATCTTTTTAAAGCCAAAGCAAATGTTTGGGCTTCTTCAACTTTTCCTTCCTGCCTCTTCCAAACCAACCTGCCAAATTCAATCCAACCTTATGAGTCGTGTTGGTCTCTCTTTTGATCATTCTGCCCTGAAACATCATTCCCGGTGCATTTGCTTTTACCAAAAATGCTTTGTTCAGCTCTCAAAGAAAACTTCATCTTTGCCTTTTCCAGAGAGATGCCCACATTATCTGCAGCTTCTCCTGGCAGAACATCACCTTGTGCTGAGAAATGCTCCGACACCACTGCTGTGAGCCATAGATCCTTGCACCAGGAACTTTCCCTCATCACCAGATAACCCCTACACAATCATCCTGAGGATGCATCCCACCATGTTGGCAAACAATCTACACTCAGGCCAAGCAAAACTCAGCAAAATCAGTGCTGAGATGGATGAAGCCCCCACAGGTTCAGGAGAGCAGAAGATTTTGCACAACCCACCAAGGATCCCACTACCTGCTTTGGAGCACTGGGATCCCAAAGTGATCTAGAGAGCTGGAATAGCTCTAACAAAGGAGATAAAGCTGGAATAGCTCTAACAAAGGAGATAAAACTCAAAATCACACAAAAGCTGACACATCTTCTGGAAGATGACAGAGTCTTTCTTGGATGTCAGCCATTGAAGAAAGAGTTAACCCTTTGATCGCTCAGCTTTTATACTGAGCATGGGGCAAATGGGATGGAAAAGTGCTGTTGATCAATTTTGGGTCACCTGCCCTGTCTGCTCCTCCCTGCAGGTGGGATACATCCATATCTTCCTGCTTCCAAGCCCTGATGGGGCAAATGAGATTACTGGCATGGATTGTCCCTGCCCATGGCAGGAGATTTGGAACTAGATAATCTTTAAGGTCCTGCACCTGGGTCGAAGCACTCCCAAGCACAGATACAAGCTGGGTGGAGAGTGGCTTGAGTGCAGCTCCGTAGAGAAAGACTTGGGTGTGTCAGTTGATGACAAACTCAACATGACCCAACAGTGTGCACTCGCAGCCAAGAAGGCACCAACCAAATCCTGGGTTGCATCAAGAGGAGTGTGACCAGCAGGTCCAGAGAGGGGATTTTACCCCTCTACTCGGCACTGGTGAGACCCCACCTGGAGTATTGCGTCCAGTTCTGGAGCCCTCAACACAGGAAGGACATTGAGCTGTTGGAGAGGGTCCAGAGAAGGGCCACAAAGATGATCAAAGGGTTGGAGCAACTGCCCTATGAGGACAGGCTGAAGGAGTTGGGGTTGTTCAGCCTGGAGAAGAGAAGGCTCAGAGGGGACCTCAGAGTAACTTCTCAGTACCTGAGGGGGTCCTACAGAAAGGCAGGGGAAGGAATTTTTAACATAATATTGGATGGGAGGACTAGAAACAATGGATGTAAATTAGAGGGGGATAGATTTAGACTAGACATAAGAAAGAAATTCTTTACAGTGAGGGTGGTGAAATACTGGAACAGGTTGCCCAGGGAGGTTGTGGATGCCCCATCTCTGGAGGTGTTCAAGACTAGGCTGGACAGGGTACTGAGCAGCCTGGTCTAGTGGGGGATGTCCCTGCCTATGGCAGGGGGGTTGGAACTCAATGATCTTCCAACCCAAACTATTCTATGATTCTATGATTCTCCAACCCAGACCTTTCTAGGATTTTATGAAGTCCTCTCTTCAGCGGGATGTTGAAGTCACTCTTGAAAAAGGTGCTTCTATCTTCTTGGAGTATGAAGTCACTGGGCACTCTCTGCCCTGGGTATGGATGTAGTTGCAGGTTAAATCTAAAGCTGAGCTTGGATAATCTCAATCCATTAGGAAATACACAAATAGAGGGGGATTTGGGAGGAGTACAATACTGAATTTTTATCAGGTCTGTCTCTAGGCTGAGATTTCTCCTTTGACAGCTTCACCCCATGCATCCATTGCAGAGACATAGACACAATTTAACAACTCAGGATGATATTCTCCAGCAAGAACCATTCAGGCTTGGGTGTGAAATGGTGATCCCAGTGTTTTATGAAGCTCAAGAAGCCCATTGTATTTCGAGATGAGTCAAAAATCAGGCAGCAGAGAATTCATAGCGTGGTGGAGATGCTTCAGGCAGGGAGGGGGAATCAAGTGGGCTCAGTCCCACTAGGAGTAATAGATGCAGACTGGAAGAGGGGAGATTTGGGCTGGAGATAAGGAAACTGTGAAGATGGTGAGACACTGGGACAGGTTGCCCAGAGAGTATGGAGATAAGAAAGAAGTTCTAGAGCACCTCCCTTCTAAGGACA
>VZTY01017697.1:0-18556 GCA_013400935.1 Turnix velox
GGTGTGGAGCTGAAGGGGGTGTCGGAGGCCGCTGCGGGGCTTTGCGGGGTCCTGGAGGCTGCGGAAGGCGGTGGGGGGTAAGTGAGGGAGGGTTTCTTTCGAGGTGTGTGTCTGTCTGCCTGTATGTCTGTGTGTGTATGTGTGTCTCTGTGTATGTCTCTCCCTCTCTGTGTGCTGCGGGAGCCGCCTCTCTGCCTTCCAGCTGCAGGCCCCCCTCAGGAGCCGGCCTGAGGGCCTGAACCGGCCTTTATTCCCCCCCAAAAAACCAGCTGTGAGGGGCAAAAGTGGCACCTGAGACCCCTGCTTGGTGCCGGTAAAGGGGTGGGTGTGACACAGGCATTCTTTCAGCCTTTTATTCCATCTCCCCAGCGACCAGGGTGGCAAACCTGGTGCTTAAAGGGCTCTCAGTGACACGGGTTTTACCCTCCCCCCCAGAGGGTGATGAACCCTGATGTGATGATAAAACCCCCAAGTGGGGGTCACAGACACCTGGTTGCTTGTAGAAGTATCAAAGGTATCACTCTCTGAGATCTTACAGCTGGGGTGGTCCCTAACCATTAGGAAAATTGGTACCTACTGGTGTTTTTGGGACAGGCTTCTGTTGGCCCTGAGGAAATAGGAATGGGAATTGCAAACCTGGTGCTTAAAGGGCTCTCAGTGACACGGGTTTTACCCTCCCCCCCCAGAGGGTGATGAACCCTGATGATAAAACCCTCAAGTGGGGGTCACAGACACCTGGTTGCTTGTAGAAGTATCAAAGGTATCACTCTCTGAGATCTTACAGCTGGGGTGGTCCCTAACCATTAGGAAAATTGGTACCTACTGGTGTTTTTGGGACAGGCTTCTGTTGGCCCTGAGGAAATAGGAATGGGAATTGCAAACCTGGTGCTTAAAGGGCTCTCAGTGACACGGGTTTTACCCTCCCCCCCCAGAGGGTGATGAACCCTGATGATAAAACCCTCAAGTGGGGGTCACAGACACCTGGTTGCTTGTAGAAGTATCAAAGGTATCACTCTCTGAGATCTTACAGCTGGGGTGGTCCCTAACCATTAGGAAAATTGGTACCTACTGGTGTTTTTGGGACAGGCTTCTGTTGGCCCTGAGGAAATAGGAATGGGAATTGCAAACCTGGTGCTTAAAGGGCTCTCAGTGACACGGGTTTTACCCTCCCCCCCCAGAGGGTGATGAACCCTGATGATAAAACCCTCAAGTGGGGGTCACAGACACCTGGTTGCTTGTAGAAGTATCAAAGGTATCACTCTCTGAGATCTTACAGCTGGGGTGGTCCCTAACCATTAGGAAAATTGGTACCTACTGGTGTTTTTGGGACAGATTTCTGTTGGCACTTAGAAAATAGGAATGGGATTTGCTGTGTCTGCAGGTTCTGATGTGACTTGGAGCCAGCTCCAAGGTAGTAGGGATTGCCAAAGAGGATGAATGGCTTTGGGGATGCCTGAGTGTTGCAGACAGAAAGGACATCTCCCTGCTTTGGATGCATTGAAGGAGATGTTTCTGTGGGAAATGCTTCTCTGCCAAGGTGGGAAGGAGGTGACTTTACCTGACAGGATGAAATCTTGTGTTACCTTGCTCCATCATGCCCTGCTGGGGTGTTTTCTGCTTGAAACTGGGGAGAAGTGTCTCAGCTTGTGTGGTCAGGCTGTGCCTTTTTAAAAGAATGGTGGTTGGGAGCTAATGAAATGGTAGGAAGTGGCTTTTGTAAAGATCTGAACTCTGTAATCCCTCAGTTTTTATGACATTTGGCTTTGGGGAAATGTGTATCTCGTGGAGAACTGCCTGCACTGTAGACACTGAAGGGGAAGGAATATCTTTTAAGCACTTCAAGGTTAGAAAACACTACCTGTGTGAAGTTGTGCATTGTCTTAGGTGTTATCTTTCTACCCTATAAAAGTTACATAGGGTTCTTAAAGCTCCTGATTAGGTTTCTGCTCAACCCAGTTAGGTGTGTGACAGCTTATACTGGCCAGGCAGAGCAGTGGTGGCTAATGGGGACAAGAAACTTGGGACAGCATCTGCTTCATGGTAAATAATGCATGTAACCTGGAACTTCTGCAACCAAAACTCATCAGGAGGAAGCAAGTAGAGCAAATGTGCCTCTTTCATCTGTATTTAAATAAGAGATTTGGGAGTTACCATCCCTACTGTTTTACAAAGAGTTTACTCCCTCTGTAACTAAAATTGTGGGATTGGACTGTCTTGATAGCACTGACCTGTTAAAAAGATTTTAATATTTTAACTTAAAGGCACTTGATTAGGTCTTTTTGATTCCTGTGGCCAAAGTCAAACCAGAAATCACAGAAGGGATTGCTGTTAAGTCCTTGACAGCTTAATAATCATTGTTGGGAAATGGCCAATTAAAAATAGAAACTTCAGTGGGTTTCTTTGGCCTCTTTGTTGCAACAGTATGGTCCTGGGTGGTTAAAATAGAGAAATGGTCTGCTTTAGGAGAAGAGAAGAGAGAAGGACAAAATTACTCCCAGCCAATGACAAAGTTCTGTTTAAAAATAAAATTGGAGAAGGAAAATAGGGCGAAGGAGAATACCTGTCAGTCTGGTTAATAAAAAACCAGTGAACATAGATGTCAGATTGGTGAAAAGTGTGGAAAAGACTTGTCTTCAGCATCTACTCAGGACTGAATTTTGGCAGCTTTGCCTTTTTTTTTTTTTTTTTTTTTTTTACAAAACTGTCAAAATTCCAATGAACAAAGAGTTATGTCAGAAATTTCTTTGTATGTAAGCACACAGATGTGTGGACTTTGGGTGGGAATATAACTGTCCCATTCTTTGCTCTGTTTGCTGCTGTGGTTTGCTTGAAGACAG
This sequence comes from Turnix velox, assembly GCA_013400935.1. Classification (NCBI taxonomy): domain Eukaryota; kingdom Metazoa; phylum Chordata; class Aves; order Charadriiformes; family Turnicidae; genus Turnix; species Turnix velox. Next base: position 2,838 of record VZTY01017697.1, read on the forward strand.
AAGATATTTTAAAGGATGGCTTAAATACTGTGACCAGGGGCACAAACCTAGAAACCCTCTGACTGATAGATCTGATTTGGATGTTTTTTCCAGTCCCAACTGTCTTTTCTTCACTCTGTAAAAAAAGTTTGTGATTTCCCATGGGATGTGGCTGTGTCATCCATGTGAAGTTCAGGGTGTGCCTCTGTTTGTGGTGCAACTTTTCATCCCAGGTAATGGAGGTTTATAGTGATGAGTGTGAAAATGGGGAGAGGGGAGAGAATTGAATTAATTTAGCTTATCAAAACTAGGTCACTTTGCTTTCTGGGTTGCAGTAAAACTGTATGGATTTGCAAGCCAGATTTACATACTTCTCCCAAAGCCTTTGTGACTTAGAAAGTTCTCCTTGAAATAATGTAAATACCCATCTTATTTTTGTGAATCCCTTCCAGGCAAACTAGAGACCTGTTGGAGATACGAGAGGGGTAACACTGGAATGAAACCAGCAGTGGCTCTATTCTGTCTTCAGACAGGGGAAGGATGTTTGAGATTTTTGTTCCTTAGGTAGCAAAGTTGTTTTTTTTTTTTAATCAGCCTTGGAACTAAGCAGCTTTTACCCTGGGGAGTCTGCCTGTACCCTGCTCCTCTTCAGAGGAAACAGAGTATATTCCTCTTTTCCTGCTTGCCACCTAGGTAGCAGCAAATAATATTTGGTTAAAACTGGATCCTGACAATGATCCAGCTGATGAATAACTACATCCTGAGCTGGATTCAGCAGTTTGAGAAAGTTCCATTTAAAGAGACAGCTGAGATGCTCAGAAGAGTGAAAACTTATTTTCTTCTTTTCAGAGAGCTGGGAGGGGTGGGGGTCTGGAATTTTTAGAGAGCTGGGGGGGGAAAGGAGTTGATGAAAGTGCTCTTTGTATTATTAGAAGCGTGACAAATGGCCTCTTCTGGGATCTCTGGATAGCTTTGGGATGTTTTTTGGGTTTTTTTCTTGTTGGAATATTCTTTGGGTAGATCAGACTTTTAACTTGAAGTTAATTTGTACTGATATTTTCTTTATTTTGTCACGTATGTACAGTACAACTGCTAATTTAAGCTTATGTCTGCCAGAACAAACAAACCCAGCACGTGTTTCACGGTGATGGGAATCGCTGGGATGCTTCTAGTTAGAGCCACAATCCTTTGCTTTCAGTGTTTTGTGTATTTCCAAAGAGAAATCAGCTGAAAAAATCTCAAAAATCTGTCAGGTGTAGTATCTGTCCAACTTTGAACTTTTAAAGGCAAAGAAACTAAAGTTATACCTCATTATTCCTTGATTATGGTAAGAAGGAGAACAGTCTGCCCACTGAAATTAGAATTAAGTTGCTGTGTTTAGCTGGGAGTTGATGGGCACAGAAATAAATTATTATAAAACTAAGTTTTTGGTTTTGGCCATCCTTGATCCCTTTGAAATAAAAACTCTGTGATATTGTGAGCTACTTAGTTGAAGTATCTTTAAAGAATGATAAAAATGGTTAGTTTTAGAAGCTATATTTATATAATTCAAAAGGAATATCTAATACAAAATGCATGTAAAATTTAGATTTAAATGCAATGTTTGTACCTGGTTGATGATTTGGAATAGAAGGTAGAGAATTCCTGCTGAGCTTTGGGAAAAATCTGCTCTCTCCCTTCAGTCACATTTTTCCCCTTTTTATCCTTTCCTCCTCTCTTTCCAGTGAAAGGAGCATTGGGTCCCTTTACCTCATACCCTGGGTTTCTCTGAAAAGATGTGAAGCTGAAAGATTGAATAAAAAAAGCTGATTTTTCTCTTTCTTGAAGCAAGAGTAGGAAAATCTGCAGGGCAAGCAGAGGCTGCTTGGCTTCACAAGTTTTCTCATGAGCTCTTAACCCTCCAGTTTCCACACTCTGCTTTTTGCATCAAGGTTTCTTTAACTCAGTTCCTTCTCTTGCAGACCCCTGCAAAGTCCTTCATCTTCCTGCCAAGAGTCTGGATTTTATGTCTCTCTGTCCTGGCTTTCTGGTCTCCTTTGGGTTGCCTCCAGAATGTCTCTGGAATTGTGTGAGAATTGCTAGATTTTTAGTTGTCCTCAAGCTATTAAATCAGTTGCTTGGGTTTTTGTGTGTTCCCTTTGGGTGAAATTAAAACTACATGTTTTAAAGACATCCTCAAGTGATATCTTTGACCTCAATAAGAATTTCTCCCTGAAAAAAGGAGACAGTGCAATCCTAAAGTTTAAAAATTAGAAGTTTTCCTGGAGTTCTTTGCCATTTCATGAGGCCAAGGTGCTGCTCGGCAGCAAGAACAAACACACTGCAATGAACTCCTTGGCTCTGTGAGGGCATTGGCTTTCTTGGGGGGGGGGGTTGAGCACTGATGATCCTTTTCAGGAGTTTGTTCTTCCCCTGTTCCCTCCAGAATGTCTCTGGAATTGTGTGAGAATTGCTAGATTTTTAGTTGTCCTCAAGCTATTAAATCAGTTGCTTGGGTTTTTGTGTGTTCCCTTTGGGTGAAATTAAAACTACATGTTTTAAAGACATCCTCAAGTGATATCTTTGACCTCAATAAGAATTTCTCCCTGAAAAAAGGAGACAGTGCAATCCTAAAGTTTAAAAATAAGAAGTTTTCCTTGTGTTCTTTGCCATTTCATCAGACCAAGGTGCTGCTCAGCAGCAAGAATCAACCCTGTGCAACTAATTCCTTGGTTCTGTGAGGGCTTTCTTAGGGGGAGGTTGAGCACTGATGATCCCTTTCAGGAGTTTGTTCTCCCCATGTTGCTGCTGAGAGAGCTTTTTTCTCACGGTTCAATGCTCTTGTGACACGTGAGACACCAGCGTTTGCTTGCAGCATCTAAACAACCAGTGTCATATTATTGAAGAGATAATTAGTCTTTGCTGTGCAGGAGCTGAAACTTGCTGATTCTGAAACTGATCCTATGAGAATGTCCTCTTCTTGTGAAGACACTGTAAGATAACTTGAAACAGTGTTTGTGATCACTAGGACTAATTAGCTAATCAATAAATATGAGAAAAATACCTTAAAAGGTGTTCTGAGACCTTGCCAGGGCTTTTTTCTCCCCTCTGTAACATCTATTCCTTTGTGATTTGGTGATCTAGATTATCAGCAAAGACCTGAGAGATCCTGAATTTAGATCCAGGCAGGCTTCTAGGAGGAGCTCTAGTTCTGAAGAGCAACAAAGGTGCAAATAAACTAGTGAATCAGCTTAAATTAAACTGGATAAAGGGGAGAAACAGGAAAATTTAAGAACTTGCTGATACAGTTTTGTGCAATAAGTACAATAGGAATGGTGAGACAGGTTTGAGGAAAAAAAAAACTCTAGTGCATTCCAACCCTGAAAGGTTTCCATTCACATCCATGAGATGTTGGAATTTACACAGTTCCGCATCTTTTAGAAAGAAGAATGAAATTTAATATGATGTCATGGCTTGTCTTTTTGACACAGATCTGTGTAAAAAGGTGCTTGCTGGTGTTTGCAGCCACAGATAACAGCCTTGATGTATTTTTGGAATATAGATTCCAGCTCAAAAGTCTGAGCTTCTGGAGGCTTGTCTCTTTCTTTGTGTGATCTGCTAAATGATCTTGCAAAATTGTGCTGTATCTTCTTATGGGAAATTAAATATTTCACCTCTTATAAAATAAGAGCAAGTCAGGTGCTGCTTGTGAGTTGGGAGCACTTCAGCCAGACTGTGACTGTCCTGAATGACAGGAATCCTACTGCTTTATATTCCTTGGTCATATCAGGACCCCTTAAAAGTGTTCTCCATTGAAATTCCTTGTGCTGTCAATTGATTTCTCTTTATCAGCATCTAAAATATATGCTCTTTCCTTTCTGAAGCACAACTCGGATTTCAATGTTTGAAAGTCTGGATATGAGAAGTAATCACAGAATATGAGGGGTTGGAAGAGTCCTTCCAAGGCCATCTAGTCCAACCTCCTGGTGCAAGCAGGGACATCTTCCACTAGATCAAGTTGCTCAAAGCCTCAGCAAGCCTGGCCTTGATTGTCACTAGGCATTTATGGGACCTTCACCACCTCTCTGGGTAACCTGGGCCAGTGTCTCACCCCCCTCATGGGGCACTGGGAGGTCTCCCTGCTGCCTTCTCTTCTCTAGGCTGAACAGCCCCAGCTCTCTCAGCCTGTCCTCATAGCAGAGTGGCTCCAGCCCTTGGAGCATCCTCATGATCTCCTCTGGTTCCTCTCCAATGTTCTTCTTGTGCTGAGGGCTCCAGAGCTGGATGCTGTACTCCATTGTCCTTCCAGTTTAAAGCTCTTGTGTGAGCAGGTTATCTCCTGGCCAGATTTAACCTTTTTATACCACAGTCCCCCTTTTTGTGACTCCCTTCTGTCTGATTCAGTTGTTGTCACCATCTCTGTGGCATCCCAGCATCTTCTAATCTTCACTAATTGAGAGTATGCAAATTTGAACTTTGGTATTTTTACTTGGAGGATAAATGTCCCTGTGATTCCCCTGGCAGAGGAAATGAAAAAAAAAAAAAAATTAGTTCCCACTTGCTCTGCTGAATGGTGGATAAGTTACATCCTTAAAATGAAGAAGCAGTAATTTTTGACTTTTCTCTGAAGTTCCTGTTGTAGTGGATGCTTGCTTTTTTTTTTTTTCCCTCCCTTCCCTTTCCCTGAATAGAAATGGAGAATAATGAGAGATTTCTCTGAGAGAGTCTGTGTGCTGTGGGATGCCTCTTCCCCTCCTGTCATTTTCACTTCTTTTCCAGCAGTGAAAGAGGCTGCTCTTTCTTTTCAAGCCTTCCTTCCGAGGTTAATATGAGGCTAAAAACTATTTGGCATATGAATAATGAAGCTCTTAGGAAGCTCAAGATGCTTTTCCTGAGATGTTACATGCCTCTTCTACAACAGGAAAGTGCTGAATTTGCCTCCAACTTCAATGAGATGAGCAGGGGGTGAAACACCTTTATGTAATTGTGATGTCCAAGCTTTGCTCTGCAGGAATTCCATGGGTTTCTTTCTCTAGAAGCCCCTTTCCCTTCTAAATTTCATGCCTATTCCTGGTTCAATGTCTTGCTTTTTGGAAAACAGTCTTTTATCCTTGTTGCTTTTTTTTTTTTTTAAAGGAAAAAAGATAAAAAAAGGAACATGCTTTATCCCAGATCTGAAACTGAACCCTTTTGAACACCTCAGGGGCCATAATCAAATTTAACTCAATAAGAAATGAGGACATTCATAAATGGAGTGTTGCCCTTGGTGCCTCCAAATGTTACTGGCCTGGAAGAGTTTGAGATGAAGAACTATGCTGGTTACATGTAACAATTAATTTGCCTTCTTTTATAGAGCTCTCTGATGGTGGGAAAGAGAATTTATTGATTCTCAGAGGCTTTGGACTGACTTTGTCTTTCTCTTGGCTGAGGGTGGAGGAATGAGTTGAGGCGGTTTTGGGGGTGGCAGCCACGTAGGATGCTGCAGAAAAATGCTTGTTCTGAGTAAGTGTGGTGCATGCATCTCTCCTGCCTCATGGGAGCCTGCTGGGAGTATTTAGGGGCTTTTTGAATTTGGAGTGTGCTGTGGTTGAGTTTTGCACACAAATCCAGAAGAGTAAAGAATGTTTAATTTGCCCTGGTGAAGGGACATTGTGCAGGAAACCTAAAAAAAACACCCTGAGGTGGGGAACAGATATTTGGGGAGAAGAAACATGAGAATTTTGTGTCTATCTTGATAGTCCTCTGGACAACTAGGTCAGAGGATGCATGAGGATGGTCAGAGGGCTGAAGAAGAAACTGTGAAAGTTTGGGGAGTGGTTCAGCCTGGAGTAAAGAAAGCTGTGAGGAGACTTTAGAGCTCGTTCTAGTCACTAAAGGAGCTCCAGGAAAGCTGGGGAGGGGCTCTGAATCAGGGAAGAGGGTTGTTGGAGAAGGGAGAACAGTTTGACACTGAAATAGGGGAGATTTAGGTGAGATCTTGAGGAGAAATTCTTTGCTGTAAGGGGAGTGAGGCTTTGGCCCAGGTTGCCTATTGCAGGCTGTGGTCGTCCCATCCCTAGAGGTGTTTGAGGCCAGCTTGGATGGTACTTGGAGCAACCTGGGCTGGTGGGAGGTTTCCCTGCCCATAGATTGTCTGTAAGGCCCCTTCCCAACCAAAACATTCTGAGATAACACCCAGGAACTGATTTTTCCATCTCCTAAAAGTGGTGGAGAGCAGAGGGATTCAGTTTGCTGTTCTTTGGTGTGAGTCTGGTCTTGCTGCTGGAGGAGTTGGGGGTGGCTGAGTGAGGTCAAATACCTGTTTTAAGATGGTAGGTGTTAACAGAGAAAGAAATGAATGAAAAATGTCCAGCAGTGGGGACAAGAAAAGGAAATGAGCCTTTGTGGAACTGGAATTTTTGGCACCATGTGAACTGAAAACCTGATAAAGACTTGCTGCTGTTCTGCATTTTGAGCTTATGCTGGGGAGGTGAAGCAGTAGGTCTGTTCTCAGGCTGCTTTTAGGGACTTCAAACTCTCCCAAAGTATTTTTTGAGTCAGGAGAGGGGAAGGAGATGAACTGTATTTATTCTCTGAAATAAGTAAGAATGTTAATGTGAGGTCTTGAATGGCTTTTTGAACTTACATGACAGCTTCTACTGGATGTACAGGGTACTTCCAGCACTTCTGAGGAAAGGCAGGCTGAGGAAGAGAATGGAGCTGCCCAAGAAGGAAATGTAGTCTTCCCAGCACTATATATCCTGGACTGTCCATCTCTGAGCTAATTATTCTTGTAAAACAATGCAGTATTGTGCAATGGACAAGTCGGTGTCCTTGGATATAAATACAGATGAGGTCTAGGGTTGGAACTAGATCATCTTTGAGGTCCTTTTCAACCCAAACCATTCTATAATTCTATGCCCCCTGCATTTATCCTATGAGAACCTGGTTTTCCAGCTGCTCTGCTCATCTTTCTTTTGTAATGAACTCTTAATTTTCTCTGAACAACAAAAAAAAAGACTTGAAAGCTGTATAATGGACAGGGTTTTAATTGAATAGAGGACAGCAAGCTTGCATCTTGCTCTCACTAAGGAATAAGGCTTTTGATTCAAATGATGCCAAAGAAGCAGTCCTGCTTTTTGGGAAAATAATGCAGTTAAAAGGTGAAAAAAAAAATCACATTGATTCCTGCTATTTTGTGTCACTCCTCTGCACATTGGAACCACGAAATGAAATCCCTTTGAGTTGCAAAGCGTGAAAGGAGGGTGTGGTTAAAGCAACCGGGGGAACCTTTTCATTTTCAATTACCTGATTTATGACATGAAAAGCTCCACGTTAACGTGGATTTGTTTTGCAAACCGTTGGACTGTAAGTTACCTGGTGCTGAGCCAAAACACTCCCTCTTGGCCAGCTTGGGAAAATACCACTCTCCAACCTCCACTCCAGACCACAAGGGCTAAACCTTCCTGGAGAAAGAGTAAGTTGAACTTTGATTTCTTCCAGCGGGCACCATTTCAAGCCTATCCTTCATTTCTCTTCATGTTTGAAGAAGTCTTTTGGGTGGGGGAGTGAGTAAACTCCCACTTTTCCTCTTCCTATTCTTCTTTGCACTGCTTTAATCTTACCAGTATGTCTGGGCTTGTGGCATTTGTGTTAACCAGTATGAACTACAAACTGGTCTTTGGATTTGTAGATGTGAGGTTATTATTGAGAAGATGGTGCAGTGCCAGTGGGTGGGATACCAGAGCTCCTGGTTCTCCAAGCCTCAAGAAGCCAGGAGATCCTGTTTCCAGAACATGTGGCCACCTTATTTCCTTGTACTTTAGATGAGTATACTGGTGTTTGCTCAAGTGCTTTGCACCTGACTGCTGCATCTGTGCCTGGGGTTTTCCAGGAGTTTGGTGTTTCTGTTTAAACTAGATTTTTGAAGAGAGAAAAAAAATTGGTGGATCTTTATTAGGAGAGAGGAAAAGGGATGAAAATAAGATTATCCAATAGCTTAAGCCTTCAGGACTACAGCTGTTGGTCTCTTTTTGTAGGGAGCAGGAGTAGAAGAGGTGAAAAAAGTCTTTTTCTTCCTTTTCCTCAAATATTCATAGTGTTCCTGCCTCAGATGAGTGAGGCTACCAAGGCTTCATTAGATATTTCTGCTATTGGAAAAGGAGATGAGGTTGGAAGTGGTTGTGGCTCTTAATGTTCCTATGGGAACAGATAGGAGATGCAAGGGCTTGAATCCTCAACTAGAAGGAGATTTGTCAAGAAAAGGTGGGAAAAGGATTTAATTTCTGATTTGAGTGGGAAACTAATAATCATTCTTTCCCTGCTTGGCTCCTAGCTGCAAGTTTTTTGGGTTGTTTTTTTTTTTTGACTCTGCTGAAGAGGAGAGAGGATTTTGTTCTTTGCCTTCAAAGGCTGCTTTGCTGCAGAGTTAATTACAAGCTGGACAATGAGATGCATGAGTCCACCCTGTTGTTTTACCAACTCAGCAGCTCATTGCTCTTTTTTGGATGGAAAAGGCCAGCAAAAAAGACTGCTGGATGTGAATGCAAATGCAGGACCAGGGTTGTAACCTCGTCTGAATGAAATCTCCAGACTAAACTATTCTTGAATCCGCTTTTATCACCTCGTTTACAGCAGATAAGATGTTCAGGGCAGGGATATCTGAGGTTTTTTTTTCAACTTCAGCTTGTGGTTAGAGGAGTTCGTAAGAAATACAGGACTTTGTCCAGTCCAGGCCAACGTGTTTCTATTCCTGGGGAGACCAATCAGCATGGTGTGAGTAGGTTTTCCTTATTCAGAAGGGCTGGGTGACATAAAATTCATAGCTTATTAAGGAAAACAGCTGTTATGTGGCATGGGAGGAACTGCATTTCCCAGATGAAGGTTGTTCTACCTGTCAGTTGAAAAGTAAAAGGCAACAAGAAGCTTCATTATTGAGGAAATTCAGATTTTGAACAATAAATGTCTTGTTTTCAGCTGAGTTCACTGGAAAGCAGGCACCTGCCTTGGGGTGATGGCTCTTGGATGTGCTTCCTGGTCATTACAATGGCTTTTCTGGAAAAAAGAAGGAATGAATGTAGTTTTTATGACAGTTTGTCACAGTATTTAAAGCCCCAGTGAAAGATGGTCTTCAGATGGACCTTGTTACGTGAGCAAAACCCATCACTTTGCACCTAGAATGAGAACTTTTTCTTCAGTGCATGAGGTACTACAAGAAAAAGCTTGGGAGGGGCTGTTTGCCAGGGGCAGGACACAGGACAAGGGGCAATGGTTTTAATCCAAAGCAGGGCAGGGTTAGATGAGACATCAGGAAAAAGTTCTTCCCTGTGTGAGGGTGGTGAGATACCTGCCCAGATTGCCCAGAGAGGTGGTGGAGGCTCCAGCCCTGGAGGCAAAATTCAAGGCCAGGCTTAGTGAGGCTCTGAGCAACCTGATCTAGTGCAGGATGTCCCTGCTCACTGCAAAATTTAGGACTGTGGCTCACATCAGTGGATGATGTGAGCAGTAGGTATGGTGTCTGGCTGCAGGGATGCTGTGAGGAGGATTCTTTGCTGGTGCAGTGATAAAAAGAGAAGTGGGAGCCCTGAGTGAAGCCGTTGTGCTCAGTGGAGCTTTTCCTTTTGGCTGGGTGACCATCAGCATGTCTGGGGTTTCCTGCCTGTAGTGTTACTGGCTTCCTTTTCATTATGAGGAGGATAATTGTCAAGTTTTCCTTCCTTAATAAGCCTGTGTCTTCAATTAGCTTGACAGCGCCTTAAATATAATACCTGCTTGGTTCTTAAAAGCTTCCCTGTGCTTAGTGCAAATGTAATCTTTCTTCTTACATTTTCCAATGTAATTTGAATTAATTTGTCTTAGATGTGCAGAGAAATTGAACTGTTTCACTTAGACGAGCCCTGGTTTTGTTGCCCTTATACTGAGGGCACTCAGATGTCAAACAAGGGCTTGGAACTATTTAGAGAACATGATTTCAGCTTCATTTTGGAGGGAGGCAAATGTGGAGGGGAGTTTGCGCTTCTGTTGTCGACTGCAGGGGTAAAAAAAAATAAGGACATTTTATTTCTGATTTCTTTAAAATTGGTATGTTGAAAAGTTGGAGGCACTTGAAGAAAAAGTGAGTATTAGTTGTGTATGTTTCTGGTGTGTGTCTCTGGTGTTCTCCAGAGAAGGATAATGAAAAGGTCATCAAAGCCCTAGCTGGCAGCCCCAAGCAGGAACATGATGCCTGGGGCTGGAGTTGAGGGAGGGCTGTTAAAGTGGTAGACTGTTCTTCCTCAGTGTCTCTAGTATCTTCCCCCCTTGTCTTCTGCTTTGCTTTCCAATTCCTTTTTCAACTGGCTGGCTCAGAAAAGAAAAAGTTGTTACTGTGTGTTTTATTGGAAGCTGGCAGATTTGTTGGTCAAAAGAGTGAGGCCACCAGAGATGCAGATGCAGCCAACTGAGGCTAAGCATGGAAGTTCATAAATACATACACAAGAAGTATGTGAATGTACATTTAGATGTATTTACTGTCCTGGGACAGCCTGGAGAGATGCCAGGGCAGAGGTTTTGCTTCTCTGTCTTTGTTAATGGGCTTTCACTGCCTGCCCAGAGTGTTTTAAACATTGAAACAGGCTGCCAAGGGAATGGGTTGAGGCACCATCCCTGGAGGGATTTCAGAGCTGGGCAGACACAGAGTTTGGAGATGCTGTTTAGGGATCGTTCCTGTCAGAGCAATGACAGATCCCTTCCAACCTAGGCCATTCTGTGATCTGTGCCCATGAAGATGAGCCTTTGGTGGATGATGATGATGACTTCTAGTGAGGATGTTATTTGGGTTCCTCTATTGCTGTCATGCTTCTGCATGAGTTGTTGAGCATTTTAATCCTATAACCTAACACATTTCAAAGGCCACAATGTCTCTGCCCTTCCCTTGCTTCTTTCACATACATCCTATCACTGCTGAAATACATGATTTTTCTATTTTGCTGCATTTTTCTCCTCCCTGGCGTATTAGGATATATCACAGGGAAAGGAGGAGGAAGAAGAGAGGGAGGAAAGCACGTGTAGGCTGCTGGTGTTGCAATTTAAAACCTACTCATGGAAAGGGAGCGGGGTCATTCTCGTGTCCTTTGGAGGATTTTTTTTTTTTCTTCCCCTTTTCTAGATTCACTTCAGCCTGGCAGCTGGAACACCTTTTAAAATTTCAGTGGTGCCAGCAGAGATCACTTAACTGACAGTGAATTATTTATAGTGTCATTCCATCAGTTGTCTCATTTCCTTACTCCACAGTGATGGCTTTGGCCTCTTGGTATCATTCATTCAGCTGAAGAAGGATATTGTATGCTGGTGCACACTCTTCTGCTGGATACTCTGAGCCTTACAGTAATGAGAAGTGCAGTGGAAGAAGGGACAAAATAGCAGATATTCACTTTTTTTTTCCAGTTTAAGGTATCACAGAGTTGGAGTGGCCCTTCCAAACCCATCTTGTCCACCAGATCAGGTTGTTCAGAGCCTCACCAAGCCTGGCCTTGAATGTCTCCAGGGATGGGGGCTCCACCACCTCTCTGGGCATCAAGAGCAAGTGTCTCACCACCCTCATGAGGGAGAACTTCTTCCTCATGCCTCATCTAACCCTGCCCTGCTCTAGTTTCAAACCATTTCCCCTCATCCTGTGGCTCCATGCCTTGGCAAACAGCCCTCTCCCCAGCTTTCCTGTAACCCCATTAGGGACTGAGATGACACTACAAGTTCTCCCCACAGCCTTCTCTTCTCCAGGCTGAGCAGCCCCAACTCTCTCAGCCTGTCCTTGTACCAGAGGGACTCCAGCATCATCCTTGTGGCCCTCCTGGAGCTTCAAAAATGCTTGAATTCATCTTGTGTGGGGCAAATCTCCACTCAAAATGGGTTGCTTTAGCAAACTAACCTTTTCTGAGCTTCCCTGCTCTGTTCATTTCCTCTTTGCAGTGAAAATAACATCATAAATTATGGTGTAGCTGGCTGCCATGGGATGTATTGGGTGCAGTGTGTTCTAAGATACAGTTCCTCTGAAGAATAGTGACACTAATAGGCATAAATAAGAGTTCTTTATCTTACTTCTAACAGCAACCTAATCCTACCTGGTTCTGATAATGAATGTGCAGTTTTTTGGACTAGATGGCCTGTCAGGTCCTTTCCAACCCTATGATTCTGTTTTCATCAAGACTCCTTTTGTAATGTGTCTCTTGATGTGTACCCCCAATGCTATAGTTTTGAAGGAAGGAACGGAGAAAACTAAACTGACTGATGTATGGCTGCCTAGGAAGGGGATAGAACAGGGATTCTTGAGGTCATCAGAATTTGCTTTCCCCTTATTTTACTTGGAAGGTTCAAATTGGTTTAATTTTCATCATCTTGTTCCTCTTTTATTTTAGAGCAATAAAATAAGAGGTATTTTCCCCTTGTACTGGGTACCAGTGAGGTCCCACTGGTCCCCAAGGTATCAGTGGTATCAAGGAACAGGCCAAGAACAGGGTGTCTAGTTTTGGACCCCTCACCACAAAAAAAAAACAAACCCAAACCTTGAAGGGCTGGAATGGGTGCAGAGAAGGGCAGTGGAGTGAGGGTTCTGGAGCACAAGCCTCCTGAGAAGCAGCTCAGGAAGCTGGGGGTGTCCATCCTGGAGAAAAGTAGGCGGAGGAGAGACTTTCTTGCTCAAAAAGAGGGTGTAGGGAGGGGGAAGTCAGTCTTTTCTCCCAAGGAACAAGAGGAAGCAGCCTCAAGTTGTGCCACAGGAAGGTTAGGATGGATATTAGGAAATATGTTTTACAATTAAAAGGGTTTCTGAGCATTGGAAGAGGCTGCTCAGGACAGGGCTTGAGGCCCCATTCCTGGAAGGATTTAAGAGCCAGGCAGGCACAGAGCTTACAGAGATGGTTTAGGGCTGGTTCTAGTCAGAGCTGGATTGATGGTTGGACTCCATGAGATGAAAAGTCCCTTCCAACCTGGGCCATTCCATGATTCTATGTTAGAGATATCAATTTTTCACTGGAGTGAGTGTTGTCTTGGGATTGTCATCAAGAATGATGTGAAAATATGTAAAAAGCTCCCTGGTATCTAGATGCAGTAGTCTGGGATCTGTTATAGAGTACTCAGGTCACCTTTTTGAAGAGATTATGATTACACTCATATTTTGAGAAAATATTAGAGCCACCAGACAAGGCTGTGCTGTAGCTTTTGTCCTCACACACTGTTGTACACTCAGATCTCAGCTATTAATTCCCTTGTCCTCTGGGCTGCTCGTGGTAGTCTGTGAGGTTTAAATCAAACCAAACACTTGGGCTAGAATGCAGCCATAATTCCATCTCAAAAGGACTGGGAACGTTTTTTTTCTCTTCATTCCTCAAAAAAAGAACTGTAGGAAACCTCAGCTTGAATGTTTGTGCCCATGGAAATTGAGGGGAGGGGGAAGAAAAAAAAGCAGAGAGGATTATGCTGCAGAAGAGCTGAGATCTGAGCTAGATATTTAGATGCCTGATTATGCCTTAATCAGTTGGGTTAATTGCAGTATAATGTTCCTCTGAAGCCTTTGAGCTCTGAAAGTGAAAAAGATGAAATAAAGTTGCTTTTTTTTTTTCCTTATAGGCTTTGAAAGTTGACAATAAATGGATTTAGTTACCAAACCCCTAGATCTTGTGCCTGTGATCTCTCCTGAGATTATTCTTTCTCACCAAGGGCTGTTTCAGGCACTTATTTCAGAAGGCCCAGTTGAGAAGCTTGAAATGAATGGATGCTTCATGGTTAATTATAATATAATTAAATGCAAGGAGGGATTAAAAGAAAGAAGTCCACACCTAGATAAATCCTGTGGAAGGCATTGCCACTAAGACACTAAATTTAATTATGGGGATAATGATGTATTGCCTACAGCAGGAGAGGGAAAGTACTTTCTCTTCTAATAGCCTAAAACTCTGTTGGCTCTGAGCCAATTACTTGTTCTGGACTGTATCTGAATAAACAGCTTTTTTTTTTTCCCTTCCCCTCTCATAATCCTGTTTGGATTATAAATTCAAGTGTGAAGGCTCATTTAGCAGTTGAAATTCTTATCTGCTAGACTAAGGGAAAGATGGTTTCTCTTTTGAAAATCAGTTTTTGAGAGTGTCTTTTTTTTTTTTTTTTCAAGCAGCTGCTGGAGTGGTGATCCTCTCCCTTTGAGTATGAGCCTACTTCTGTTTTCTGGAAAAGATTTGGGGTCAACCTCTGTTCTGTATCTTTCTCATTGATGGAAATTAATTGACTCATAGGCTGTGTTGGGCTGGAAGGACCTTCCAAGGCCACTTAGTCCAACCCCCTGCAGTGAGCAGGGACATCCTGCACTAGATGAGGTTGCTCAGACCCTCAGCAAGCCTGGTCTTGGATGTCTCTAGGTACTGATGGGGCTTCCACCACCTCTCTGGGCAACCTGTTCCTCCTGGGGATGAACTTTTTCCTAATGTCTTATCTGGTTAGATGCCCTGCTCTAGTTTCAAACCACTGCCCCTCATCCTGTAGCTCCCTTCTCCAGCTTTCCTGTAGCCCCTTCAGGCACTGGGAAGCTGCTGTGAGGTCTCCTCACAGCCTTCTCTTCTCCAAGCTGAACAGCCCCAACTCCTTCAGCCTGTCCTTGTAGCAGAGGGGCTCCAGCTTAATGAAAAGGGAGACTTGAGCTGGGCACAACCTCATTTTTATCTGGGATATGCAGCAGCCAAGTCTTGAATCACTCCCCAGCTCCTGGATCAGTACCTGGAAGCAGATACCCAGGCAGTGTCTAGCTCTGATGACTCCTCTGTTGGTTTCTTCTTAATGTTCTGCTTTAATTTAGCCAGACATGGACTTTGGAGGTAGTTCTAGGTGTCCAGACCACCCTCATTTGTAAAGATAATAGCACAAATGATTCTATTTGATAATAAGATGCTGGATTAATTTCTTGTCTAGCAGATCTTTTAACATCTTGCTTACAGGTAAAGATGGCTGCTCTTCGTTCTGCCTCTTTTGCAATTCACTGGAACCAAAACTGATGTCATTTTAGACAGTTTGTACCTAAATTTTCTCTGCTTCTCCCTGCCAGGGAGGAGATTCCCAGCTCCTCTTTTCTGATCTCTGATCCCCTTTCATCTTATTTTCCCAGTTCTTCTCTCTCTTATTTTAGTAACCATGGGTTTGATTTATGTTCACAGTGATTTTCCTGCTGCTTTTCTGGCCTTTCTACCACAACCCTAAGAGTCTGCAATGCTGTAGTTAGTGGACTCCTATGTCTGGCTAGTCTGTTCTTCCTGCTTTTCTCAGGGAAAAATTGGTCCTGATTATATTTTTTTTTTTTCAATTTTCCAGTATAACCAGTTGTTAGCTGCAGAAATGGTTGTGATCTGTGCTTTGCAGTTCATGTCAGTACAGCTGTTTTAAGCCAAGGGATGGTTTTTTATTTTTGCAGAGGATTTCTTCTGCTGCAGCTCTATTCTTACCACGTGGGGCATCTGCTTCTGCCTCACCTCCTTTCACCTCATTTTTGTCCATCTTTGCTAAATTCATTCTAGGTACAAATCTGGATGGCCGAGAGTGTTTTGATGGCCAAAAAAGCTGGAAATTAGGCCATTTGTGCCTTTGTATGAGGAACTCTACAGTAATTTTCTCAGTCTGCTCTATGTAGCACATCATCTAATCTTTTGGAGGCAGAGTAATGAATGTCCTTGTACTGGGAACTAGTGTGGCCTCACCACTGGGGCTGTGGCTGGATTTAGGATCCTCACCACAAAAAGGCTATTGAGGAGCTGGAGCAGGTGCAGAGA
>VZTY01017701.1:0-21622 GCA_013400935.1 Turnix velox
AACCCTATGATTCTATGATCTAGGCAAAGACCACTAGAAAAAGAATGTTTGTAGTGTCAATGATCACAAAAATGTAGGTTGGAAAAGCTCTCTGGTGGTGATCTAGTCTAAGATCCTGCGGAAAGTAAGATTGTTGCTGGTCCTGGGTGAGGTAAGCCATAGCTTTGCATAGCAGTCATGAAGACAGAGAACCCACCAAATCCGGTACCTTTTCCTAGTAATGAGATCTCTTGTTCCCATCCACTATGAAGGTCCTAAGCTTGAAGACCCTTGGTGTTTTATGTTACAGAATTTGTCAAGCCGTTTTTCAAGCTGCCCTACAGACACCTGTATGAGATGTTACTGTAGTCTTCTATTGGTCAGATGGATCATTGTGTTTTGCTGCCACCAGCTGCAGTATCTTCTAATAACTGCATATTTTACTTTGTCTTCCTCAGCAAGTAATTCCATTTGGTTTTGAATGTAACTGCTTCTCGGTTACACTGCAAAGCTCTCAAACTTCCCATCTTTTCACTGCTGTTCCTAGTTGAAGAATCCTCTGCTTCTCTGTCCATTTTCTCCTTCAGTTTATGACTTCTAATTAATCTGTGTTTTTTAAGGTAGAACAGTGGGAACTCAGTCCCGCAAACTATTAATTCTGAGAGTTGTTTAGTAGTAGGACATCATCTAGTCTTTCAGTTTGTTTTCTTTTTTTTCATACTTCCTTGTATTTTGCAGGCCTTTTTGTTTATATTTTACACAGATATTCTGATAGTTCTTCAAGAGTGTGAGAGGCAACAGCTAATTTGAAAGGTGTAATTGGGTAAGCAATGTTATTTTTTCTGATTATGCATTGCTGTGAACTTCTTGATCCTGTGATTCTTCATGCTTTTCACTCAGTGAGATCCTTGCAGTCTCGTTTAGATTCTAGTCTGTTGGAAAACTTGATGTTTTTCACCTTTTCTTATGTAACACTTCTGTGAATTCTGTCCCACAAAAAGTGCTTGGAGATCCTATTACTAATCAGTAATGAAAAGTGTTCATTTATGCCTAACTTTTTATTAAAAGTATTAGTATCAGAGCTAAGGCTCTTTCTTGTTTAGGAGAACTTATTTTCATGAAGAGCCGTTGATGGGATGTGAGATGTTTGAAAAATCCCGTTACAGTACACTGGGGAAATTTTAACAAATACAGTGGCTAATTTCTTTAAAGAAATCTAGAAGACTTCACTTAGCATTTCTCTGATGGCTGTATCTTTCCTGCATAAGAAAAACCATTGTGAGCATGTTTAAATATAACCAATTGCATTAATACTTGTGTAGATATTACAACTATTTCTTCGCATCCTGAACAACTGTACTACTTGGGAGCTTTTGGCTTTAACTTACATTTTCCAGAGAATTTTCTACTCCCTTGAAGTATATGTCTTCGTCTGGCTTTGTTTATTGTTTGTTCAGGCTTGTTTCACTTGCTTTGCTCTGATATACCTATTAATATGGCTTAAATTATTTTAAGAAAAAATGGAATGCACAGGATGAGCTAAATGTTTGAAATACAAGAGCTATCATGGTAGGTTCTGAAGAAAAGCCAATTAATAAATTAAGCTCTCAAAACCAGATCTGCAAACTTACCGAAAGCAGCAGCAGTTCTGGTTTGGATCTGACTGATCTAATAGAAGCATTAAGTTCTCTGATGAGTCTGTACCCTGTAGATGGGCAATCTTACAGATGAGGAGGTGATTTTTCATAGATGTGTCTTTGATAGCTGCTTTCCCTTTAGAAGACATGTACTGTTCCACCATTTGGTTTGTAGCTGTGTAAGGATGGGATTTTCACACATGAGCCAGTCTGCGGAGAATTTTCTGATGTTCCTTCATATGAATTAATTTTTCTCAGACACTCATCCCAAAGATATGGCCTTGCTATTGGTTAGAGTGACACATGTGACACAGGCTGACAGCTATTGGAACTGTAAAAATGAAAATACCATTTAGTTTCTGTCTGGAGAAAAAATCCAAACCCCTGACTCTAGTGGTGGTACAAATACCCTTATAAGAATGATGGCAGGAGCTACAAAAGGAAGGATGTTATTTCTACATTTAATCTCTACGTTTTCTTTCCAAAACCTGAGAGATAAGGACCATATTTCCTACAGTAAACCCAGCATTTGATTGATCATTTTAAGTCACCACAGCCTGGAGATAGGGCATGATTTTGCAAAACATTAACTCTTATTTATGGTCTATTTCAATTGTCAAAGCACTGCTGATAAACGTGGGGAAAATCCTGTCATTGCGTTCAATTTCAAGCATAGTCCCTGATTGTGTTTTTCTCCAAATATGTTTTATACAGTGCAGTAGAAGTGTCTGTCATAACATGGGAATTGT
Source organism: Turnix velox (assembly GCA_013400935.1). NCBI lineage: Eukaryota > Metazoa > Chordata > Aves > Charadriiformes > Turnicidae > Turnix > Turnix velox. The sequence continues at coordinate 2,366 of VZTY01017701.1, forward strand.
GAGGAAATTTAATAAACTGTAGGTATCAAAGGCAAGAGAGAACTCAGACACTGGTAACCCACCTGTACAGGGAAGCAAGCTGTTGTTCTGTGCGTCAGACACTTTCCTGCGGCAACTGTAAAGTAGGGCTGCACATTACAAACAATCAAAATCCCCCCTTGCTAACTGTAGGGGTTATGCACAATTACAGAATCAAATCAGTTTTAATTTTAAGTGTTTTTTTTTTCCTGAAAGACAGATTTGGATCAATAGCTCCTAAATCAGCAATCCCTGATGGATTTGCCAGATGCAGGGAGCAGAAACCTGATTTATAAATAGCCGGCACTCGTAACACATAATCTCACCTGAAAGTTTTTACTGGACTTTGTTCTTACAAATCACCATCTCCTCAAGTGACTGTGAGGTGTGGGAGGGAAGCTTGCAATGTAATGTGAATCAAAATGTGACTGATGACAAAATATTCCCAAAACATTAAATATCACTGGAGCCCTATAGATTGAGGATTTCTTCTGTGATGTTTCTTGTCTTTTTCAGCAGCCCTGTGCTCTAGTCTTTAAGTTAATACCACAAAAAATTCTACTACATGTAAGAGTAGCTTACAAATTAAGACTGTGTTAGTTAAGGCTGTCTTCATGGCAATGGGATAGCTTTTAGAAAATAAGCAGGAAGTAATGAGTTGATGCATTTTTTTGGAACATGGGGAGCTTCTAATAAAAAGATGCACTGGAACCTCTGGCTAACCTGCTTTTCCCTCAGGTTCAAGTAAGCATCTCTTCTATCCTACTAGTCAAAACACCCCCAAAAACATATATTTTAGCTGTGTACACAACCCAGATTCTTTATGTTGTTACTGTGGTAGAGTCATTAATCTTTTAATTGTTTTGAAATTCAGGTTTCGTTCCTGTCTTTCAAAGCTAGCAATTAGAGTTTAATTACAGTTTACTGTCCCATGAAGACATGGGACTTGTTGATCCTGTATTGAAGGTCCAAAGAGATGGCTTAATCTAAAAATTTAACTCACTACAAGCTTGACTATTTGCCCTCAGTAGCTGCATAGTGCTGTTGTATCAGTGCAGTTATGTTCTTTTCAATTTGAATGAGAACTCAAGACTATAGGTGACTGAATTGAGGTAAAAGAGTGACATGATATAGAAAAAAAGATGAGAGGTTTTTGTGACAGATGTAATTTCTACTCCCTACCATATACAGTAATTGCTTAAAAAATCTATAACTGAAAAAAAATCCCAAGTGACCACAGAGCTAAATTACAGAGAACCTTTCTGCTAAGCTGAAATAATATATCAATTTTTTACTTCGTCTAGGACGAAAGAGAGCATAGGATAGGTGAACAGAAAGAGAAGCAACCCTAAGTTGGGAGCAGCATGTACTTCCTCTGGTGACCTTTTTGAAAGAGCTTGACATGTTAAACTGATGAACACAGTGAGCTCACCCTAGCAATTTTCTGTCCTTTACTTCATTGCAACAAACCTTGTAATGGGGTACACAGAACTGGCAGAGATTGGAGTTTTGGTGTTTTTTCTTGCAGAGGGAGGCACAGAATTCTTCTGATTTTCAGTGCAAAACAGGTCAAGAGAGGTGATTTTACCCCTCTACTCGGCACTGGTGAGACCACACCTGGAGTATAGCATCCAGTTCTGGAGCCCTCAACACAGGAAAGATATTGAGCTATTGGAGAGGGTTCAAAGAAGGGCCACGAAGATGATCAAAGGGTTGGAGCAACTGCCCTATGAGGACAGGCTGAAGGAGTTGGGGTTGTTCAGCCTGGAGAAGAGAAGGCTCAGAGGGGACCTCATAGTAACTTATCAGTACCTGAGGGGGTCCTACAGAAAGGCAGGGGAAGGAATTTTTAACATAATATCGGATGGGAGGACTAGAAACAATGGATATAAATTAGAGGGGGATAGATTTAGACTAGACATAAGGAAGAAATTCTTTNTGTCTTTTTTGATCTTTTTTGATTTTTCTCTAGTGCACATTGACATTCAGTAAAACTTGTTTACATCCCTTAATTTATGTTAATAATAAAAGCCTTCCAGTGCTTTCTAGAAATCTGTTTGAAAGCTGGTATATAATTTCCATTAGGAAAGGGCAAGAGGAATATAAGGCTGATTTTGCGTTTTTGGGGGTACATTTTTTTTAACTAAATGAACAGAGACAGATTCAGCTATGTAAGGTCCAGAAATTGTCACTGAGAAAACACAAAATGGATACAAAAGTATATTGATTTGGGCAAAATGGCAGTTTTTCTCAAATCAAAACTCCTCTTTACAGACTGTGCAGCTTCTCTGAAATAAAAGGAAGATGTATGTAAAGTGCAGTTTTATTTCTCCCTCTGTTGATCCTTCCCCTCCCTCCTCTCCTGTGGCTCCTCTCCATGGGCTTCTCCTGTGGAGACGCTGTGAGTGGGCCCCCCTAAAGCCTCAATTCCCTGTACAAATACTTGTTTACAGCCAAATAGATGATGCAGGTGACTGCATTTCCCTGCGCTACTGGAAAGCTGTCTCTGAACAGCACTACCAAGCCATTCAGTAGCTTAGGGGTTGTTAGGTGGTGACAGTCCTTTCCACAGGCAGACAGTCCTTTCCACAGGCAGACAGAATAGTGTGAGCACAATCAACTCAACATACCCCAGATCAAACATATCCACTGCATTTGGTCTTTCTGCAGTGCATCTGGCCACAACATTGGCTATGGGTTTACTTAGTTTTTTGTTTTATTTAAAATATGTGACACTGACAGCAGTATTGGATATTGAGTCTGTATGTGTTTCTGGTCAGGAAATGGCAAAATGCTGTGACAGCCTTTTCTGGGTGAACTGACTCTCATTATTTAAACTCATAAACATCTTTCCCATCTTCCATGTAACCATCTATTTTGCATCCTTAGAACTGTGCTCAGCTCCATTTTTTGTAAACAAAGATCCAGACCAAATTCCAAGATCCCTTTGAGATTCACATGTTGATGTTGCTGTACTCATTGCTTTTGCAAAGAGGAGGCAGGAGTAGAAGGACAGCAAATAATGGCAGTCTAAAATTACTGAAGTGTTCACTAGCAGAATCTGGCTTGTGTCCCTTTGGTTAGAGGCAAAACACCCCACAACTGAAACACCTGCTGATATTGTCTATGTTTACCATCTCTTAAATAGGCTTAATTGCAGAATAAGTATGTCTGCATAGTATTTAGCTGAATATTTGGTTTCTCTTGGCTGGCATTTTATTATTTTGTGTGGTACTAAAATAGCTGTAATTATGTAAAATGACTAGTGGTTTTTACATGATGCTTTCTTTGTTAACAACTGAATCTATCTTGAAGTATTTTTTTTTCTTACTGTGTTCTTCATGTCTATAAAATGACAGTAGTATCAGGAAATTGTTGAGAAAAAGTAAAAAAACATTAAGATGGGTGATTTTTATTTTTTAAAAAGGAGAAATATATTCTAAGATTCACATTTGTTCCCAAAAAGTAGATTTAATAACTGCTCAGGGCTATTCTGTTCAAAATGTGTTAGCTATTAAGATTTTTTTTTCTGTTTTTATTTACATCATGGGATTTTGTATCCAACTACATGTGATTTGCTTTACAAATCAAAAAATTAAGGGTGATAGCTTGTCCTGATAAGATGAACTATGTCATACAATTTAAATAGTTGTTTTAAAAAGGAAGCAAGAGTCTCTTCTCTAATAGGAAAATCTGGACAGGGAGAAGACAACTCATGTAGGATACTGATTTTATTAAAGTGAATATTAATTCCAGTGAAAGTGAAGAAATAAGACAGCTGAGAAACTGAATTATTCAGTCCTATTTTTATTGAGAGATATCTGAATATTTCAAGTATATATCTAACTGCTGCTAATTATTTAAGGCTTTTTGAAGACAAACAGCCATAGGCAGAGCAATGGGTAGAACGTAAATACATGGAAAGTGAATGATTTTTTCTCATTCATTCATGAAAGCTATTTAAGGACATGGTAATATTGAGAAGTGCTTGTTAAGTAGCCTATTCTCATTTAAATTTTATCAGAGTTTTGAGCCTTCAGGCAAACCAGGGGATGTATTCTCTCTCCCCCTTTGGATAGATTCTCAGTCCTCCTTATGCTGAATTTTTCAGAAATTCAGTTGGATAGAGAAGTAAAAATCAAATTTGCTTTCTCGTACAAACTTCTTGGTATCCATTAAGTCATCTTTTGATGCAAGAAAAATGAAAATACTTAATATTTTTCTGTATCCCTTTGTAAGTTCTGCTCATCATCAATGACACTGTGTCAAGAGTGGGTGGAAAAGATTTCTATTTCCAGTGAAGTGCAGCAGCATTTTTGAAAACAAAATACGTATTTCTTCTGGAGCACTCACCTCTGCAAAATTCCTCACAAGCTCCAGGTATCATCATCAATTTATCAGAGCTCATTACACTATGTATGGTGTTAATTTGGCTAATACACTTTGGCTCCTTAACAAACAGCTCTTCAAGTTCAGGATAGGTAAATAAACCAAGAAATTGTGCCATGTAGCTAATGATGTGCCAGTAGAAGACTGCAGAGATAATTAGAGGCATTGCTAGTACAAACAATCCCATTTGCTACCTGGTTTTACAGCTAATAAAACAGATGTGAAAAGCTGTCAGGCATGTGGGGCACACAGAATCATAGAGTTGGAAGGGAACTTCAAGGTGGGTCATCTAGTCCATCTCCCTCCAGTAAACAGGGACATCCTGCACTAGATTAGGTTGTGCAGAGCTTCAGCAATCCTGGCCTTGAATGTGTATGGGGCCTCCACCACCTCTCTGGGCATCCTGGGTCAGTGTCTCCCCACCTTAATGATGAAGAATTTCTTTCTAACATCTAACTTAAACCTACCCTACTCTAGTTTAAAATGTCCCTTGTCCTATTACTCCATGCCATGGCAAACAGCCCCTCCCCAGCTCTCCTGTAGCCCCTTCAGGCACTGAGAGGCCACTGTGAGGTCTCCGCACAGCCTTCTCTTCTCCAGGCTGAACAGCCTCAGCTCTCTGAGCCTGTCCTCATAGGACAGGGACTTCAGTCCTTGCATCATCCTCATGGCTTCCTCTGGATCCTCTCCAACAGGTCCATGTCCCACTTGTGCTGAGGGCTCCAGAGCTTGACATATTAACTCTGGTTGTGTGTCATGAGAACAGAGTAAAGGGGCAGAGTCACTTTTCTCAATCTGCTGGCTACAGCCCTTTTGATGCAGCCCAGGATACAGCTGACATGAACAACTGCTTATGTTTTCATTTGCTTTATGTCTGGGGGTGCCTACTGCCACCATGATTTAATTATCTGTAACAGTGAAAAATCATAAAATGGTATCTGGTAAATAAAGGTTTACTTCCCTCTTCTTCAACAATGAAGTAAGAATAAAATCCTTCTAAATGGTTGATTATGAAATACATAACTCCAGTCATCTTTCCGCCATTTTCAACAACAGCAAGAGCTGCAAATCATGATCTGAGGGCTTAACCTGTTGAATTTAATAAACTATTATGCATTTCTGAATTGCAAGAAAGAATGGTTTATAAAAAAACAAACTTCTAAGCAAATTATTTTGTCAAAAATGTTAATGATTTTTTCTTTAGATTTTCATATTATTGTATTATCAACTGCTCCAGGATCCTCTTTCCTGTGGGACCTCTTCGGCCTCTAAATTTTTTTTAGCGGGACTTTGATTTCACATGAGTTTGTGAAGTTGTAGCTGATGTTCTGCACTGTGCCATGGGCCCTTGTTTGTCTTGAGTGTTTCCTGGACATTAACACAGACTGTTAATTCCATAACCCAAACTCATCAACTGTTTCCACACATCTGGATGACAGTTCCCAAAAGGAATGTGTAACAAGTTAGCTTGGCTACCTGGGTTCACAAACTTTCTTGGTTTATTACTTCTAATTTTCCCCTACATGAAAATACACAGAAAAACAACATGTCATGGCATTTCATGGCTTAAGCCAGTCTCAAATATATGTTGGTGCTAAAATGTATCAAGTCCTAATACATACTAAGAAAATCTTTATTCTTTCTTGTAACATACATAGTGTGTCTTGGCTTTTTTCCACAGAAGCATTTAAGGACAGTTCCCCATGGAGCTTGCAGCATAGCAAAACCATGAGAAAATAAAAATTTAAGCTAAAAGTGATTCAGCAAGCTCTAGTTGTAAAAGGACAAGATGTTTGTTAGGACAGCAAGCTTCACAGAAGAATGCTGATAAAAATTATTCAATATCCTCACCATTTATGATTTGCAGTTTCACCTCCTGCTTGGGAGGTCATATTGACCCTTGTAGAAATTAGAAGTGTTCTGTATTAACCTAAGCTTTTAGGGTCACCTAATTTCCTCAAGTAATTTATCTAAGCATTAATATATTGTATTTTCAAGAGTGACTTTACTGAAAATGGTGCTTATGGAAGGTTGTAATGTAGTGAAGTTGAAACTGGGATAAGACAGGTCCTCGCTTTTAGACAAAATGTATGCTACACCTGTCCCAACTTGCGTGGGGAATGCCAATTAAGACCAGCCAGACTTCCATCCAGTGGGAGGTGCAGGCTCTCTGGGGACTGTGGCATGGTTGCAGTCTTCTGTCCTGGTGCTATTTGTATGCTTGGGTTTTGGGTAAAAGGCAAAAAGACATAATATTTCAGATAAAGCATTGTTTGCAAAGCAGTCTATAACTTTAGAAACCATTTTGAATACTAATTGTGTATCATTTGATTTTAATGATCTACTAATTTATTGTGGATGAGTAGGAGGTGTTTTCTGCAGTTAAGGTATTTGTGGTCATGGATCAGCTTAACAGAATTTTCCATACCAGTTAAAAATTAAAATGCATTTAATTGCTAATTTATTAGAGAGGAAAGGAAATCTTGTTATTGAACACTGTCTGGAATACTGAATGTCCACTGAATGATGACTTTGCCCTTGGAAAAACTCATCTGCTGCTTATAATTTGACTTTCCATTTATGAAGGGAAGTACTGATTCCATTCTCTCCCTCTTAATCATCTGATTGCAAGTCAGGACTAAATTTTATATTTTGGACCATGCCCAGTATAGAAGAAGTAGCACCAGCTACTGCACAGAGTACAAACAACCCATTTTAAAAGACTTGCTTATTCAATTGGCAGGTTTTGAGAAAGAAGTTGGCAGCCAGTGGTTTTGCAGTCTTCATTAGGAGCAGACACATTGATACTGCCCCTGAGACTCTTCCCTTAGCTGGATTTGAATAGATTAAAGCTGGAAACACTATAAGGCTTGCAGTGGTAGGAAAAATAGGCAACAGTCTGTGTTAGTTTGGCTTCGTAAGTTACAGGTGTGCAGAGACATCCTAGAGGAGTTTTGTGGCTGTTTCTCTTGGAGTCATCTGTTGATCAATATTTCAAATCTGCTCATTCAGATGGATGTTCCTTGTGGGGTCATTTTTAACAGATCCTAATAAATAAACCTAAGAGTATTTCTGCATGTAACACACCTCTTTCCTTAGCTTTGTTTTCAGTTTTTTTCCTATGAGTCTAATTTAGCCTTGTTCTGCACAACAGACATTCAAAGATTGCCCACATTATGCACTTTTAAATGTTGGTATTACCAAGATGCTTGTCTTTCACTTATTTTTGAATGTGAAACATTCTTATCAACCTCTGCATCTTTTCCTCATTTGGTCTTTTTTTTTATAAAATTATTATGAGAAATTTAGATTTTACAGAGATACTCTGAAATTATATGGGAAATTGAAGGAATAGTTTTGATATACTTAGTGAAATGTGCCTTTCTCTGTGAGACTTTCAGCAGCACATATAGAACAGGTTGGCCAGGGAGGTGGTGGAGGCCCCATCTCTGGAGACAATCAAGGCCAGGCTTGCTGAGGCTCTGAGCAGTCTGATCTAGTGCCAGATGTCCCTGCTCACTGCAGGGGGTGGGACTAGATTGCCTTGAAGGTCCCTTCCAATTCTGTGATTCTATGAACTTCTATAAACAGAAGAGGTAGAACACTTAGGGTAGCCAGCCTGAAATGCTTCCCTTACGGTTTTCATAATGAATTCTATATTATTTTAGAGGTTTGGATGACCAGCAGGTTCAATCTATACATTAGTCATGATACTTTCTCCTTACATGTCACTTTCTTCTTTATGGTTATTAAAATATTTTACTTTGAGAATAGAGAGAATTAAAATAACAGCATTATTTTAAAACTTTGTTACCTTCTTCCTTAAAGTTTGAGGTGCATCTCTTTCACATTTTCTTGACTAGCACTAGCATGCAACAATGAGATTAGACACCAGTTTTAAGAATGCTGCATATGGTGATTTATGGACAAAGAAAAGAAATTGTACATGACAGAGGTTAGTCATGTTATTTAATACAGAGAGGGGAGGGTGTTAAATATATTTTACTGCCTTCCTGACTGAACTGTTAAAATAGAACAATGAGGCATGGATTTGCTTTGACAGAAAGTTTTGGTAGAATAAATCTTGATTGCTGGTAATGCATAAAATGGAATCTGTCTCCTGGCTTTGTAGTGCTGACAGCAATGTTTAAAAGATCATTCTGTATCTTGAACTCTTCTCCCATTAATGTTTAGAGTTTCCTATAGTGATAAAATGCTTTTCCTCTGCCAGGACTGATACGCTAGCATAAGCTTCCTCTTTTAGAGACCTACAGAGCAACATAATCTGACTTGGTTAGAAACCCCAGGCTGAGGGGGTGATAAGCTCTGTAAAAAAAAAATGGAAGTGGGAGTGCTCAACAGAAATAGTTTCATACATTGCAGACAAATATAGAAATAACTTTTGGACATAACATTTTGTTGTTTTGCCTTCAGGGTAAAAGGTGCCAGATACCAGGATGTCAACATTAATAATAGTTGTTATTCTTTATTTCACTGACTAAACCATATATATTTTGGTGCTTTTCTTTTTTGTGAGCAAAAGTGCACCTGTACAACATGCTCCACACTACTGGTAAATGGCTGTTATTCACCAGGGCCTTCTCTTCTTTATAAAAACTCAATCTTTCTAATTCCATACAAACCAATATTCTGCTAGATCATCTTTCATTAATGAATGTGAGACATGTTCAAAATAATAAATGGAAGCTGTGATTCTTAAAGTGAATTGCTAAAGAGACTGAGAGATAAACTGACTGGTAATGAGCGGTGGTTCCAGAACATGCCTATGAGGGACAGCAGAACAGCAGCTGTGAGCTTTTTTACTTAGTGCAGAATTTACTAAAGTCAACTTGCTTCTGGTTTTGAGGCAATGAAAGCATCACTATCAGCCTTTGAGAGAATGCTAGAGCAGTATGTACAGTGTTCTTTTGAGAATATTTGCTTCCTGCCTGACACACAGACTGAGAACTAAGAGTAAATATTCAGATGTCTTAATTGTCTCGCTGCCTTTACTTTGCTGTGCTTGTTTTTCATCCTGGGAAGCCATACATGGAAGGCTTGCAGAATCAGTCAGATAGAATGTTTTTTATTCTTATTCCTAGAAACTAAGTAGTGTAATCACTTCTTAAAATACAGACGGATGAGAAGCATGACACTTTTGTGAATAGCCTTTGGTGATACTGACACTGCACAGCGTTAATTTGTAGCTCTTGGAGCTTTTATTTATAGTTAGCTAAATATGTGTATCTTTTAGGTTCGTCTGGTTCAAGGCTGGATGTATATTCGACTTTGAATGTGCGATATCTGCAAAGTTAGAACTATTAGGGATCCCTAATGTTTACATGGCAGAGGAGAATTCTCTGTTCCTCACATTATTAAAATCTGAAGATTTTACTTCAATGAAAACAGTTTCCCTTATGTATTTCCAGTACTCCCTCATGACCATTTTGGATGAGACTTCGTTTAACTCATTGTTCCTTCTTCAATGTCACGATGATCACAAAGATATATATGTAAGTACGTAAGAAAGCTACAAAGTAAATGAGCTTATAGTACAATAGGGTTGCATAACAGGCTTTATGTTGATCTGCAATTACACTGCTCTCCATCAGGAAGAACCCTAAGCTTCAAAATCCATTCATTGGTCCTTAATTTTCCCTCAAAGCTTATGTTCATTTAATGATAAAGACAGCAAACTTAGTTTTTATAGAAACATGGAATTATAGAGTTGGAAGGGACTTTCAAAGGCCATCTAGTCCAATCCCCTGCAGCCAGCAGGGATATCCTGCACTAGATCAGGTTGCTCAGGACCTCATCCAGCCTGGCCTCAAATGTCTCCAGGGATGGGATCTCCACCACCTCAAATGTCATTTTGTGAACAGAAATTCTAAAAATAATAGTTAATTAGCCATTTAAGTTGCAGTGAATGGTTTGTCTTTACCAGAAAAGATTAATGTTGTTCATGACAGTGATTCACTATTGGTTCATTGTTGTTTTGTTCTATTGTTTTTTTTATAGGCAACAATGGGGACTGAAAGAAAGTTGCTGCTAGTGAGCAGGGAGCAATTGTGTTAGAGTAAATCCAGCCCTTTGTATTTTAGTCTATATTGTGTTTGCAGAAGAGACCAAAGAATTTTCTCAGGTTCCATCATCTTTTTATGGCTAGCACATTTTGCTGTATCATTTTCATCTAGAGCACTTTGAGACCATCTGGAGCAAAGCTGTGTGCAAAAGAAAAAAATGAAACAAACTCTGTGCTCTTTATGTAAATCTATTCAGTGAGCCCCTCCTAGCAGCAAGGCAGGTTTTCATCCTGCTTTTCTCAGGATGGATGTAATACTGCTGCTTATGTAACAATGCGATGATTTTTCTCTCACTGAATAAAAAATAGGGTAACTAAGCAACAAAAGTCTTCCCTGCTCTGAATAAAATTGTTTTCCGATAGTTAGGATGCTAACACCAATACTTCTAAGAATTAAACAGTGATGATTTCGGTGTGAATAAGAACCTTTCAGCCTTCTCATTATGTTATTTCAGTAATGCTCAAATTTCTTTTGAAAGCCTGTTTTTGTAACAAGAAGCTATGGATACAGCTCATACTCTGACCCACACCACTCTAAGCAAAGTGCTGTTGTCTTTACCAGGATCCTATCAAAATATGTTTATCTGCATGTGTAAATCAGAACACAGGATCAAGGCCTTTAGTTTTCTTAGGAGATTTTTTTTTCCTCATTAATTCTGGCTTATCTATGACACTCAAGTGCAAGTATTTAAAAAGTACTTGCAAAGATTTAACACAGTTTGCTGACACCTCAACTAAACTCTAAGCTGCTTAAGCTACCGATCATCTCCATCCCCCATCTCTGCACAGTACTGGGGAGCTGTGCTGACCTTCCTGGCTACTGCACTCACTGCTGTGGTGCATCCAGCTCCCACAGCCTTCCTACAGCCCACCTCAGTCCCTTGATAGGAAGGTGAAGAGGTTTTAAGCAGTGACTTTACCTAGGGTATACTGAGGCATCTCTGTGAGACTGTACAGGCTTCATGCTGGCCTGACAAGGCTGCAGAGTGGTGATAGGAGTGCTTTGCTGGTTGGGACATTGTATTCAGGCTTCAGAAGCTACTGCCAGGGGAAACCAGTCTCTGGGGCATTAATGATCACACAGTTCATGTAAGGAGTGCAGAAGGTGAGGGGAAACAATCCATTCCCACCCTGACTGCATGTGCAGAAGGCTTCAAAGCTGCCAGGCCACTGCAGAGCCACAGTAGCACCCGGTACTGTGTGGCACAGCCATAGTGCAGTGGTATCTTGTTTTTCCCTTCCAACCCAACATTTATTAGCCCAAGCCTGCTTTTGGGAGCTGAGTCTGGGCCTAGCACCACCCCTCCTCTCCAGATTGGAGCTCCAGGCAGGGGCTTTTAATAAGCCAAGAGCTCTAGTGAAGCTTAATGTAATGATCTGTACAGAGAATGCAGTTATGACATAGCAAGTCTTGGTTGGAAATAGCATATTGGGAGATGCAAATGTGATTATACTTCCTTACATAGCAAAGTGTAATGTATATAACAAAGGAATGCAGTTCAAAGATACCCATGGGAAGAAAATCAATTAGAATTTTGTGGTCAGAGTTTGAACCACAGGCTTTTTAGGGGCTCTATTGACTGAAGAGGATGAAAGTTTTTCAGACTCATTCCCATGAAGACTTCCTGAGTTAATTTTTAAGTCCTTTCAACTTCTGTTCACATACTTCATATGAAGAACAGTTACAACATTCTGTTTTACTGATGTTATGGGAATGAGCTTGAGGGGATGGTTGAAAAAATGAAGGAAAATTATGAAAGTGCTGGTTTTCAAGCTTGGATCTATTCAGTTTTCTTGTGAGACACATATATATGGTCAAAAGCCATAAATCACTCCATTCTTAATCCCACTAGCTTGTAGCATTGCTAGTGAAAGTGGGAGAGAGTGAATAGTTTAGTGTAAATAGTTTAGAAGCGAGAGTAGTTTAAAAAATCCATTATATTCATAGTGGAGTTTCTACTTAGCAGTATTGGGAAAATTTTGTACAACACGTCGCATAACACAGTGGAAAATTCAGGTTAAGAGCAGGAAGCTTCGTCAAGAGCTGTCTTAAAAAGATGAGTATGTGGAGTTTTGTGAGGGATGAGTGCCAAGTTTAAACAGGAAAGAGAAGCAGGTACAGCTGTAGAAGGCAATGTTGGGCTGAATAGCAAGTCAGCAACGTCCTGGGTGAATTTCAGAGTTGCCTTTGTTTCCTCTGGTGTTTAGGATGCTAAGTTTGGCAATGTGTTGGCTCCTCTGCTCCAGAAAACACACTTTCAGGTGTGGTCTGAGAAAGTTGATGGTGCAACTACAGTTGCAAGGCACCCCTAAGGATAGGGGGAAGAAGCTGTGTATTTTTGATATGGAGGAAGGATTTTAAAAACAAAAATAGATGCTAACTGTTCTGAAAGCTAGCACTGAAGAAACCAACAATATTAAGAATGGAAGAGAGGATATCAGAGAACCCTGAACAAAATGAGAGGGTGCACTTAACAAAGGCTAGGCTGTCAAGAAGAAGAAAAAAGAAAAAGGATCTGAAACAAGAAACTGCATAAAGCAACTGAAGGTGGAGGTAATCATAGGCATGAAATGAGGAGGAGGACTGTGACAGGAACACAACTGAGGGGTGAGCTGTCTATGCAGACCCAAGGGAGACTACTTTGTGTTTCATATGCATTCATGCTTGGACAAGATTAAAATAACATCAGAGCTGGAGAGAAGAAATAGGATTTGATGGAAAAGTTGTACAGAGGATGAGAACTTAACCAAAATAGCCATTGCTAATTGCCGTGTTGTGCCACAATGCACTACTCTAACCTTAATGGGAGGATGGTGTGAGGGCAAAGCACTACATCCAGTGAAGAAACCCATGTCTGGGACACTACTAGCAAGGTCTAAGAGCAGAGGATGGGAATTGGGTGATGAAAAATGGAAAGTGAGCTGAATCTAGAAGTGGAAGATATTAACACCCTTGGCCTGCTCTCTCTTATTCAATCTAATAATTTTATGATTTATAACTTTCTTCGTTGGATGTTTTGTTTCAATTTGTGCTTTTTTGTCACATCTGTGTCTGCTCTTACCAAACTACTTTATGTATCCTTTTATTTGATGAGAAATGCTGAGTCTCACTGTGTTAAGACAATTCAAAATCTTCAGAATACCAAAAAGAAACAAATTTGACTCATTATCATGAAGGCAAACAGTTAAATGCAACTCCATTACTGCATCAATAATCCACTGAATCTGTAGTACAATGTTTTAAATTTAGCAACTCTTTCAGTTTTGAAGGAGTCTATGAAAAGCCATTAGAGGTTATTAAAGTCCCATTTCCCAGCCTGCCAGGAAGACAGTAAAATGAAAACTCAGAGCACAGTCATGTTTTAACCTCATGGTGCCTCGGTGAAACAGGTAAGACTTTCTCCTTCCAGGGATGCTGTTTGCTTAATTAACACTTAGAGCATTGAGTGATTCGTGTAGGCTTGTTTCACCATTAAAATATACAAATTTATTAATGTTGCCCTTGGAACTTTAATGTTTTTTCAAGTTTTTCCATTACAGTCTTTTCACTAGGCTCTGCTCTGATTTTCCATGTTATGAAAACTGAAAAACTGCTCAAGATCTTTCTTTGCTTTTCAATAAGAAGTCAATTGCTTTACTGAGAGTAAATGAAAAAACATCCTTTCTGGTAGCTTGACATCAATTCATATTTCTGGAGTTTAAAAGAAGTTTTGAAAGGAAAAGCGATGGTATTTGTTGTTACCCTATGACAAATCCTCTGTGTTGCATGAATTCATTGTGTAGTGTTGTGAGGGAAGGACAGATGACAATTCATCACAATCTTATCACAATTCTCATGTATTTTCCCTTTCTTCTCAGATACAATGTATTTTTGAGGGCTTTCACTCATAGAGAGATCATTCATGCAGTCTTTGTTTTCCAAGAGTATGGAATTATTTTCAAATGCAGCATGTGATGTAAGTATTCTGAAGCTTTTGTGATAATGTTTTAGAAGATTGGTAGATACCTCCATTGTTAAAATTCTGTCTTTACTTTTGACTTGTAATCTTTAGAAGATCCTTTGTAACTTGCCTCAAAAATACTTCTACCACTGAAACTATTCATGGGACTTATTAGTGTGCCCTCACAAGCTGTCATACAGTCATCCTTGTTATAGGTAGATGTTGGTCTCCCTTGGGGTTATTTGAAGCAAGTCCTAGATGTTATTTTGCAAACTTCCTTGCTCATTACTTGGGAATCACAGAATCCTAGAATCACTTCTGTTGGAAGGGACATTTCAAATCACTGAATCCAACCATCAATTCAGCTCTGACAAGAACCAGCCTTACACCATATCTTTAAGCTCTTCGTCTGCCCAATTCTTAAATACCTCCAGGGATGGTGCCTCAACCCCTGTCCTGGTCAGCCTCTTGCAATACTTGATAACTCTCTCAGTGTTAAGATTTTACCTAATATCCTTCCTAGCCCACCCCTGGCAAACTTGGGCCACACCCTCTTGTTCTATTGCCTGTTCCTTGGGAGAAGAGCCTGATCCCCCTTGGCTACACCCTCCTTTTAGGGAGTTGTAGAGAGTGAGGTCTCCCCTCAGCCTCCTTTTCTCCAGCTCAACACTCCCATCTCCCTCAGTTCCTCCTCACCAGACTTGTCCTCCAGACCCCTCACCAGACCCACTGCCCTTCTCTGCACCTGCTCCAGCACCTCAAAGTCTGCCTTGTCATGAGGTGCCCAAAACTGGACGCAGCACTGGAGGTGGGGCTTTGCCAGTGCCCACTAGAGAAGGATGATCTAGTCCTATGTATCCCACTGCTCCTGATACATCCTTACCTTTTTTGTTGTATCTGAGGTAGCAACCTATTTCCCAGAGGCCCTTTGCTTATTGAACAGTACTTCTACATGAATCATCCTTCATCGGATGTACCTGGAGGCTGCACTGGCTGGGACTGGTGCCCAGGGCAGCCCTCTACAGCACACGGGGGAGCCCTGGATCAGTGTTCTGGGCAGCTCCTGGGTCAGTCAGCCCCTGCCTTGATATCAGCCTACATGAGAATTTTCCTCATAATTTTTACTATATATTGAGGCTTTCCCTTTCTGACTTGCCATTTTGTCCCTGGCTGTTAACATCATCTGCATGAAGTGTTCTTTGCAATTGCCCAGCTCTCTGTGATGAGAGTATCTAATACTTGTGTCGATAAGGGAGGAACAGGTTAGAGTTCTAATTCCTCTGAAGCCATGCTGTTATTCTATTTGTCTGTAAAGAAAGAAAAGATAGGGCTGTGCTGATGCTTTCATATTTTATTTTGTTCACAGTCTTCCCTAGGCCATTTTTGGGTGTATAACTTTACCCGTCTGCTGCTTCATCTTGGGCTGTCTGTCAGCCATTGGTTTTGCAGATGTCTGGGGTAGGGGGTGACTCACAGCACAAGGCACCTTTGCCAAGTTACACAAGCCCACTATCTATTTTTAGAGTATTTCCTCTTTCATCCACTTTTTATAAATAAACTTTACATGTTAAACATTTCCTGAGAGGAGAACTGTTGCAAAATAGACCATGAGTGAAGCTGGTAGCTACTGAGTAGGATTTAATCGAAATTAAATATTTACAGAGCATAGACTTGAGAGCTCTACAGACTTTTCTGGAGAATCCTAAGGGCAGAAATCATCTTCTAGATGGCCTTGATCCAGCAAAATGCTTAAGGCACAGGGGCAGTCTCACTGAGTTAATTGAGAATATGTGTGTGTGCTTAAGTGCTTTTCTGGACTTCAGCCTTGAAAACACTCTGCTTCCACTTAAAGGACATTTTTAGTCTATATTTTTATGCAAGGATAAAAATCTTAACTGGTTCATTGCCTTTTATTGTGACACCAGCAAGAGACAATGTCATGCTGTAAGTATCAGTCACTACCTAAATATTAAAAGGAAGGCTGTTTAATTAAAAAAAAAAAATTAATAACTATCTTAAGAGCAAATAAAATTTGTAATAAAGTACATGCAAAAGCAAATTTATTTTTGGGCTAGTATAGTTTGTTTTGTGATGATCAAAAAGGAAAAATCCAATAAAGCAACCCAAAATTTAAAACTCCCCACAAGTCTTCACAGCTGGTCCAAAGTGAGGATATGTGCAGAACACGAGGTTTAAACAACGTGTTTAAAACAAACACAAATTTAAAACTTTCAAGTACTCAAGTTCATAGATATGTTTTGATGGGAAATTATTTCTGAGATGTGATGCTTCATTTAAATGATTCCCTATGAGAGAAAAAGTGCAAGATATGAATAAAGTCTGCTTATGTCACTACCTTATTCCTGACTGTGCTTGGAACAGACTTAAAAACAGAGTTTCTTTGTTTAGCCCCTTTGGCAAAGACAGTAATTCAGTACTTCAAAATATTGGTTATTGCTAAATCATTCACTATTAAAAACTTATTGAATCAAAATAATGACTCTTAGCGAAACTTATGAAGTGATTCTTCTTTCAATCAAATTACCAAAATATGAATGATTAATTCATGTAATTAATTGGAACACTGAAAATGTCCATTTGATTTTTAAAGTAAATACAAAAAAACCCACCAAAACCTCCACCACCACAAAGAAGTACAACAGTTTGTGCATCACAAGAGATTTGGAGAGTACAAGAGATTCAGAGAGCACAAGATCCTGAAAGTTCACAGCAGGACAGCATTTACAGTCTTGCAATCTTGATGATAAAAGATAAATGACAAAATGACATAGAGACTAAATACATGCATGGTGTAAAGGTTTTTACATGAAGCTTTCCTTCCCTCAAGATAAGGGAGAAAAATCCCAGTGGAATCAATCCAAGATGTACTCAGTTGTGATTTGAAAATTTTCATATTTCTAAAGCTTAAAATAAATAGATTTGAAGCATCCTCAGATAACTGACTTAAGTGAAATATCTGTAGGACACAGCAGCATTTCCTGCAAATGCTCTGTACACAGGCCATTTGGCATAATGGAGCTGTCTTTGCTGCCACAGAGGGAGTTCACTTGTCTTATGCTTTCTCCCGGCTTCACTTTGACTGGTGTGGGAGACCACCAATAATTATTTGTGCTGCATGGCAGTTAGCAAGCAGAAACCTCTGCTTAGATGAAACCTCGTGTTCTGCACATATCCTCACTTTGGAACAGCTGTGAAGACTTGTGGGGAGCTGGTTTCCCTTTCTTATCATAACATCTTGAGGTTGTGTTTCCCAGAGGTGTAAGCAATATTCATAGCTCATCATTAAATGGAGGAGGTTTTAGGATGGTCTGGCAGCTGCATTTTCAGTGGGACTTCTTTTCAGAATGTATGTTTTGCTTGCTATGCAATGCAATTCAAGTTTCTCACTTATCTCATTGTTTTATAATTCTGCCTATGCATTATTTACATGCTTATACAAAACTGCTGTCTTCTGAAGGGTTTCCCATATAACAGCTGATGTGAAATTCCATAAGCATCTCTCAAAATGACAGGCAAGGGTTATGGAATATAGATTTGATAGCATTTTTACTGTGTAGCTCCTTTGACATTCAGAGAGAAAACAGACTGGAGATTCAGTACATTGAGAATTCAGCTGAGGAGGAAAGTCTGTCTCTGGCTGCGTCACTGGAGCAGGCAGACATTAAGTATGTGAGAGCTTTTAGCAGCATTGCTGGGGTTCTGCTCTGTTTCTTTATCTCAGCTGGTGACTCATACTGCAGTGCAATGGGAGGCATCACTCTCGCATCACCTATCAGCTTATTACTCAGAGCAAAGTAATTACTGTTGGCATGTTAAAATACTCCACCGTGTATTTCATACTTCATTTATGAAATATTAGAGTTTTCCTTTGAACCAAATCTCTTCAGCCTAAATCAGCTTAATATGCCTTATGAAATCCCCCTGGCTCTTCCTAATGTTATTTCTAATAATACCTTGTTTTGTTCTGCTGGTTCTGTAGCAGCTGGCTCTGTGTGTTTGCAGTCCCAGATCTTATCTGAAGGTGCATTTCCACAACATCAGCAGATAAACGCCACTAGAGCCTTGTAGAACTTTCCAGTCTGCCTTCAGTCAGAAAGTTGCTAGTGGGATACATTGCCAGAAGTAGAGAAAGATTTTCTGCAGGACTGGGAAGTTAAGAAGAGAAGCCAAGGGATTTGGAACAAGTGTAATAGTGAATTTCCTAGGGAAACTAGAAAGTGCCTTTTTTTCCCCCGATTAGATTTTCTATATAAAATTCATTCCTTATACTTAAGTTTAACTTGTTTCTATTTGCTTGAAAGTTAAGCTTGTGTCACTGAAAGCATGAAGACTAATTTAATTTTAAAGAGGAAATACATATATATATAAATAACCGCAAGAAGCTCCTTTCTAGGGCTTTCTAGAAGCCGAAAAGAGAGAGCAGCGGTTCCCGGCAGCGGCGGGAGTGCTGTCGGCTGAGCAAGCGGGGGCGGTGCCAGCTGGCGCGGCGGGAGATTTAAACGAGCTGCTAAGGCGGGGAGGGGCAATGGCGGAGCTGACTAGCAGAGACCGCCTCGGCCGCTCCACAAACAAATACAAACTGCAGCAGACAGCGCGCGGGCGGCAGCCTGTGCGGGAGGTCAGTGCAGCCTCAACCGCTGCACAAAGAGGGTCAGACTATCCTCATTAGACATGGTTTATACAAAAAGGAAGGCTGCAGGTAAGAAAAGTGTGGGCACTCAAACAGTAGCCCCGAGCAGAGATACACTGGATGCACCGAGTGCCTGAGCCAGGCACTAGCAATGGACAGGATCGGAGACAGCACCT
>VZTY01017703.1:0-22789 GCA_013400935.1 Turnix velox
TTCTATAATTCTATGATTCTTTTAAGTCTGAGGGATTTTGCACCCTTCTGGATGAAAGAAAGAGGAGTCACGATCCAGGCTACTTTTGGTAGAAATCTATGTTATTGCTGTTTCTTAAGTTATACAATTGTGATTTTTTTTTTTACCATGTTTCAAATTAATGGCAGAATCAAAGCTCCATGCCAATAATAAGAACATTTGTATCGGCAGGATCAAGTCACTTCTGATTATTATAAGCTCACGACTATATGTTTCGTATCCCTTCCCTTTTTTTGTGTGTGTGTCTTTCAGAGTTTATGCAAATGTTTATGTCCTTGTAAATTTTTCCCAGCAGTAATTTATAAGAATCTGTATTTATGTTTAGATTCTCTACTCCACTTCCATAACTTTCAGAGTCATTTTTGGTGTTAATATCAAGCCATCCCACCAATCCATATCCAAGACAATCATGGTAGGATCTGCTTTGTGCTGTATCACTTAAACAAACCAAAAAGAGTTGAATGAAGTTTGAGACAGTTCTTGTCTTTTACTCCAAGCCACAGCATAGTGATAAAATCAGTAACATTTCAATCCTTTGGATTTTTAAAGTAGAGAGAGACTAAATATAGACGAGGAGGCCTCTTGCTCAACCTGCTGACCCTGAACCAAGTGACTGTAGGTTGCACTGACAAGAGCCCCATTGTCCTTTTCATTAATCAAACCCACTGAGCCAGGTAAATCTTTAAACAAGATGAATGGGCAGCATTTTTAAAAAGTAAAATAATTCACTGGGCTTTGGATGTGTTTCTCTTTAATTAGTTTGATGAGCACAAAGTCTGAAGCCTTGTCAAACACCCAGTATTAACTTCTGATCTGACCTAGAGGAGAAGCATTGCAGAGGCAAGAAACTGGGCAGGTTAAACTAACTGAATAAGAGATCTTTTTCTGCTAAAACCTTTTGCCAGATGAAAAGAATCATTACCACAATGATACTGCTAATTATACTGTCATTAGGGTAGTCCTGCGGGTTCCTATGGTGCAGGAAGCTCTCTCTGGCTTTCAACAGCTGGATCCAAAATGGGTGAAAAATCCAGGTATTAACCCTTTCCTTTCACAGGAAATAAAGGTAAATATGGAGGCAAGTTAAAAGAACGCAGTTTATTTTAATATCTTTGAAGTTTCTGGAAAATTCATAAGGGATTTTTTTACAAATCTAAGTAGTAAAAAATACTTTGCAGTAAAGTACCTGGCCACTGTGTATTCTTGCCAGAGGCCAAAGATAAACCATGCTGTGTGTTCCTCAAGATAGCCAAAAAGGAAAGAAAATGTGCTTTATTGTTGATCTAATTCTTGCCTGACTGGAAAATCTGAGGTGAGGTTCCTGGCACTAAGTTGGTGTCCAAAGCATTGAAAAGGAGCCAAGAGCAGATAATGCACCAGGCTGTAGAAAACAGCATAATCTGAGGTGACTTTCTACCCATGAAGCAGCTGTTTAATCCATGAAGTGAAAAATACTCCTTTTTATTGTTTTTTTTTTAATAATTTCCAAGCTGCAGATGATGATATAACTACAAGGTTTTCTCTTCAGCTTGAAGGCCTGGACATTCAACTCTTGTGACCAAAATCACAAGCATGCTTGCAGCTAACACCCAAGGTATTAAAAAAATCATGTGCTATTGGATGGTGTTTTCATAAGACATCTCCTGCTTCATGCTTAAATGCTCCTAGACTTTGAACTGTTGTTCTAGGCTCATCCAGAATCCTCATCTAAAACTGAGCTGGATGGGTCCATCCTTGCTCTGACAGGTGCAAACTTTTTAGCTCATATTTTGTCCATCTGGAGCAGCTTATTCTGGCAATGGGGAACAAAATCATGACATCTTCAGTGATTCAAGAGCAGAGGACTTGCAACTTTGGGGTTCCACATGCCCAGAGTTATTAGACCAACTTCACCCATTAGACCACCCAACTCAAAGGGGGTGTCTCCAGGAAGGTTCTGCTTCAGGAGTACAACTTAGGAATGTGTTGGAGATCCCAAACTAGAAGCCTGTCATCAAAGAATGAAGAGAATAAAGACAGGAAGAAGACTGAAGGCAGATACTGTGAATGTTGGGCTGACATGAGAATCTTCCAGAAGAAGCTGAGCAAGGCAGGTAGAACAGATCAACAGACACCATAACAGCCAAATACATAAAGGCAAAAGGAGAAAGAGAAGAAAGTGAAGAGACAGAAGAAGGAAAATAGACAAATTTCCACAAAGGAGAGGGAAAATAATGGTACTTATGTATCCCTGTATTTTGAGGGAATGGATTTTTTTGGATGCTCAGCCAGTGACACTGCAGTGCCACGATGGATCTCGTGTCAGTTTAAAGTGAGGATGTGACTGTGGAATCCCAGAAGCTTCTCTTTGATGGCTAAGTGGTTATTAGCTCTTTTGAGACTGAGTGCCATCTGGGTAATTGGTGAGTGGACTGTGACCTGAAGTGCTGATAAACTGCAAGGAAATGATTCAAAACTCTTTTAGTTTTACTCCATAATGCCTTTGTTTCATGTTCACAAAACTCAATCTTAAACATGAATCATCATTTTCATAAGAGAAATCATAATTGGCATAATTTGGAGGGGGAAAAAAGGCACTAACACTTACTAATATGGGCACAATTCAATTAATGAAACACCAAACCACATACTGTAGCTGATTCATTTCTAAAATATCCTCTCTTCTACATTAATAGGCAAATGTATCATTTGGTGGTGGTCAGTCTTTTAAAAAGGACAGCAGGGTTTATCCCTTCTGCCCCATTTTATTAACCTTTGCTCTTATGCACCACTTGAAAACAAAAGGCACAGCCTTTTATGCCTGAAACTGGTGGGAATTCCATCAAAAAATCACAAGTGACTTCACACATGGCCCTGGAATTGTCCTGATGTGAGTGACATTGCAATGGTGCCTGGAATGAGCAGAAATTAGACCTTTCCATGGGACATTAAAGGAAAAAAGTCCTGTTGAACTCAGCCCAGACTTTAATGTAATGATGGGAATGCTTCCAGTTAGGAAAGGAAGGCACTTTATTTGTCACCTTTGGGGCTGAGAAGCTTTTCTTAGCTAACAGGGCCCATCTTGCTGATGTGCTGCTGTTCCTGGTGGATTTCCTTCACCTCCTTTGCAGCACTGTAAGTTGAGGTGTTCATATGAATTATCCCTAAACTCTTTTTAGGGAAAAGATTGGCAAAAACTTAATGCTTAGAGCAGTCCAGCCAATTCACCTTCTTTAGACTCTCACCAGCAGTTGAACCCACAAACCCAAAAGGGTGGTGGTGACCAGAAGGTCCCAGAGAAGCAGAAGGTGGTCCAGGCAAAGAACATATTGCAACCAAAAATATTTAGGTGCAATTAAAAAAAAGCTTTGCTTTTATCATAAGGTTGTCCAGCATAAACTGACACTGTGCAGCCCTTGGGGCAGGAGAGAATGACTGGTTAATATAAGGAATACTTTCTGAGTCAGCCTGTTAGCCTAACCCAGCCTCTAACTGGGCTTAACGTATCTTCTGTCTTCTATGTCACCAAAATCCTGGGGAGATACCTATTTTCAACTGAGCTTTACTGCTCAACCCAAGCCTTTGTGGAGATGTTCAGGCATAGTATCAGACATTACTTCAAGAATTCTTCTAAGAAACAGCTTTTTTCTTTTAAACTTGGAACAGTGAAAAATTAAAGTACTTCAAAATATTCTCCCTTACCATCTGCAGTTCCTTTTGAAAGTGATGGAACTGGTTACAGGCAGCCCTGAAAATAGAGAGGTCATTTATCCCCATCCCATCCCTGTGCAGAATCTTGCTCAGCAGCACATTGAGGTTTGTTTGCCCCCCCCAGTCCTCTCCCCTCCACTCTCTACTGGAGAATGTTGATCCCATTTTGAACTAAAACAGTTCTCCATGTGATTTAGTGAAGCATTGCCATCCCTTGAAAAGGAGAGGCAAATTAAGGTGAGTACTTTAAGAGCACCCTGAAAGGCTCACCTCTAACCACAGGCAAAATAAAGCGGCTTAATTTCTTGGAAATCAATTTTTTATCCATTTTTTTTAGTTATTTTGGACTGTTAAGAAAATATTAGATGTTTTCTTTTAGTTTCTTTTTATCCCCTCACCAGTGCTAGCCTTTAGTAGCCTAATTTCCAGCTACAGGAATTGTAATCACACCTTCTTCATGAGCCACAGAATTACTTCAGTTATTACCTGTCCCTGTTTGGTTAGTCACTGGAAAATATTTTACAACTTTCTTAGGATAATGTTCCTCTTTTTCAACATTTATATCTCTCCACAAGATAAGAGTTTAATAAAGACACATCAAAATTAAAAAAACCCTGAGTGTTCTTTAACACCTATTTTGTTGATGCTTCCGGATTTTTAGGTGATTTCACTCTAATTTTTAAATTAAAAGGAGATATGAAACTTACTTCTGACATAATTAGAAACCTAAAATGTAAGTTTGCTCACTGAAAACTATATCTTGGAGTTCTTTTGCAATACAAGTTAATTAACTGGATTTAGATATTTGCAAGATGATATATTTAATGGGATTACCGCTCATATAATGTTCTCGGTGACTGACTGGGGAATCTAAGCTCAGGGAACAGAATACTGAATTCCCAGCTCTTTGAGAGTTAATGTTGTGTTAAAGAAAAGTACAATTTGAACCTCATTGTTCATGAATAGCCAAGTTATTCTGGTGAAATGGAGCTGGCCCTGACAAGGGTTGCACGAGGCAGATGCATGAGCCGGAGCGCGCGGGCAGCGACATTCCTGCGAGCGCTGGGGGTACAGATATCCCCAACACCTGAACTCCTGGCAAGTTCAAGGCAACTGGGTATCTCATAAAAAATATAATGGCCCTTTATTCAGACTATCCCCCCTCTCTGTTTCCCAAGTGGGATCAATTAGATGCTTTGGTCCACAGGCTTAAAAAATAAACAGTCCCATTTTCATTTATGTTTTAGGATGGAAATGAAGACAGGTGGGTGCAGCTTCAGTGCCTACTCTTGGTGTGCTTGGAAAATACCTTTAATTTATTCTTTAAAAATACTAATTGTATTCTTTAATAGAAAAATTGGGGAAGTTAAATGGCAACTTTCTCTGAGGAAAAAAAAAATACAGCAGCCCTGACAAAGAACATTCCCATGTGCCAATATATCCCCCATTAGCATCTATCTTCTTTTTAAGGCAAATACATTTCTGTGTGTCAATTTGGTTCCCTACAATGTTAGGGTTTCACTCCTAGCACCAAATTTCTCTAATGAATATGATAATTTCAATCTTCTGATCACTGCACTACTTCTAAAAGGAATTTGAACCTTTTTTTTTGTTTAAATGCTATTAAGTGTTTCAATATTAGCTCAGTCAAATAACTATTAGATGGGGGAATTTATATTCTCACTTTAGGGGATGGCTGTGTAGTTCTACAGTTCTTTATTGTAATATTTTTTTGGAAGCACTTCAAAAGTAAAATAATAACTCCTGTTTAACCAGAACAGGTTTAAAAATTCAACCAGTGTTCAAAAGCTTCAGTGAGTTCAAGTGTCTTAACATTTTTATTTGTGAGAGCAATTTTAATTTGAAGCTTTGCTAAAATGAAGTCTAAGAGAATTAACAGGATAAGGCTGTTCAGTTCAGAGTAACTGGCTGTCACACATGCTGGAACACAGCTGAGCATCCCACAAAGAGATGTTTTTATACCTTCCCAAATTTAGAGCTAAAATACAATTAGAAATTGGAGTGTTGGCTGGATGCTTGGGGTTTTTTATCACTGCTTTTCATCAGTTAGATTATTTTGCATGACATGTTTTCCTT
This sequence comes from Turnix velox, assembly GCA_013400935.1. Taxonomy (NCBI): domain Eukaryota; kingdom Metazoa; phylum Chordata; class Aves; order Charadriiformes; family Turnicidae; genus Turnix; species Turnix velox. The sequence goes on from VZTY01017703.1 coordinate 5,827, forward strand.
TTCACACAAAAGGCCTTGATTTTTGATGTGGTTAAGAGCTCTGATTGAAGAGTTTTGGTGGCATGGATGAAAAGCAAAGTAGTATCACCTGTGTGTGAAGTCAAAAGTGGGTTTTGAGTCAGAATAATGCCAAGGAAACCTTAAGCCTGATGTTTTACAACAGCATTTCATTAGAAATATTTCATTCAAAGAATTTGAGTGCTTGAGCAAACTGCTCTTCTTTAGCTCAATTTAGATCTGCTCTGTTTATGAATACATAAAAATATGCCTGTCTATTTTTCATGATTTGTCTGTAGTCAAGACAACTATGAAAAGCATCCTACAGTACAAGGCCATCACTAAATTGACCAAAACAGATTAATAGCTTACAGGAACCTCTCAAAATATCCTGGGCTAAATGTATCTGTGAAGAGCTTGTGATTTTTGAATATGATATTGTGTGATTTACCAGCAAAGGAATGTGAATTGGGCCTTTATGTTCCTGTCCTGTATCATGATGTTCTTATTTCTGGCCAGGACTTTGACTGATGCAAACCCAGATGGTGTTTTTCCTGGACTGAGCAGCAATGCCACTGTATGAGGAGGAATTCCAGACATTAGGAAGAACCTCTTCCCAGTGAGGGTGATGAGACACTGGCACGGGCTGCCTAGAGAGGTGATGAAGGCTCCATCTCTGCAGACATTCAAGTTCGAGCAACCTGACCTAGTGCAAGATGTCCCAGCTCATGAGTCAACGATCATTTGTCACAACTGAAATACTTTGCAAAGTCAGAGGTTGCCAGAATGTCTGAAAATGTTTTGACAGGATCAAAATATATCTTTTGGAATGAACTGATGATGCTGGTTTGGCTTTTTGATCCAGATCTAAAATTAATTTATTTTTTTTTTGCTATTCTGTTGCATTCAAGGTTGAGATGAAGCTAAGGATAAGGAAACATCTGTGTCTAAATTTGTATAATTTTTCTTCAGTTGCAGAAAGAACAGTAGTCACAGCTTGTCTTGACAGATGTATCATGCAACTATCTTGCATCTTCCATCTTCTATCTGCAGATAAGTGAGAAAAATACACAACTGTACTATTGAAAAGGCAACGTCTGAAAGCACCAAAAAATGTGTTGCTGTATTAATCAACAAAGAATTTAATTCTGCACTAATAACAATGTAGAAAAGACAAAATAAAGCCAGAACATTTGTGAAATTATCATCCATTACACATATTAATTGACAGTGCATTCCAGGAATTAATTGATACGAGCATGGGATCTGGCAATTATGGCAGACAGTGATGCCCTTCTCAGAGAAGAGGGAACATGCAGTGCTGGTGTGAGATGACAGCATTCCTGAGCTTCTTGATGAGCAAAATGAGTTGTTTTTCAAATGCATAATTTGCCCTTGCAAGGAGGCATTGGAGATGCCTTGGATCAGTCCTGAGAGCAGCAAGGCATTCTCTGTCTCAGTTTTCAGCCCAAAAACAACATGTAAATGAAGGAGTTCATTCAGAATGCATTTGGCAGCCCTGGGCAACCAGCTTTCCCCAAAATTAGAGCCTGTGGAAAGCTGTTTTCATCTTCCCAAGCCTCTGGCCTTATGGACTTCAGTGCAAACAAGTTTCCAAATAATGAACTTGCAGTTCAGTTTCTGGCCAAGGCGAACGAGCACACGTTAACTCATTCAGAAAGGAGATGAAAAGCTCACATTCAGGATGCATTAATCTGAAAACAAGTGTACTTTTGTGTCTGGGGAGTATTATTTTCATTGCCATCAATTTAGAACATAGATAGACTGTGATTCTAGCTTCACTATCAGGTTGCCCCGCAGGCTGAGACCCCTCCTCGGGCCACTCTATTTAATTTAGACTTAATCTAAAGCTAAGTGAAACTTTGTCCCCTCTCTGATTTCTCCCTATGATGGGGAACACTCTGATTTCCCCTTCCCTGGTGACCTGCTTGGAGTGGCTGGGGTAACAAGGGAAGGAGAGGGATGCAGGAAGGTGACCCCCAGGTAAGAGGAATTGTTATTTGTGCCAGCTGACAACCTATTAAAGTGTGGCAAAATTGTTCTACCACTTTTTCCCTAGCAGTTGTTCTATTATTTTGAGTTTTCCTTCACTTTCATGCTGTCCTTTTGGAAGTAGACTTTGGTAGATGAATTTTTCAATGCACTGCACGTACCAGCAGAGATAAATCTCTTGTGGGGTAGAATGAAACTGGGTATTTAATGCTGCTCTTACACACTTCTTGTGCTCCAACATTTGCAGTGAAATTTGATGTGGCAGGAATCAGGCCCTGTGGGGCTTTTTTTTCATGTTGGCTTGTTGCGTTGAAGTTTTTTTAATACATGAAATAAAGTTTTCAGTAGGATGAAGGATGGAGTTGACCAAACAGGTCTCACCTGCACTGAGGACAACCTGCATCCCTCGTTCTCACCTTCCTTAAGAAGATTGTAGCCCCAGGAGAAAGGATCTATGGGTATCTGTGTGACTTTTCATAGAGATACTGAGTACAGGGGTGAGCCCTCACCCTTACTGAATCAGGTTATGGGTATGCCTCATAATTTCCTGAAGCCTTTGACTTCAGTGTTTCCATGAAAAAGGTGCTGGATGTGATGAAATGATGAGATTTATTAGTTCAAATTGACCCTGAACTTCCATGACCTTCTTCTCTCAGAGGAATTATTTCAACTTTAACAGATTAATGATAGAACTGATGAGGTCCAGATCAGATCTAGAGGATGGAGGGTTCTGGTTTTCAACAGTGCAAAGAAGAGATATTTTAAGGGAAGAGAGATCTCAAATTTGGCTGCTGGGTACAGCTGGGCTACAGCTCTCCTGGTGGTGCTTCTGACTGAGGTTCAAGCAAGAGACGCAAATCACTCAAAAAATCTTAGTTGCAAGGGACACTTGCAGTCCAGTCATCTTTTTCTGGTGGTTGTACAAACTTTTTACCTAAACATGGCATAAACACATGGAGAATTTTCTTCTTCCCTTCATTTAGAAAACAAATATAATTTATATTGTCCCATTCAATGTAATTGTGGGTCAGTCATCTCATTATCCTCACAGATGATTAGTTCATCTATATTCTTTATCTCATTTTGGTCTAATGACAAAGACTGTGGACAGACAATTAGCAGCAACCGTTCAGTTAATTAAAATGAAAAGGACCTATTGTGTTCCTCATAAACAATTGAGGGTTTCTGATTTAAAGATGGAATACAGGGGGGAAAAAAAAGTGAGCAAAAGTAGATCTTATTTTTGTCTGATGGCTCACAAAACTTTCATGAAAAAGACTTTTATGTGTGTGACAAACTGGAGCCAGGGTCAGGACTCTCAAGGGGCTGAATGTTGAGCAGAAGAGAGAAATGAAACAGCTGAGTTACTGCACTGTCCTTAGACATTCACTAATGGTCAAAAGATTTTCTGATATATTGCTGCTCTCTTGAAAATTATCTACAGGGGTTGTAATATATCTGCAGGAGCCATTTTGGCCTTGCAGGTGAATTACACAGCATTAAAAATAAGTTTATAGATGGGTAATTATCCCTTAGACAACAAATACCTTGGAAGAATTCTACAGGCTCTTTGCAAACTGTCTGTATGTGTCCAGACTTTCTGAAGTAGAGATTAATGGTCACTCTTTTTTTTTTTTTTAATATAAATAACCCCAAGAATTTATCTCAAAACAACAATATTGTCACATATAGCAAAGGCAGGAAATTCAGAGTTATGGCTGACACTGATCCTAATTCATGCAGACAACAGCTCTCAGCCCAACCAGCCATTTCACTGCTACTGTCTCAATTACCTGAAAACTTTTATTTCACTGAGTAACAAGTGCTTAAATTAACCAGGCACCAGCAAATCCTCCTACTTGTCCTCTCTGCTCCTGCAGAAATCAACAGACAGACATGGGGAAAGATTGTCTTCCCCATAGCAGAAACCATAAATAGTTCCTCCAGCTTCAAGAGAGTTGGTTTGAGGTTTTATAGTGGTGTATTTGTGGAGATTTGGGGCTTTTATCTAAAGATGGGAAGTGGTAAGAAATAAGTAGGATTCCTTAACTCTCCTCCCATTTCATTTTCCCAGGTGTATCTATTTGATCAGCATTTGATAGTTGAGTATGCAGCATGTGTTTTATGTTGAAAGAAAACCACATTATTAAAGGACAGTAGAAGAAAACTCGTATCAGAAACAAAGGCAAAAAAAAAATGCTTGAGCGATACTGTAAAGAGTGAGAAATGAGACTGAAAAGTGCATTAAGGGCTGATGAAAACATTGCTGATATCAAAGGAAATGCTTCACTTTGACTCTGCTGAGCATCTGGTGCTTGTTTGGCAGAGTCAAACAGATGTTGGGATAGGGATTCTGCACCTTGGTGACTGGAAACTACTCCAGAACCTGCAGGCTCTGTAGCATTGATGTACAAGCATTGAGGACACCCTCGCCAGCTGATGATGTCCCTCCCCATCCCTCTGCTGAGGCAGGATTCTCCAGGGAAATTCAAAGTGTAATCTATTTTGCAACAGAGAGAGAAGGAGAAACATCTGCAGAGTCCCAGTGAGCCAGCTCCTGGTGACATCTTCAAGCTTTCCTGCTTGGTTGCAAGGCTCAGTCTTCTGGTAAGTGCTCCAAAGAGAAGAAAACAAGGCTTACACCTTTATGTGCTTTCCCTGCTCCCTCCTCTTCCACTGACTTCTCTCTGGGGGTAGAGATGACACCTGAACCTTCTCTAATCATGGCCTATCTCATTCCAAATGGACAGTTAGGTGTTGTTTCTGTATTCCTCCTATCTGTCCTTTCTACTTCTCTTTCAGGCAGCTCTATTTGTTGCTATCACGTGGTTCCTTCCCATAAATATTCTCTTTCAGCTCTTGATACCTTTTTTTGTCACCAGATTCACACGTCCTGCCCCTTCTCACAGTAATCTCATGACCCTCAGGTAATATACAGTGCTAAAGCAGATGAAGTCCCTTCTCTTTCCTCGGCCAGCACCTAGTTTCCAGCCCTGATAACATTCTTTGCCTGGGGTCAAGTTAAGATGAGTACCACTGAAAAAATATTTCTTTCTCTTTGGTAATTCAAGAATGAGATTGAGAGGCCAGGGTACAATACTTCAGGAATAGCTCTCCATGGAACAAAACTGGTCTGAAGTAAACTTCTAGCATTGTGTCAGAGATTCAAAAGTATATGGAAAGGATGAAAATGATGCTTCTACACAAGCAGAGTCTCAAAATACAAGCAGCTGACTTGTTTTTTAATTCTCTTTAACTCACAGTGGCATGTAAGGGTGCAAATAAATGAAAAATAAATGAGCTTGATGGTTGAATGGTAGGATTCCACTCCTTGCTGTTAATATCATTGAAATCAAAAACCCAGAGGCAAAGAAAAATAGAGAGGTCTGAAGCCCACCATCTCATGTCTGAAAACATTCCATGAGGAAGGAATTTCATCACTTGAGGAATCCTGAAATTTCAAAACTCAGTTGCATCATTGAAATTCTAACATTGGGTGAAAGAAATATCTGTTCAGGTCCCTCTCTTAAAAATTCCTGTCTCTGATAACTCATTTTCCTGCACTCAGATCCTACTTATCAAGTCATTTCATCTGGATCAATGTTATGGAGAGAGCAGTATCTGTGATTTATAAATCAATACCATCTAATTTACTTATATTCAAAGAACATTTGAATTTATCTCATTAGGAAATAACCTGTGGAAAAACAAGTTTTTCTCTTCCTCATGGCATACAACAGCTTTAAAAGCTTGAGAGGCTGCTTGTCTTCTGCCAGTCTTTAACCCAAATGTGTGGCTGGTTTAAGCCAAACTTAGTGTGCAAAGTTTTTTTTTCACCATGAGATAAAATCTTTACCAACCACTTGTAGAATCATGTCCTCATACCTTTACACTCAATTTATCATTTGAAATAATCCAAATTTAGACCTATCCAAGGGAAAATTTCATTTAAAAGTCCAAGAATGGCCTTACATGATTTTTCAGCTTCATAGAGGCACATGGATTTTTTTTTTTAAGTAAAATAATATATTTTCCCATTTTAGCTAAAATGCCAGCTGTTGAAATGAAACAGGACAGTGACAGTTCCATTAGGAAGACCTCTTCCTTAGCTGTCATACCCATCAAGCTGTTCCTACTGTGCCAGCCAGTGCTTTCATGACAGCTCCAAGTGGAAGATGTACCAATGTGTCCCAACTGGCCTTGTGTTAGTAAATACCATCTGCCTGTTATTTTCCATTTCCTAAGAAGGTCTAAGGGCAAGGCAAGTATTTGATGGAAGTGATGTTTAATCCTGAACTGAGCCTCACACTGTGGAAGAAGGAAAATTAAAGCTCACCTAAACATAGCAGGAAACACAGCCAATCACAGCTGAAGGATTAGGAAAAAGTGTTAAAAAATATTATATGAATGTTTTAATTACACAGAAAAAAAATTATAAAATGCCCAGTAATTACAGTATATTGATTCCATTTTTTTTTTCCTCTCCCTTGAAACGCTAAAACTATTTCAACACACACAGAATCAATAAACATAATTAAAATATGAGCTCATCAAAACAGTAATTAAATGTACTTAACAGCTTTTGTGGCTTTTCTCCATATGGTTACTGTGGGAGTGTGAATCTGGCTTGCAAGATAAATGTAACAAAATAAAGTGAAAGCCTGGGAAAAGATTACTGTGGTATCATAAGCAAATACAATAAAGTCTAGCTCTATAATAAGTTCCAATAAATCAAAAAGTTGACAAAGGAAGCAGTGTTTACAATTATTAGAGGGAAATTCTGGATGTTTTATATTTTTTATGGGATTAACGCTATCATGGACTTAATAAAGGAGCCAAATCAAAATCTTCCTTCCGTCATTAGAGCTGTCCTATAAGTAAACTCTCTGTTCAGTGAAAGATATTTGGGAACATCAGGGGTTTGCTGGTGTTGGTGACAAATCACTTGACAGCTGCCATTCAGGGGGCTATTCAGCTCAAGGACCTAATCCAGCTTCTTTGAGTTGCCCTTTGGAGCAGCAAATCTGCCTTCAGCCATGAGATAAAGCAGCAGGAGGGCCAAGTAGAAAGTAAATGAGGTGCTTAAAGCTGGGTTCATGAATGCCTCATCTCCATCCTTCTTCCTTCCTCCTCTCTGAGTGCATGTGTGCAGTGTCATGAATAATACTGAAAAATCAAGGGATGATGCTTTAGAAAAAAAAAATTAAAATTACAGCATTGTCTCTGGAGCTGATTTCTGTAGAAATCACCACAGGAACCTATAGGCAACAGAGTTCTTCCTCCTCCTACTCTGCTGCCTTTTCTAGAGTGTCACCACCTCTCTCTGTCATGTCTTCTGAGACCCTTGGGAAGTAAGGTATTTAAATGTCATTTTTGGATTATTGACATGATGGGGATGTGCAGGTCACAGAAGCACAGAATATCAGGGATTGAAGAGACCTGGAGAGATCATCTAGTCCAATCTCCCTGCTAGAGCAGGAACACCCAGACCAGGTCACACAGGAAAGTGTCCAGGTGGGGTCTGAATGTCTCCAGAGAAAGACTCCACACCCTCTCTGGGCAGCCTGTGCCACTGTTCTGTCACCCTCACTGGGAAAAAGTTCACATGCAGTGCATGTGTCTTCTGTGTCACCTGGAGATGACAAAGTTTGCAAAGGTGATAAGAAAAACCCCTACCAGCCTGTTCTCCTGTGATTGAACTGATGTTGCTGATTTAATAACAAGATGTGAAAGAAATCAAGGTAGATAATATAGTGAAAATTTAAAAATTAAAAGCATGAAGATGTGGTGACACATCTCTGTCTGTGATTAAAACAAAAAACAGAGATATATTTTTCTAGAGTCCAGTGCACATGGAGTAGTGTTCACACTGACTGTATAAAATTATTTCTGCCTCTTCTGTTTCCCTAACCACCTCTTGTCCTGAAAAAAAAGCATGTACCTTTCAAACTGTGATGCACAGCAGTGTGCTGTAATAATATTCCCAATTTTCTCAGTGCATTATGGCCACCAGCACACCTTTGCCTTTTAAAAATTAGAACATTCATTTTAAAGGCTTTGTTTAAATCCACCCCCCAAATCCCTAAATCCAACTAAACCCAGAGGAAGGAATAAGACAATGTATTACAATTTCTTACATATTTTACCAAAAATAATCACTAGGGCTTTTTCTCACCCAGATCAGGTCAAACCCTGAAATGAATGTATGCCTCCACCACTCCATAGGCTGAGAAAAAGAATGCTTTAAGATTGTAAAAGGCAAAAAATTCCTTTAAATCACCAACTTTTTTAAGAAACACCGAGATTTGATAGGTAAATAGGTGTTCCAAAGGAGAGAATCTTGTTGCAGTTGTAAATACCTTGTTTTCCCCTTCCTCCTGGAACAAAGCACAGAGAAGAGGAGCCTGTGGTGCTGCAAAACTGAGTCTCCATCCCAATTTTAGTTCTTAATATGCATCAGGAGTGCAGGAAGTTATCACTGCTTGTGTATTTTCTGCCTTCTCACCAGCTTTCTTATCATCTTTGTCATGATTAATTTTTTTTTTTTAAATGCCTCTTCTTTTTCTTTTCTCCTCAATGTGCTTCACCATTTTTTCCCTTGTTCTTGAAAGCCTGTCATCTTTCCATAAATAGGACCTGGTGTGTAGCCCCTGAAATTCCAATTCCACCAACTTTTCTAAAACTTCATGTAGGATTTAAGTTGTGGGAAGAGACTTAATGTTATTCCCTAATGACAGAATTACATTGTATTGAATTCCTTTATCACAAGCGAATGAAAAATCCACTATATATATTTTTTTTTCCCCAAAAGGAGCTAATTGCTCTGAAGCTGCAGATGGAAATGTACAGCTTTTACCCCATGAGTTTTTTACTCAGACCCAAAACACTTCCAAATCCTACTCTCAAAATAAAGCCCTGCCTAATTGAATACTGTTTAAAATATCAGTCAACATGTCTCTGTCTTCAGCCAACTTTTTAAAATGTGAGCTAGCACTTTTATCCCTGCAAAACAAGGGTACAATAATCTGTTACTAGGTCTTGATAGAAATTGTTTCCTGTTTTTAACTGAATGGAGCATCCTATTGCCTCTTCTGGATGGTGCTGTGAATTTATTAGGCTCTGCATCCAGTTTCCTCATCTTGGATTATGTTGCCAAGTAGGAGACAAAATGTCTAGTAATTAAGGCTGCTTTTAAAGTTGAAGATGGCCTTTTAAAAGGCCAAGATTGAAAAGGAAGATTGAAGACAGAAATATCTTTAGAGAAAATAATTGAAAGGGGGAAAGAAGAAAAAAAAAACAAGAAATAAAAGGTTTATTTTAGACTTGGCCTGAATATTGAATTACAATGGATTTAAAATATTCAGCAGGCAATAATAGCTAGGAAACAAATTGGGTGCTGCAATCTGTAGCAGGGGAGCTTCATCACTCTCAGAAATAAGTTTTGTAGCTGCAATGATTCTTTTTTTTTTCTCCTGGAGTAGGCAGCTAGACATCAAACTGCTTTGTCTCCCTAATATCTATTGGCAAAAGAGAAATTGTTCTGTGGTCTGTGCCTTCAGATTGTATGAACAAATGGCAAGTTTCAGTGTAGAAAGTAAAAATTAAAAAAAATCTCAAAATGCTGATGTGTGTTACTGTTTTGTGAGTGGGACAAGGGTCAATCTACTGTATTTAGCCATTCTGTTTAATTCTTCACAGCCCCAGTGACATGGACTGTGAATGATGTCTTTTTTTTTTGCACAACATTATGGGTTTCCACTAAGTTTTCCTCAAGTTTCCATTGGATAGGACCAAATGGATGGAAGATTTTAGGACGTGTGCCCACCTTCCTCACTTTGCCATCAGTAGGGTTGTTCTGCCAACAGCACATCTGGTTTTATAAATTTTAATACAGGTATCTCCTGATTTCATTTTCCTTCATAAGAACCTCACNTTTCTTTCTTTCCTTCTTTCTTTCCTTATATTTTCTTTCTTTCTTTCCTTCTTTCTTTCCTTATATTTTCTTTCTTTCTTTCCTTCTTTCTTTCTTTCCTTATATTTTCTTTCTTTCCTTCTTTCTCTTATCCCTGCAGGGATGTATCTTCTCTGTAGTTAAGAACATAAGGGTCTGCTGAGGCCCTATTTTGCTGAAGCATTGGGTGCTCCATGAAGTACTTATCAGTATTTTTTCCTCAAAATATAGGAATTAAATATTTCCATTCTGTAGTTCTGCAGTTATGATATTTGTTAGGAATGACAATGTGAAGGTTTTGATACTTCCTAATTAGGAGGTTTTACACACTTCCCATTAAAAGATTTTTTTTTATTACAAGTTGTTATTCCTTAAGACAAAATTATTAGCTGTAAAATCTTTCATGGGATAGTATTTTTAGTACTTGACTTCTGTCTCTCTCTCACTTGTGTTGGTGTCTGGCATAAACCTTGAAGTAAAAGGTATAAATGTGAATTAAGCTTGTGCCAAGCTTAAGGGTGTCTTTCACAGAAGGCAGAAAACATGGAGGACTACCTAAGTCTGAGGCAGAAATGACATTCCTATGGATGATCAGAAGTTGTTTCAGCCCATCAATGACTTTTTATGTGTATTTCCTATTTTCTGAGGGCCTGAAGAGGACTTGGTTAGGCAGTTCCAAGCCTTATAGTGTGGGGATACAGAGGGTCACAACATAGCAAAATATATATTCTTTGTTTTTTAAAAAAATTTTGTTTTATTTTTTCTTTGAAAAACTAAAACCTGATTTTTTGGGTTTTTTTAATCTAGTATCTAAATAAGAAAAAACAAAAGAACAGCTGCCTATTGAAGAGAGAGGGGAAAAAATAACATAGAAATGAAGTTATGATATTTGGGAAAAGTGTAGTGAGCATGTGTAGTACATTTATGTCTTATGATTTTGAGCAAACACACACAAAACTAAACACAGGTCCCAAATTTTGAACCAAGGTCTATACAAAGGTTTGCTCCTCCATGCCTGGCTGGTCCCATTGGCTTCAAAGACACTACTCATGGGAGTAAAGTTACTCATGCATTTAAGTGCTTGCTGGATTGAGGCCAAAAGCTTAATCTTTTCCATTTAAAAACCTTTTCCTAAACTGATAACAGTCTTGGAGTTTTCAGTATCATGTGCAGCAGTTTAAATAATGTAGAACCAAAGGAGAAAAAAAATAGAAGAAAAAAAGAAATAACAGTATTGTAATTTAAGGAGTATCATGAGATAAACTGTATAGCACAGGCCTGGTTTTATGAGTAGTAAGTAGTTATCTGCAAGGCTGCTGTATGTTACAGCTCTGAAGGCACTTCATGCCTCCCATTTTCTGAGAAAACCAGGAAGGGAGGATGGGCAGCTCTGAAAAGAGCAAAGCAAGAGGTAAAAGTTCATGTGATACCCAAATTGAGAGAGAGCAAACAAAGCCTGTGCTGCTCTTGAAACTCAGTACCCCAAAGAATACAAAAAAAAAAACCCAAAACCCCAAAACATTGAAAGTATTCAAAATTTTGCCAGCAAAAACATAATATGCTTTTAATTGATTTTTAAATGGTTTTGAGTTTTTAAGTTGTTTTTTTTTTTTTCTTTTTTTTTTTATTACCAGTATCTGAAGGGGCTATGGGAAAGCTTGGGAGAGGTTGTTTGCCAGGGCATGGAGTGATAGGACAAGAAGCTACAACTTGGTTGAAAATGTCTTAAGGAGTGGGACTGCTGATAACATCACCCTGAAGGTTCCAAAGACCTTTCAGACAGTTTTAGACTTCTACTTATGGACAGAGACCATGAATTTTATTAGATACCCTCTTTGAGAGGAATCTAGAGAAGGAGAGATGGGGTTGGTTGGCAGAGACTGATCTGGAATAACAGAGATGGAGTTTCATAAGTACTGATGCTTTTTGCTCAGAAGTGCTTTGCTGATGTAGCCCAGACAGGGACTTCTCCCAAGAGAAAAAGACCAGAAGCAAACAGAGGAGGAGATAGAAAAGAAAAGGGGAGGTTAGAAAGCTAGTCTTTTTTGAACTTTTTTTTATAATAAAATCATATTTCTGGGTTTTCCTCAAGGGGAGGGAGAAAGTAAGATACTGGTGAAAGCCACTAGAATAGAAATTTCTCAACTTTAACATCATTCTTTACCAGCACTGAAATAAGGATGCATCTTTGGGGGGAAAGAACTTGAGTAGGCAAATCTTGAATATGCATGAGCTGTATGAAGATATTCAAGCCTATGAAGCACAATATTGACATCTCAGCTCTTAAAAATATATTGGTGTGATTGTGCTGCATGTTTTTCAAGTAGACTGACTTATCTTTGCAAAGTCACACACTGAGGTATCATGCTAAGTAAAATATGGCTGAGCAGTTTCTCTTTGAAGAAATAGGCAGATAGTGGAGTCTTAGGATGGGCAGAACGAGCAGTTGCACAAGGGAGAATGTGGTTAAGAGAAACCATGGAGGTGATGAAAGAAGGGATAAAAATCCCAGCAGAGCAGACATGGTGGGAGTAGTCTCTGAGGACAAATTCTAACATTTAAATGTGCCATCCCACCACTCAAGCCAAAATTAAGTCAGCAGTATCTCTACTAGGTTTGGGGTCAGACCTGCCTGTGTAAGGGAGAAGAGTGCTAAGATCCTGTGATATCCCAGAGGTGTTAGAAAAGGGAAACAATTGGTATAAATATAGAAATTCAACACCAGAAACAAAATACTGACCTAATCAGTGAAATGAGCATCAAAATCAGCCTTCATGCTAAAGCTATAAGGGTCTGGCATATCAAATAAAGCATGAATGTCTTCAGGAATATGCCAGAAGCTAATTGGTTTAAGAAATCTGGCTGTATATAGAGACCATTACTCATAGATATCACGTTTTTCTGTTGCACAAATTATCTGCAGTGCTCATGGTGTCTGCTGGAGGAAAAGTTTATTTTCATTCAGTCTTTTCTTTCCCCCTGACCTCAAAGGGCTAATTAACAAAGTATTAGCATGTTTCTAAAATATGACTGAATTCATCTCCTTAAGAAAATGCACTGAAGAATGTACCCTATTATTAGAAATGACAGGATGTGTATAGGGCCATATGTTTTCAAAGGGTTTTCTGTCAGTGTTAATCAAAACGTTGGAGAACTTATGAACATACTGAGCAGCACGTCAACCATATGGATAATATCTTCCCTTTAATAGTGAGAATTTGAATTAATAATAAACACTGCAGAAGTAACCCAAAATGTGACAGGAGCAATAATATTAAGACCAGCAAAAAGTCTAGTATCCCATCAGCCTGATGACCCGTGAGTTGTTTTTTTTTTAAATTCTATTATGTTTTAAATCCTGGTCGTGGGACTACATTCATTAATTCTTATTACTTTAATTTGGAAAGGTAACACCAAAGATGCTGTTTATTTTTACTGGGTTTTTTTTTACAGAGCTGAGTTTGGCTGTTCTAGCATTCTATAGCATGCACCAGTATCACACACTTGCCTGGCTGGTAGACATACCTTCATGATCACACTCTATTTATTATAAAAAATGGCATTGGAATATTTGTTTGGTGACATGTACGTGCCCAAATCATTTCATGGACCATGCAAACAGCTGCAGGAAGAAAAACTGACTCAGTTCCTCAGTTTACTAACCTGGAAAAGGGATTGAGGCTACATTATTTTGAAGAACCCTCCAAGGACTCAGCTTCACAAACCTACTTGCTTTTACAGATGGTGAACTTGCTGAACTAAGTATTGAGAAATCTGCTGGAGAGATTCATACTTCAACATCAAAAATGCAAAGATTTTGTTATTAAAGACTCAAAGAAGTCCTGCTTTTGTGCTCACAAGCACAAAATTGCATACACAAAAATACCCAGAGAAGCTGTGGTTGTCCCATCCCTTAGGACGGGGGAGATTCAATGCCAAGTTGGACAGGGCTTGAAAAAACCTGGTCTGGTGGAAGGTGTCCCTGCCCAGGGTAGAGGAAACAAGATGAGTTCTGAGATCCTTTCCAGTGCAAACCATTCAATGAGTCTGTGATTCTATAATTAGAACTGTCTTTCAAATTCAAGCCCTTTTGCACAAAGGCAGCTCTGCATCTGGGGAAAGTGCTGTGACCAGGACATAGCTCAGTTCCTGCTATTTAAGATGGGAATTCTCCTTCCTCTCTACAGGAACTGGCCCCTTAGCATTTCCTAGAGCTGCCAGGTACCACTGAACACCAATCAACAAACACAGGGGATGATCTGTGTTATCAGGAGGGCTTAACCTCATACCTCATCACCTCCAAACCTCCAGCCTTGGTCCTCTTTCCCCAGCTGCCTCCAAAAGTTGCACAGTTAGCAACAGGACCATCATTCTCTCCATCCACTCTCAACTGGGAAGGTTCTATTTTCACTGATACCTGTTTCTGGTCTGTTTTCTCCTTAGATATTTGACTTCTTGCACTGAGACACAAAGCCCTGAACTTCTGATGAGCACAACCCAGCATTGGCAGGATGAAAGTCTGAATCTTCCAGCACAGATAGTGAGAAGAGGAAATAAAACTTTAAGCATTTGAAACTATAAATTGAGATCTCCCCATTGTATAGTGAGGGGGGATTTATTAGTAACTCTCTACCTTCATCAATTCCCAGGTTAGGAGTTTTTTCCACTGAAATTTATTTCTCCTTTTCCCCTTGAGCCCATTCCTGCTTTCCAACTTCCTACTCGGATGCTGTTTATTCAGGATAGCATCTTCTGACTGGTAGAAAGTCTTGCACCTGCTCTTAGCTTTACTTTTGGAATAGTCACACAGGACCTGGTGACAAGGAATTCATCCATCTCTTCCCCCCTAAGCTGTTCCAGCATCTTCTGTAGCTTTCCTCTACCATTCATTCTGTGATTCATTAGCCAGTGAGTCTCCTGTAGATCCCAGGGGAGTTTCTCCTGCACCTGGGAATTGGTATCCACCTGCAGTATATTGTTAGAAAATTTACATCAGCTTTAATATTTTTTGCTGTTTCAGATGAAGATTAAGAATCTGGATTCCTGCACAAGGCATTCCAAAATTCTCCATCCCCTTCCATGGAGAGGAGGAGGAAATGCAAACTCTAATCCACCTACCGAGGACATAATTTCTGCAGGGTGTAGCTGAAGGAGTAGCAGTGACTTTCATTTCAAAGATGGTTCACAGGACACCTTCACACCATGCTGTTTGTCCAGTCACCTGCTCAGCTCTTAGAAGATGCCTATAGGTTTACCTTCATGGGCCTTTTTTGATCCTAGCTTCTTCTTTTCTTACTCCCTCAAAACATCATGGACTATAGCTTTTCTCTCAGGAGAAGCAAAGCTTTACTCCTCCAGCTAGTCCATTTATTCCAGACAATATATCCACTAAAGTTTTAATTGCTTGGCGTAAATTTTGAATTATAAAATACACTGAGTTGGAAGGGGCCTTCAAAGATCATTTAATACAACCCCTCACCAATGAGCAGGGACATCCTGCACTAGATAAGGTTGTTCAGAGCCTCATCAAGTCCTGGCTTTGGATGTTTCCAGGGATGGAGACTATCTCAAGGTCTTGCTTGTACATATATCTCATATGAAGACCTTTCTTACATCTTTAAAATACACCTGTCTGGTTCTTCTGCATATCTTTGGCAGCAAGCACAGTCAACAATATCATCCAAAGGCTGTCCTGACCCCATCCCTGCCTAGCACCAAGCTTCAGCTGGTCTCACCAGGCAGTGAAGCTTCTATACAGACAGCTTCTGTGTCTTCACATCTCCCTGCTCTCTGGTGAGTTCTAAAATACTTTAAATATTTGACTTCTGCCACGCAAACTATGAGAAAGAGTCCTCAAACTGTCCCCATCAGCCTTCTGTCAAGCAGATGCTCAGCTGCAGGAGCTCTGCATGAGGCATTGTACTGCTGGTGCTGAAACTAACTCCTCTTACCTCCAAATCACACGAGAAGGTGTCAAAACCTAAATAAATAAATAAAATATAGCTACTAGTTAAAAGAGAGAAGGGTGAGGAGGAGGAAACATGCTTGTTAAAACTGCCTGGCATCCTGGCAATT
The DNA here is from genome assembly GCA_013400935.1 of Turnix velox. Classification (NCBI taxonomy): domain Eukaryota; kingdom Metazoa; phylum Chordata; class Aves; order Charadriiformes; family Turnicidae; genus Turnix; species Turnix velox. The sequence continues at coordinate 21,863 of VZTY01017703.1, forward strand.
AGTCTCCCCCTGCCATAATCCTGATGAGCTTTCACATCTCCTATTACACTTGGTACATGGAGTTTGTTAGTGTTTTACTCCATCTGCTCCTGCACAACCTCCATCAGCTGAATAAGGATTTGGTTACTTCAGTCATTAAATGTTGATGTTCTCTATTGCTTGTGGTGTCTGTTCTGTTAACTGTTCCTTCTCCCCCTCACTCTTGGGGTTGCTATTTCTCCCACAGGCACACATGCATTTGCTAATAGTAAAATCCCCCCCCATTTTATTAATGCATTGACACCAGTACAACTTGGCAAATCCAGTAGAATACACTGGTCTTACTTACATTTTTCCTGAATGGAATAGACTTTTTTTTTCCCCCCCAGTATGATATTCAAGTTTTTAAATGCATTAATTTCCAAGATTTACTCAGCAACTATCACTCATTCGAAGAGATCTCTCGTTTTCAGCCCAAATCTATTTTTATTCTTCTAAAGGAAATAGTGTGCTTTTATTTATTAATAGATTTAAATGGATAAATATATTTGACATTCTTTGCCTTTCCATTTCTCTTTTGCCAGCAATGCCAAACAGACTGTGAAAGAGAGAATTCATTAATATCTTGGGATAATGAATTAAGTTCTATAAGCTTCTGATTCTTGGACTGCAGGTCATTGGCAATCATTAATTTTTCAAGCTATGGATGGCATCCTCTGAAGCAGATATCCCATGAAACAAACACATCTATTCATGTGGTAAAAAGAAGAAGATTGGCAAGAGCAAGTAGAAAAGTAGAATTTTAGCTAGACAAAGATCTTGAGGTAGCTTGTCTTTGCACATCTACTCTGCCATATGTGTATAAGGATCACCTTGTCCATCCCAAAGACCAACAAGGTGGTCTTCTGCATCCCAAGCACCTAAAAAAGGTGATGGTTACTTTTTATA
>VZTY01017705.1:11114-38110 GCA_013400935.1 Turnix velox
GAAGGAAGGGTGGGATGGGGAGAAGGAGGAATGGAGAGGAAGGAGAGACGGAGGGAGGAATGGATGAAGAATGAGATAGGGAGGGATGGAGGAAGAAAGGGAGGGAGGGAGGAAGGGAGAGATAGAGAGGGAGGGAAGGAGGGAGAGAGGGAAGAATGGAAAGAAAGAGGGACGGAGAGAGGAATGGAGGAATGGAGCAAGGCAGGACGCGGGTCCCGGGGGATGCTGCTGCCGCCCCTTCGGGACAAGATAGCGGGCTGTCCCTGCCTCTGCGCCTCGAGAATAACCCAACTCTCCCCCGATAAATAAAGATAAAAACAAAGAGTTTTGTTTCACAACCGCAAGTTGCGTTTTCCCCTCGTCAACGAGGAATTTTTGCTAGAGCCACCGCCACACCCACACTCCGCGGGCAGCACCGAGGAGGCGACCGCGTTCCCCGCCTGCCCCGGACGCGGCGGCCGCTCCACTCGCGGCCCCGCTCCGCCCCAGCCTTCAGAAGTCTGTCCGTGTATCGGTCTGCCCGTGTGTCGGTCTGTCCGTCCCGCACAGCGAGCAGGAGAGGGCGCCCGGACACCGGCAGCTGCTTCCCGGCCCCGAGCTCAGCCCTTTGCCTGCCCTTCCCTCCCTCACGCCCCAAACTGGCCGCCGGCCCCACAGAGGCCTCGGCCCTACCGCGGGAGGCCCTGCCGCAGCGAGGGGGAAAAGCTGGCTTCCACTCATTAGAGCTTTAATTTATGGGGCTAATTAGCAACCGCAGGGGCTGCTCAGTCTCATACAGCAGGAGACACTCACATGGCACCCAGGCTGGTCTTTATGTCCTCAGGGATGGAGAGGCAGGAGGTGCTGAGAGTCACAGCCACGGGCAGCTCCGCTATTTTATTGGGTACCCAAGATGTAAACCCCTGAATGGCTGTTCTTTTTCCTCTCACACACTCTGAGAACTGGAGAGCTCAAAGAGCCACAGGCTCCTGTGCAGCGTCAGGTGCTATGCAGGGAAACAGACACCATCCTTCATCCATTTCATAGTAAAAGCCTCCATAGTTTGATCTCCTGGAAGGATTTATCTTGGGAAACTCAGAGATTTCTCACCCAGAGAAGGGTGCAAAGACTTTGTGAGTGTGGAAACGTGGCAAGTTGTCCCCAACCTTATTTAATCCATGGTCCCCCCTGCTTACTGGACCTTCCCCGCCCCTGAGCCCCATCCTGCTTTCCATTCACCCCATATCAGTTCCTCTGCTTTCCCTCCCAGGCTTTCTTCTTTCCTAGCAGGATGTTCATAGAATCCTAGAATGGTTTAGGTTGGAAGGGACCTTAAAGATCATCTAGTTCCAACACCCCTGCCATGAGCAGGGATACCTCCCACCAGACCAGGTTGCTCAAACCCTCATCCAACCTGGCCTTAACCCATTCCTTCTAGTCTTGCCATCCTGGACCCTATTAAAAAGTCTAACCCCAGCCTTTCTGTAGCCCCCTTCAGGTATGGAGAAGCTACTATATGAGGTCCTGCCTGAAAACATTAATTATAAAATGTTCCAGAGGCTTATCTACTTTTGAGACATAACATCCATCTTGTGATCCCACCTCAGCTGTACCTGGAGGAGTTGCCCTTCCTGGGGAAAGTCTGGAGAGCTTTAAGCACCATGAAACCAGGATGGGGAAGAAACAGAACACTAATGCCATCCCACAGATCTTAGCCACCCCACTGAGCAGAGCCCAGTCCATGTCCCTGCCCAGTGACACAAAGCCACAGAGCTTCTGAGGCAGCTCAGACCCCGAGCAGCACCTTGTGGGTTTCAGTGAAGTCGACACGTAAGTAAATTTCTCACATTTTTAGAGGTGAGTGATTAATTTTGTCTTTTCCTCCTGCTGGAAGTAGGGTTGTGATGGCAGCAGAGGGCAGCAGAGCCTCGCCAGGGCAATGAGCCCGAAGAAGTTGAAACCCTGGGAAGAGAAAGCTTGTGTGGGAGGCTGTCAGTGGTTTTACAGTTAGTTGAAATTCATGGATTTGCTCGTTTTGAAATTCATTAGATGGTGAAAGTGCAGCACTGCCTCCAGCTTGCCTTGGAGCATCCTCACTCCTTGCCACAGAGTTCCCAAAAATCCTCAGAGCCCAGCTCCCCTCTCCTGTGCCATTTTATCAATCCAGCCCTATTACAACAGCAAATTCAAGCTGTTGATACAGAAATTCATCCCTCATCATCACATTTTCCATGACTCCTTAAGCACAAGCCCTGGAAAAATCTTTTTTCCCCCTGGATTACAGATGGAAAGATGGGAAGTAGCACCTTAGAGTATGGCACAGATGGATGAGGATCCCCAGATCCTGGGATAAATGCCAACATTCCAACTTCCCAGCATTGCTGGGACTACAATGGGGCTGGCAAAAGGGAACAGGCAGGTCCAGGGGACCAGAGAAAAACCCACAGGCTGGGCAACGGGAACTGTAACCATAGGGGAAGGAGGTACAGCTCAGTCAACAAACAGCCCTAAAGCAAAGGTTTTAACTATCAAAAAGCCACCAGCAGCAGAGCTGGGGGAGAGATGTGGGAGAAAAATCACTCCAGTGAGTCAGTTCCCCAAATTGGCAAATCAACTTGTGCCACTTGCAACCACCTGAAGCCAAAGACCAAATAAAAGCCACCAAGGTCCCAGCAGAGAAGCTCCTGCCCCAGGTGGTGATGCAGGTCCCCCACGTGCCCACCAGAGTTTAGATTTTATTTCCATTAACAAAACTACACCTTCTCCAAGTTGCTCTAAAAACTGGAAACTCAACACTGAAGGAAAAAAAAAAAGGATATATTTTAATAAGACCCAGGGACTACTTATGAGACATAGGAATGGATTAGGAATTAGGAAATAAAAAACCCCAAACACACACACGCACACACGTGCCCCGTAAACAGACTGTTAGTGTTTGACACACAATTTGGATTTAAAGCTGCCGCTCCCCATTCAGGAGCCTTCACAAAACACTACACTAAGCTGGAAAAGAAAGCACGGAGGTGTGCGTTGGAAAAACATAAATATCAACATTAAAAACCCAAAGTACAAAATAAAAAAGTTAAAAGTTGCAAAGTCGAGCACTCAGGCAATTAACACACTGTGCATTCATTTCATTGGTATGAGAAGCCAGCTTGTACCCAACAGCACTCCATTTCCTTCTGCTAATTGCTCACAAATGACATTTTGCCCTCCCCATGGAAGGTGCAGCCCCAGCAGTTATCCCACATCCAGTTTGCCCCCATTATTTTAATTTTTATTTCTTTGAAACCATGTTTCCTTCCAGTACAAGGGCACTGCCCCCCCCGCTTTTTAAAAAGCCAAAAAACCCCTGAAAATTAAAAAATAATTACTAGCATTACAGTTCAAGTATCCTAAAATCACCCAAGCAATGTTCAGCATTTCTCCAGTGCAGCATCACACGAGGGGCTTCACCCCAGCACCACATTCAGCCCTCCCCAGTACCAGGGGCAGGGAGAGAAAAACTTTCTCTTAAGAAAATGCTGAAATCCCTTGAATTAACAAAAAGTGGAGAGAAGCAGAGCAACCCCCATTTGATAAAACATAACCCAGGGTTCTCCAACACCCAAAGGACAACAGGGTGAGCTGTGCCATCTCATTTTCTGCCCTTTAAAAATGCTGCCTACTGGGACCATTAACAACCCTTCAGCTCCTGGTGCACAGTCAGCAGGTCCCCATGTGAAATCCCCCCTGGGGACAAATGGGGAACCCAAACCCACATGTGGCCCAGGGGCAAGCCCCATTTCCCGCTGGGCTGGGAAAGGAGGAATTCTCTGAAGGCATCATCTCTGGACAAGCATTAATTTGTCTGAAGAATCCCAGGGAAGGGAATACACAAGGAAAGGGAAGGTGGAACTGTGGTTGAGATGCTTCAGATGGTGAAAGTGGAATCATAGCTCCTCTCCCCAGTCTCTAATCCTTCAGCAACACACGGTTTCTTATCTTTTTGGAACAAATACCAGCAATTAACATGGATTCTCCAGGCCCTGGAAGCAGCATTGCCCCAAGCAGCACAGATCCTTCTTCCCACACATACCATAAACACTACTCTTAACTGGTCCCTAGCATGCTCCCAGTTTATTTCTCCATCCTGTAATGGTTCCCAGTCCCCACACATGGCCAAGTGTCTGACAGCCTGATCCACTCAGGTGTGGTGAGGAGGGTGAGCAGCCTTAGTGTCTGTTTTTACTCCAGAAAGCATATATCCACATTAAAGCATGAGAAGGGGATTTTTGGCAATTCTGACAATCTCTGGAAGAATCCTTGGCCAAGTGTCCTCCATCCTGGCAGCACAAGGAGGAGTGGGATGGTCCAGCACCCTCTGCCCAGCTTACAGGCACAGTGAGAACATACCATCCCTCCTGGCACAAAAACAGCCATAAAACCCACAGACCCTTCACAAGAAGGTAAGATGGAGCAGAATAAGAGGGAAGGAAGGAAAGGGGCTGAGAAGAGGCAGGAGGTGGCAGTGGGACCAGCACCTCTGGGACCCTGGGATAGGAGCACAGCTTTCTCCTGCAACTGTAACTAAAACCCCAAACCATTTCAAGGCAGTTACAGATGGTGGAATTAAATGTTTTTACCACAAGAGTGTAGTTGCCCCCCTCAACAACACACTGGTGAGAGGAAAACTCTGGGTACTGAAGACTTCTTCACCAAGCAAGCTCGTTCACATGTAGGCACATGTGGCCAAAAAAGAATTGCCCAGTGCCAGCTCTGCCCCTTTTGAGTGCCTGACTTTGCAACCTTAATGCTTTTCTAACAGCTTTTTAGGTGCTGGAGTGTAACACAATGTACTGACCCCCCCTCCCCAACCCCAGAAAGAACTACACCATAGGAAAAGAGGTTACAAATGTCCTGCTCGGTGTCACCGCTCAGTGTCGAGACACTCCGGGGGTGCTGGAGGAGGAGGTCAGGTCAGCGAGGTGTCCTCCTGCAGGGCCTGGGGTTGTCCCCTGCTCTCCACCACGCTCTGGGTCCCAGCTGAGGCCAGTGATCCCAGTGTCACTCCTGAGCCTCCTTGCGTGCCAGCTTGTATACCTCTGTGGGGCCATCCACGTGGGTGATTGTGGTGGTGAGCTGGAGCTCCTCCCCGCTGTTCACTCCCAGGTCACCTGAGAAAGGACATTATTCCATAAGCCCTCTCTCACAATGGAAAATCTGCCAATTTAAAAGCAAAATTCCTTTCCCTGCAGCCTGTCAGGAGATATGGACAAGGCAACACTTCCCTAAATGCTTTCATTTACACATTTCAATACACACAAATCAACAAAGGAGGGTTTCTGGCTGCTGAAAACAAGGGATACAGGAATCCAATTGCATTACCAAGGGGCAGTGGTTTGAAACTACAGCAGGGCAGGGTCAGATTAGACATGAGGAAGAAGTTCTTCCCCAGGAGGGTGGGGAGACACTGGCCCAGGTTGCCCAGAGGTGGTGGAGGCCTCACCAGTGCCTGGAGAGATCCAAGGCCAGGCTTGCTGAGGCTCTGAGCAACCTCATCTAGGGCAGGATGTCCCTGTCACTGCAGGGGGTGGCACTGTGTGGCTTTGGAAGGACCCTTACAACCCTATGTTTCTATGATTTCTCTTTTCTCCTTTCCCCTGTCCCTCCAATTGAGCCACACAATTTACAGGCTGGGACATGCTCAAAAGCACAAAAACCCTCTAGAAGGTTTGAGCTGGCTGAGACCTGAATCACCTCCTTATTAATTAAAATGCCTGCTAGGAAAAAACAAACCATCCTTGGAATAACATTTCATGGAGCTCAACATGCCCTTTGGCCAAAAAGCCAAGGTTCAGGAGGTCTCCACCACCCCCTTTCTGTGGATTTCCTCCCACTGGGGACAGAATCATAGAATGGCTTGGTTTGGAAGGGACCTTAAAGATCATCTAGTTCCAATCCCTGTGCCATGGGCAGGGACACCTCCCACTATACCAGGTTGCTCAATGGCCTTAAACACCTCCAGGGAGGGGGCATCCACAACCTCTGTTGTTTTCCTCCCTCCTGTAGCCCCTTCAGGAGCTGATGAGGACCATGGGCACCCCAAGGCAAAGGCTCTTACCATTGGACTGGTCTTCACCATAGTTCTTGTGTGATGGTGCATAGAGGAACATGAGGGCAAAGACATAGAGGTTCCACATGCCATAGATGCCAGTGAAGAAGGCACTGTTGACTTGGATTGTTACATCCCCCCACTTCCAGTGGCCTTCAGTCACCTGCGTGGAAGAAGAGACACATATGATACCGACAGTAAGACCAAATTCTTTAAAAATACAGAATTGAACCACTAAAAGCACTAATTTAGAGCAAATCAAGAGCAGCATCAACTGGGCAGGACTGAGCACATAGAACGTTAGAGACCCAGCAATGCAGAAATCAGGATTCACCTTTTAATCCTAAATCCAGAGGAAAAAAAAAAAGATCCTTACAAAAGGAACCCATCAGGATTTCTTTAACTTGGATTTATCTCTCTTAAACATGATGAAATCTCTTCTGTTTTGCGCAGCCTCCCTGCCATGGCAAAGATGGCCACACAAAGGGCAGCACCTGGGAGACAGCGAGTAACAGCCAAAAATGTTAAGACTTCTATAAATAGAGCTTTTGTAGAAGGAAAAGCAGCATGAATAATGCAGAGAGCTGATGTGCTGAATGCTGCCTCGCTGCTTCCATCCATCCTGCCACAGGGGCTGGGGCTCCAGCAGCAGAGATTTGCCAACATTTATGAAAATATCATCAATATTAATATACCATGAAGCCAGGCAGACTCTGCACACTGAGGTAGTGGCTGTCCATTAAAGAAAGAAAAGGAAGGGGGAAAGATAAAAGCTTGAGCATGGGTGGAGCATCCAGAGGAGCCCACAAGGATAATCTGGGGGCTGCAGCCCCTTTGCTGAGAGAGCTGGGGCTGTTTAGCCTGGAGAAGAAGTCTCAGAGATGCCTAATGGGCATGGAGCCAGAGGATGAGGGGCAAGGGTTTGAAACTAGAGCAAGATAGGTTTAGAACAGACATTAGGGAAAAGTTTCGCACCATGAGGGTAGTGAGACATTGGCCCAGGTAGCCCAGAGAGGTAGTGGAGGCCACATCAATGCCTGGAGACATCCAAGGCCAGGCTTGCTGAGGCTCTGAGCAAGCTCATCTAGTGCAGGATGTCCCTGCCACTGCAGGGGGTGGCACCAGATGGCCTTGGAAAGGCCCTTCCAACCCTATGATTCTATGAATTTCACCATTCACCTGGCTCACGATGAAGAAGATGACTGTCATGGCCGCACAAGCCAGGGTGATGAGCATCAAGAACTTGAACCTAAAAATCAGTCCCTGTTCAGAGGGAAAAACATCGGTCACATTAACACAATCCACAAAAGCTCATTTTTGGTTTGTCGCTTGAATGAGAGACAACACAAAAAGAAAAAAATAAAGAAAAAGGAAAAAAAAAAAAAAGGGTCCAACCCACAAAACCCCAAAGCAAAACAACCTCCACCCACTCCCCTGTGCCGTCCTGGGGCCAGCCCATCCCCTCCGCTCCCCACACGTCTGCATTCCTCCGGCACAGCACGGTGCTGCTCTTCCCCAGCACCCCCTTCCACCAGGGATCTTGGCAGGTGAGGGTGAGCCATGGGCTCCATCCTAAGCTTATCACTTAGGGAAAGCCAACACAAAAGGAGTGGGCAGTGGGACCAGCCTGACCCTCACCTCCACCATCTGCAAACCCCAGTGGGAACCCAAACTACACTGTTCCAGGAGAAAGGAGATTATGAGACAAAGCAGAGGTGGAGAGGACAGGGTTGGAGCCCGACTCTGTGTTTCCTTGCACGCCTCTGACGTTTTTCACTGACAAATTCTTCTGGTTTCGTTTTTATGTGTTGTTTTTTTAACCTGTTTCTGGAATTTAGCTGGAAATGTCAGTGTGTGCGTAACTGCGGTGTCACAGAATGGCCACTCAACCCTCCCAGCCCGAGCTGCTGCTGGCCAGCTGTCTGTCTGTCTCCACAACACCAACCCCAGTCCCCTGTCTCTTACTAAAGAGAAATGTGGGGAAAAAACACTAGATACCTTCTTTCTGCCCTCTTGATTCCAATATTCTTTTATAATGGGTGATAAGTGACTTGTTTGAATTAGAATCAACCATCATTTCAGCTCTGGGTGCACTGGGGTAGGACTTCATAATAGGGTCCAGGAACCATGGAAAACCAGAGTGGTCTTACTGGTATTTGCCTTAAAGGCAATCATTAAGATTACAGAAAAAGAAAAACAAAGTATGGGCAGCTGATGGGCTCACAGCCCCTTGAAATTTAAATGGCAGTTGGGCCAATTTTCTTCTGTCCTCCAACACCATTAAGTTGGGAGATGGCAACTACTTATGAGAAAGGAGAGATGACTGAAATACCCTGCTGTGAGCTCAAAAATAATTTACTGGGACTAAAACTCCTTCCTGCAAGATCAAAAATACTTCACTTGGGACTCAGATCCCAAATGAAGAAGACACATTAGTCAAACAAAAAGACATTTCAGGGATTTGAGGAACACAAAAGAGGTGGTAAAGACAAGATCTTCCAGTTCAGGGCTATAAGAACACAGAAGGGCTCAGACTTCAGGCTGGAGATAAGAAAGGAATTCTTTCCTGTGAGGGTGGTGAAACACTGGAACAGGTTGCCCAGAGAGGTTGTAGATACCCCCTCCCTGGAGGTGTTTAGGGCCAGAATGGATAAGGCATTGAGCAAACTGGTCTAGTAGGAGGTGTCCCTGCCCATAGCCAGAGTATTGGAACTAGATGATCTTTAAGGTCTCTTCCAACACAAGCCATTCTGATTCTATTACTTTTAAGGTAAGAAATGCATTTTGAGACTAAAGAAGGTGTGCAGGGTGGAGGAGGTCACCTCATAATGCAGGCGACGAGCCTTGCTCATGGCTGGGAGGCTGGACTGCTTCCCACTGATATTCCGGAACACCTGGAAGACCATGAAGCAGAGGAATAGAAAATAGAGGCAGAGGCATATCCCTGCAACGATGATAAAGGCCATCTGGGGGTGCAGGTTAAGAGAAAATGGGGTGAGGTGAACAGAAATAACACCACATGTTCTTCTGGGCACTTCAATTCATTTGTTGCCATTCATCAAGCCATTAATTAAACTTCTAATGGGAAAAAAGGAACTCAGGATGGCAGCCTGACAGCAGCAAGGCAGCACCTAGGGAACCCCCAGCTCTGAGCTCAGCACAGCACCAGGAGGAGGGATGACACCCAGGACTCAAATCTTCCTCTCTTCCCTCCCAGATCTGACATCTGCAGGAGAGGTTCAGTTCTCCAGCAACTTCCCTGAGTGCATCACCAATCCCAGGTGATCCCCAAAGCTTCCAGGATTGTTTCTTCCAAACACCACCAGCATCTCCCCTGCCTAAAGGAGAAGGACTCTTTGCAGGAATGGGGCAGGGGCAGGAGGAGAACATCTCTCTCTCCTCCTGAGGCAGAGCAAGCCCGCTCCAAGCCCAATGGAAGGATACAGCCAGTTCCGTACCAACTTCAGTGGTCCAGATGCTGTAGAAGGGATTCTTCAGCTGCACCCCCCTGCAAAGAGGAGAGCAAACACCAAGATGCCGACAAGCTCTGAGAGCCCCAGGCCTGTCCTGCAGCTTGGGATGAGCCAACCCCTCATGAGTGAGGAGACAAGGTGGGATGCATATCTTTGTGCTCCTATGGGCTGTTGGGAAATGCCAAGAAGCTTCAGTGAGCCTCTCCTTGTTTCCTGAGACAGGGCTGGGCATCCAGCCATGGGTGAAACCAACAGTCCCTGATGCAGGATGCACATGGAGACCACCTACCTCTCACACATGTCAAAGATGAAGAGGCAGAAGGAGCCAACAGCTATGGGTCCAACCTGCTTCCAGTACCCAGAGAGGCGATTCCGCTCATTCTGGTCCTGATGAGAAGGACAGGAGGAGAAAAAAAAGAAAATCAAGTCAGGCTGGAGTCCTCACCCTCAACATGTCCAAGCAAGGTGCTGATATTGCTGTAAGTGGGGCTGGAAACCACCTTCCCTTCTGAGTTGTACCCACCATCATGTGCTCTCCACAGAAGATGATCCAGAACGACAGGAGCATGGCATAGAAAATGCCCTGTCGAATGTCTCCAAAGAGCAACATCCAGGTCCAGTCAAAGCCAATGGAAAACCACTCCACGGGGATGTTGATGAACGTCATGGAAATTCCCAGGGCGAAGATGACCCTGGAGAGGCAGAAACACCATCTCCTTCCAGTTTGCAAGGCAAGGATGCAGAGCCCCAGAAGCCAAAGCTGTGCAAGGAGAGCAACAGAAGAAAATCTGGCGGTGGGGTGTCACCTCCTGCCAGAAAACCCTCTGGGGATGATGAGCCTCTTTGAGGAACCATAGGCAGATCCAGCTACCCAACCTCTACGGGGTTAATGGGAAAGAAAAGAGAAGCTATGGACTTCTCCTGCTCCCATTATACTTGGATGGAGAGAGGAGACAGATAAGAACCCATCCATGTCTCCCCAGACATGGTCTCTGCCTGGAAGCAGCAGCCAGCTTGGTTGGGGCCTCTTGCTTGAGGGTCACCTTAGCCATGGTGGGAGCCCCTACTCACTTCTCCAGCAGGACAGGAGCGCGTGTCATCAGCGTGATCCTTCTCCAGTACCACACCATGATAATTAAAATGCTGGGGGTGAGGAAGGTCTTCATGGCAAACCAGACTTTTGTGAAGCCTCCATTTTGATGGATGCCCTAGGGAAAAGCAAGGTGGGTGCCAACAGCTGAGCAGGGTTCAACAGCAGTGCTCCAGGCTTCTCCTCAAAGTGGCCATAAGGAGAGGCATGGACATGGCAGTGTGTGTAAGCATCCAAGATGCAAATATTCATAGAAAGGTGTGGTTTGCTTAGTGCAGGAGAGGGAGCAAGTGCCTACTCAGCACTCAGGTCATCTGAGGAGGCTTCTGAAGTCCCAAAAACAAAGGCCAACTGACCAGGATGTTAAAAAATGGACAGAATTGCTCTCAGATGAGTAAGAAGATATTCACGAAGCCAAGTCACCACTAGTGGGAAAAGCATCAGCCAAATTTACTGCATTTCTCCAGACACGAGCCCTCCCACCCGCTGTCTGCAGCCACCACAGCCAGCTGGCTCACTCCTTCTGCTGGGAGGGATGGGGGTGGGAAGTTTTCCAGTCTGGAAAAGCACCCATGGCCACCAAACCTCGGGGGGGAAGGGAGGAGCAGAGATAGCTGACAACTATCCCAAACATCTATGCAAGGATGGCTGACTCCAAGATGGCGCAGTCTCCCCCTGAACCTGGCTGTTCAGCTCCTCCTAGGCTCCAACACACAAGAGGCAGGGCTTAATGGGGTGGAGGACCCTGCACTTATGCCAGAAGAATGCCATGAGGAGTAGAGGAGTGAGAAGAACTCTGCTCCAGAGGTGACCAGTGGGCAGTTCAGGAGGGCGGCCACTGCTCAGAGCTTGGGGAGGGCTCCTCAGAAGAGAGCAGTCAAATAGGGTGTCCCTTAGATAGAAGGAAAGCCATACTTGCAGGTAGCAGCTACATGTGATGGAGTGTAGAACCTTGCTGTGGATCAAAGAGAAGGACAAGAAAGGAGGTACAGCAGCCTCCAGGCAGAAGGAAAATGGAAGACTCACCACCAGGCGGATGTCCTTGATTTCCCCAATGCCCACATTGATCCCCTTCCTCTCGTTGACAGGCAGGCGGATGTTGATGAGGTAGTACTTGTGGGCCACGCTGCCAATCTCCATGAAGGGAAGGAAATCACAGTCATAGTGACGGCCTTCAGACTCCACAGTCTAGAGAGGGCACAGAGCAAGTTTTAAGTCCACCTTTGACTTCATCCCCTTCTCCTGTATCACCAGACACAAGCATTCATGTGAGGACCTCATCAGCTTTCCAAAATGACTTTGAGCCAAGAGAAAGCCAGCATATTTGAAAGTCGTGACTGAACAACTGAAAGCTTTTAGGAAGCCCCATGAAGGAAGAGTACAGCCCCCATTGCGCTCCCCCCCATCCAAACACCTTACTTTTGGTGAGCCAAAGGTGCACTTCAGCTTCCTGATCTCTATGGCATGGGCTATTTCCTGCCACTCATCAAACATGTCATCACGATATGCTAACGACACATCCAGGGTGATTTCTGCATTCTCTTCTGCAAGAGTAAGGAGACATGAGGTTCATTAGAGAGGAAAGGTACATCAGCAGGGTGGGAGAGTGCTGTTTGTGTACCATTAGTAATAATAATCACATAAAACTAGAACCTACACAGCTGCAGAGACCAAGAGTAAGCCAAAAAGCCAGCCAGGAGCCTCCTCATTGCAGGTTTCAGCAGTGAGACAGGTTTCAACATGGACCTGCCACAAGGAATGCACTAAGTTCTTCTGCTTCAGGAAACAACCACATGGCATCTGGGGATTTGCTTTAAATCAACACTGAAGCTGTGTTTTGTTACAGAAAATCACAGGAAAAGATGAAGCACATGGCTGTCTGTACTGTACATGATCAGATGGACAGGCTAAAGGAAAAACCATGTAACTGGTGGTGTATCTTCAGCCTTGAGAAGAGAAGGCTCCAGGAGACCTCGCAGCAGACTCCCAGTGCCTGAAGGGGCTACAGGAAAGCTGGGGAGGGGCTGTTTGCCAGGGCATGGAGCCACAGGATGAAGGGCAGTGGTTTGAAACCAGAGCAGGACAGGGTTAGATGAAACATGAGGAAGAAGTTCTTCCCTATGAAGGTGACACTGGCCCAGAGAAGTGGTGAGGGCCCCATCCTTGGAGACATTCAATGCGAGGCTTGGGAATGGGCTGCAGAGACTCACTAGGTCTTGATTAGCTTGAAAGTTTAGCTGAAGAATAAACCTGGTCTTCACAAAGGGTGGCAGCCCCACACCTGCAAGAAAGTAAAGGTCTTCCAAGTGCTGTCTCCTATTTACCACCTCTTTTAGTTCTGCTTTTCCTGTGGACACGTGATGGCATTCTCCTCCAAACCTATGGGAAAGGGTATGGATGGGAGCTGTGGCTTGGACTTAGCACTAGGAGGTGGCTCTGAGACACATCTGATGTGGAAGCATCAAGGATTTTTGAGCTTTTTTTTCCATGACCAATCCCATCCAGACTGACACCACGTTCCATCCCACAACAGCTGTCCCTTGGGTTTCCATCAAACACCAACTGGACATCTCAGATCCGCTGTTTAGAAGACCAGCAAAACAGATCAAGGGGAACATTAAGGTTGAACTTGGCCCAGCTAAAGAGAAGCTCAGACTCCACTCCAGAGGCCATAAAACCAAGCGGAATGCTTGGGATGAAATCCAGCAAACCAGCTTTCATTATTTCATCTTTGTGATCCAACTGCTGCTGCTGCCATCACGTCTGAAGGCAAGAGATAATTGCAGTGTATGCCTTTCCAGACCCAGGGATTAGAATCTCCCTCTGGAATTCCATCAGTCGTTGTGCCAGGCAAGTGTCTCCCATTAAAACGGATTTTTGCTCAAAGAATCTCCAAGATAAAATACATACATTTACAGATGGATACTCTCATCAGTCCATTCATTAGCAGTCTCCCAGCCTTTCATTATCAGTCCCTACTGTCCAAGAGACACAAACCAGGTCACTGCTTGTCAGAGAACTGAATTTTAAGAAGATTCATGACTTATTCACACAAACACCAAGACAATTTGGGGGTGTGTGTGCCCTTTTTGTGCCCAGCCTTGATGCTGCTGAAGGCTCTAGGCCAGGAACATGCCTGTGCAGAACCAGCAGCTCCCATTTCACCACACCTGGCTCCCAAAATAAAAGGAGACTTGGAAACAACCTCATTTCCAGTTATTTCACACCTTCAGTGTTGCTTCTTTTGAGGAGCTGATTCAATCAACCCCATCAATAAAATTCTTAACACTAGTGCAAAGTTGGCAGCAAGACACAGAGACACACGTGTCATTACCTGGGCTTGACAATATCTATTTTTGTTTCTTTTAAATCTATTACAACACAATCTAGAGCCAGCAAGAAGCACGTTACACCCTTTCTTAGATCTTACGCTTAATTTCCATCTGCCTTCAGGCACAAAGGGCAGGAAAATAATGTTTAAAAACACCACCTTCAGTAAATGAAAAAAAACCTTCAAGACGTAACAAATAAAGGTTCCAGCATAAGGATTCATGTCCTTTATCTCACAAAGAAGAGCTGCAGTGACTAAAATAATGATGACCACTGTCCCACATCAAAAACTCAGAAGAGGCAGAGATCACCCCAAACCTGCCTTTTATTACCCAGGGGTGGCCCAAGATGAGCTTTTCTGCTCTTTAATCTCCCACAACTGAAGAAGCTGGTGACAGAACAGCACAAAGAGAAATCTGGAAAAAAGGTTCTCTCTGCCCTTGCAAGAGAAAGGCTGTGAAAAGCTGGATCAGCATTCTCCCAGGTGCTCAGCAGGTTACTGGCTCCAGCTGGGCTCTTTGACTTCAAAGGGCTGAGAACAAAGCCCTATTTCTCCTAACTCAATCATCTGCTGGAGTCTGAGAAGCTGAGCAAGGCCTTAATAAAGTTACAAAGCTACTCTCTGCATTTTACAGATAATTACAGGGTTAAGACTACACAGGTAGGTTTTATACAATCTCATTTGTAACTTATCTTAATGAAGATAATTAAATAACCACCAACAACCTGTGCTGGGCCAGGTTCACTCACACAGTGTTTGTTTGGGATTTTTTCTTTTGTTTTTTCCAACTGCTTGTTGTATCTTCTTCCAGGTACTAAGGGAGCATCCCAGTAAGACAACTGTACCCATGCAATTTTCTTGTTACTCTGGACAACTGCAGTTTCAAGGCCAGAAGATCCTTCCCATCTGCACATGTCAAATCCCAGCAAAAAAAAAAATCTATCTCATAGAACCATAGAATGGTTTGGGTTGGAAGGGACCTTATAGATCACCTCGTTCGGACGCCCCTGCCATGGGCAGGGACACCTCCCACTACACCAGGTTGCTCAATGCCTCATCCAGCCTGGCCTTAAACACCTCCAGGGATTGAGGGGGCATCCACAACCTCTCTGGGCAGCCTCTTCCAGTGTCACACCAGGACTCACAAGGACTGATGGAAGGGAAAGCAACTATTCAAGTTCACCTGCAGCCTCACTTCAAACTGAAGAGGTTAAAATTATTACTATGACAAAGACTCAGTAAATAAACATCAGCTCTTCTGCAACTGGTGCCCGATGGAGAATAAGTTTTTAAACACTGAAGACATGAGCCTGAGTTGGGCTCTTCTCATAAGGTACAGGCCATGGGGGAACAGCCTCAAGTTGTGCCAGGGGAGGGTTAAGTTGAAGATCAGGGAAAAGTTTTTCACCCAAAAGGGATGCCAAGCACTGGGACGCTGGGAAATCAGCCCACCGCCAGAATCTAAGTAATGATGAAGAATCACTTACTCAGGTCATTGTCCATCTTGAAGGCAATGTCCAGCTGCATGATGAACAGCATGAACTGGAACCAGGGGCTCATCTCCTTGTTGGGGAGGGGTATGTGGACGGAGAAGACAATGTCATTGGCCTCAATCTGCCTGCTCACTGCCTCATCAAAGTCCTTGAGCTTCTCACAGTGGTTGGGGCCCCAGGGCATCAGCCACTTGGTCTTGTGGTGGTTTTTCCTCACATCAACGCACTTCACCAACGTGTAAGGAACAGCTGTGGTGGGGCTGGGAGCTGTGAATGGGAAAGAGACAAGTTTTTAGCATCTTCAGATACCATAGAATGTGTCGAGTTGGAAGGGACCTTTCTTTGAAGGTTATCTCATCACATCATACAATCTGGCCTCCCCACCAAAAATAAAGCTACTCATTCAACTTTTTTCTGACAATTTGAAACAAATGCATCCAATGATTCCCCTTTGTGGCTCCTTGATCTTGCTGCCAAGTAATTAATTTTATTGAGTCTGTAGATGTATTACTGACTCTGTAATGTGGGGTGGAAATGGGATTAGCTGAAGCTGTGGGAATCTGCCAGGTCAGGCTCAGATACCTCAAGTTCACAGCCACAGGGCTTTCTGAAATATTGCAGGAAAAGCAGCAAAACACAGAATGTGGCTCTGAAATGGCCCTGGACTGACAAGAAGATTCCCATCATGTCCAGCAGACAAAGTGAGAGCATTAAAACTACAGAGGATTATACTGCTTGGGCTTTACATCAATGAAAATGATTTTAAAAATGAGGAAATTAAATTAAATTATGACAAACTTATCAGAAACTCCAAAGCACAAATAGGGATGAAAGCAGGGGAAAAAATACATTCCACCTTCAGCCAGAATTTCAGCATAATCCACCTTCCAACCCCAGAGAAAGAGAAGGCTTTTAGAAGCTCAAATATATTTTGCAGGACTTACCCAACACATCACAGCTCACCAAATAAACCTATGTCAGCACACAGCAAAGCCCTGCCTACAAACTCTAGGTGTTTAATGAGACAAAACAACCCAAACCTGAGCATCACTCATCTAGCCAGGGGACAGTGACACCCCCAGGCTCAGGTGACTCAGAACTGGTGGCCATAGGTGACAGCAGCAGCAGCTCCACCAATGCTTGGGACCTGAGCCAAGAGCTGCAGGGAGCATCTCCACCAGATGGGCCCACCTCTTCAGAGAGATGACATCCTTCCTGCAGCTGGGGGAGATGACTCAATGTGCAAGTTGGAGGAAGTTATTAAAAAGCAGTTGTTTATAATCTTTTTTTTTTTTTTTTCTGACAGCACCAAGATTTTTTCAGTTGCTGAGTGGCAGCAGTGCTGGCGTGAGGCATGGGCTGGGAGAAAAGAGATTTGCTCAAGCAGGAATTCTTCCAGATGGCTCTCACTGGCAACCCACAGCCCAAGAGCATCGTAGGTCGCTGCATCTCAAACGTTCACCACATCCAGCACTCCTCTGGGGACCACAGAAAGCCCCAGAAAAGAACAAATCACTGACAGGCCAGAAAATGCAGAATAAAACCAAGCATTCAAACGAAAACAAACAAGAAATCAACAAGCGCAGGATCACAGATTGCTTTAAGGATGTGTCCTAAGTGCATATATCACTGCAACATCCTTTGATCACACCCTGACGCTTGGAAACTGTGGTGAAAGCTGCAGCTGCAAGTGAATATTCAGAATATTGCTGTGAAATAAGCCAGAAATTGAGATATTCCAGCCAAGCTCTCAGAGCTTTTTAATTCTGACAGATCTTGGTGCGATTTGAAAGCAGGCACGTCTGAACCAGGAGACATCATTACAGCTACAGAGAACTTCCTCGCTTTGATGCAACTCGTTCGAGCCATAAATAACACATTTTCATCACTAACTCAATTATGATTTCAAATACTTGGCACTGCTAACTCCAGCCTCCCCCTGGCCAAAGTTACAGCTTGGAGGAGCACAGAGACAATTACAACATATGTATCTCAGAATCCCAGAAGGTCAGGGATTGGAAGGGACTTCAAAATAACATCTAGTCCCATCTCCCTGCTGGAGCAAGAACACCCAGACCAGGTCACGCAGGAAGGCATCCAGGTGAGGTTCGAACGTCTCCAGAGGAGACCCCACACTCTCTCTGACCACCCCCAAATTGAATCCCAGAAGGTCAGGGATCAGAAGGCACCTCAAGAGATCTTCTAGTCTCATCCCGGAGCAGGAACAACCAGATCAGGTCTCACATCAGGCCGAGTTTGAATATCTCCAGAAAAGGAGACCCCACACCCTCTCTGGGCAGCCTGTGCCACTCTTCTCTCACCCTCACAAAGTTTCTTCTCATCTTTTTGTGGAACCTCCTGTGTTCCAGCTTGCACCCATTGTGCCAGGGCGGCAGCTGAACAAGGATAAAGAGGAGCCTGGCTCCATCCTCCGTCCAGTCAACCCTTACATAAACATGAATGAGGTCACACCTCAGTATCCTCTTCGCCAAGCTAAAGAAACCCAGCTAAAGAGATGCTCCAATTCTTTCATCATCTTTGTGACTCAGCTTTACTGTTGGAGGTCTCTCAGGGTGTGTGTCCCACCTCTCCCCTACAGACAGAGTCCCTTCTCATCGCCCACACCTACACCATTCCCAATTAACTAGTGACCCTTGCCCCTGCACCCCCAACAGGCCCTTTAGAAAATCTCAATTGCATGGTGTCCACATCGATTAAAGCCCCAGCCTCCGGAGCCCGAGCCGGCGTTAACTTCCCCCGGGCTCCTCTTTTCTCCTCAATTACCCCCTCTGGCGCCGGGCAGTGAGCTCACACAAAGCCCTTCTGCTTCATTGCCCTCATGGCCAGCAGGGCAGCAATGAACAAGCCAATTTGTCACTGGAACCATCAGGCTCTTCCAAGGGAACATCGAGAACCTCAGTAAGATCATCTATGAACATTTATACCACAATAAATACAAACTCTTCAAAGTTCTCTGCCTCCCTCTTCCCTCACCTTGGTGCTACCAGCTTAATGCATCCATGAGAGTGATTACCAACAGTCTTCAACATTTTAAACTGCTATTTCTCAAGTTACTCGAAAACTTTTCTCAGACCACCACAGTAGCTTTTACATGCAGAATGGCCATACAGTGAAAATAATCTAATTCAGCCCTTAACATAAAAAGCCAAAACACCAAGAAAACCCCACTACGTACCAACAACCCACTCCCCTTGGGGAAATTACTTATTATTTGTTTTCAAGCTTTATCCAGTCCTTTGAAGCCCCAGGGACCATTTCTATCTCTATTCATATGCAAGTTGCCAGACACACTTATCGTGCCTCCAATGGATTTTTCAATCCTACTGGTTTCTCCTCCTTTTCTGTTTCAGAGCATGACAACAGACTCATCCAGAGCCCAGTTTGGGAGACTTCTGATGCAAGTTCATCTCCTGTATCCTAGGTCCTCTGCCCTGAGTGTGGAGAACAAGACAGGGATGGGCATCTCCCACCTCCTGTGACCACCCTGGCTTGGGCAGCACTGGGTTCCCCACAGCCTTTGGAGGGTGATGGGAACCCTGACCCAACTCAGTGTATGGTTGGATGGAAGATGGTATTTGGTGGTACAGATGGCATCCAGACCTTCACCAATCTCAAAGCCACCATTGTATTCTGGGGTGGGTCAGGAGCTGCCAGAATGGAGAGTCCCCAGCCAAGCACTACAGCCAAAAGAACCATCTCACAGTCACTCTGAGCAACCAAAACACTATAGAGCACAGACTCTTTCAAGGTTTTCTTTCTCTTTTGGGGATTTTTCTGCAAAAGGGCAGATTTCAAAGAGCCACGGGAACAGATCTGCTGAGAACCTTCATGGTGCTGTTGGAATTCTACTGTAGCAAAAAGTGTTTAAACACCCACAATGGTGCCACCCAGCACCAAGCAAAAGGCTTCTGGGCATCAATCCCACTCTCACAGATAAGAGATTATTTCCCTCAGAGTAGCAGAGAAAGAAATTCCTAAAACTAGATTTACTGGAAAACTGCATGACTACACATAAGAGTGGCAATAAATGCAAAGAAACTAAGCAGTACGAGTTCCATCAATACAGAAACACATACTAAAAAATATTTTATTTAAAAGTAGTAAAAAGAGAAGGTAGAACTGTTTTACTAATAGCCCCAGACAGCTAGACCTCCTTCCAAGGCAGTCATTTGTCCATTCCCACCTCTGATGAGACCCATCTCCTGCTATGCCTGGCTGAAATTATTAAATCCTTGCAAAGGGAGGTGTGAAACAGCAGGAGGACCCATCAGTAACCAGCAGTGAAACTCTCCCACTCGCCCACGGGAGACAACAACATACCTCCAAACCACCAGCGCTCAGGTATGCAAAGAATTCCCTCTGCATTTGAAGAGGAGGAGCCCAGCAGGCTGGAGTAGGTCAGAGCAGCCACCTCACCCCCTTCAAAGGTTTCCCTGGGCTATGAGGGAGTTATAACTCCACTTCAAAAGCCATAAAAGTTATTTACAGAGGAAAAGACTTCCTGTTAATGTTGTCCTTCACATCGTGCAGCAGGAGCAGCTCTTGCTAACACAGGAGGAGAGGAGCAGTGAGAAGCCAGAACACCCTCTTGACACAAACTTTGGCTTTTCTGGAGGTGCAGGGTCTCCCTGGTGCAGCTGAGCTCACTGTGCTCAGGGAGTGACGCAATTTGAAAGCAAAAAAGCTTTTGAGGGTGAAAGTAAAAAGCCAGCCCCGAGGCCTGGGAGGATTTACTGCCCATCCAGCCCCCATCTTCTGCCTGAGAACTCTCCATTTCTGGCACTTCTTGCCCGCTCAGCTCCAGCCACAGCTCTACAAGAGAAGAATTGAGGGGACCTGAATTAAATAGACATGACCTTTCCCAGCAGCTTCTCCCAGCCCTGTTGCCAAGGCGTGGGGCAGCAGGAACACGGGCTCAGGCAGAAGCCCATTGGCATTCGGTGCTCTGTCCCCCAGCCTGGGCCATTCAAGTCCCCAGGACCTCAACGTCCGACATAGATTTAGCCCCAACAAAATCCAAGGAAAGAAAATTAAATCCTGAAAAACTCAGCACTTGGCAGCCAAAGGGGACATGTAGATAATGAGCTGGGATTGCTGATAGCTGCTCAGCCACTTGTACACATGACTCATTATCTCTCCAGGCCAGACACACAGGGAAAGAAAGAGTTTTACTTCCTCCAGTCAAAACAGTTCTGGGGGTTTTGTTCAGCCGGGAGCAGCCAACCTGCTGAAATGCAGCCCCTCTGCCCAGGAGGCTCATGTGCTAAATAAAACCTTCCACTTTTCCAATCACTTAAATCTGTGATGTGTATGGCTGGGAGCCAGACTTAACCATGTGTGTGCCTGCTCCTGGACTTTGTCTTCACCACAAAGAGCTTCCACACATCTGAATTGAAACCACAGCTTGAGACAGGATGTCCTTGCAGTCCTAGAAGGAGCTCCCACAGTAATTCATCCTTCCATCCAAAGGAATAAAAACTGTTGATGTTGTCTTATTTCCTCCCATCCCTCTGTTTCAGCAGCTCTGCTCTTCACTGCAGCTTCCCATGCTCCTGCTAGACCAGGGGTACAACGCACAGTGATCCATGTCCAAAGTGGCAGTGTGGAAGCTCCAGGGAAGGTGCAGGAACATCTTATCAGGACTCTCCAGTGGAGAGGCCAGAGTGTACCAGAACTCCATCTGTTTACTTAATGTAGTGGACAGGCAGCAGCACAAAACCCACTGAGATGCAGCAGATTCTGCTCTGGCACCTAGCAGCACCCAAGAGGCTCAAGGTTATCTTGTACTCTACGAGAGTAACAAAGCTACGGGACATTGAGGGGTGTCCCACATTTTGGAAATCAATTAACACAACATTGACTGCTATCTCCACAGACTTTAGATAGACTGAGTGGGTGAGTCCATCCCAGCTCACTTTCATTCTTCCGAGCAGCAGCTGTGAGATGAGCTCAATCACAACACCCTGGTACAAACTTCCAGCATGAGCCTCCTTTCTCAGCAGCACTATGATTAGTGCTGCCTGTTTGAGCCCATTCTCCATGTGTGCACTGTCGCTCACAGTGGGGGATTAAAAATGAGAGTCAATCATTACTAATTTTATCAATCATGATTTATCAAATCTTGTAACATCCCAGCAGAACACCTAACACAATGCAGAGGTGCAATCTTCAAATGATATGTTTAGCGAGGAACAGAGAAGCCCTGCAGGGCCTGAAGACAGGTCAACTGGAGACAGCAACAGCCCCAGCAAAAAGGTACTAGAAAAAAGCCTGAAGCCAGCAGCTCATTGCCTCAGCACAACAAAGAAATAGCTCAATAAAATTCTCTCTGGAGGCATTTTCCCACTCCCTAGATCTCAGACTGACACAGGAGCTTCACCCCAGGAGGGGGACAACTCCCCTATGTGCACATCTGCTTTGTCAACATGTGGTTCTGGGCAAAATCCACCTGAAAACTGTTTGAAATCCACAAGCCACATTAAAACTCAGAAATTAACACAATTTACTCTTCAAAAACTATCTACATACCCCACACCAGGGGCAGAATCCCTCAGTTTCAGGCCAAGGAAGCTTTGCTATCACTCTCATATCAGGTACCAATGTGTGGCATTGGCGTAGTTTGGCCCTGCGGGAGTAATCTGTTAAAATAGAGCACTTAGTCATTGTTTTGAAACATGACCTAAGTGAGGGCTGGGGGAAAGCTGCCTTGGCTTTGAAGCCCCGCTCCAGTTGTGGACGTATTTTAGTTTGTCTAGACCTGAATTATCTAAAATAACTAGATTCTCCCTGTCTGTTTGCCGTGCTGGGGCAAACTAGACCATGAACTCTTTCTGTCACCCCTGTAAGGTGCAATGCCCTGCTGGGGTGCTACTGCACCAGACAGAACCACAGACTGATTTGGGTTGCAAGGGTCCTCAAAGATCATCTGGTGCCATCCCTCGCCCTGGGCAGGGACCTCCCACCAGCCCAGTCCCATCTAACCTGGCCTTGAACCCCTCCAGCGATGTTTGGGACCACACCAGGTTACAAAGAAGAATTCCCAGTTGTTCCACAGACACCACACACATCTAGGGCTGTCTGGGAGCTGCTGGAGCCCCACAGCCACCAAGCAAAGAGAACGAAGAGCCTCTTAACTCCTTGAAAGCATCACAAGTGACAAATGCTGCAGAGGAAAAACCAGTCTGGCTGATTGAGTAGCCCAGCTCTATCTACTCACAGATCAAATTGAGGGGGTTTTGTTAACCTGAAATTAAAGTTTTGGCCACAGTAGTAACCCCTGAGGGCTTGCTCACAGATGGAAGATGAGGTTACTCCACTATCCTGAGCAGGATGGTGAGAGCCAGACCCACATCCTCATCAACCTGGGTTCAGCTGCACTGGGTGTTGCCCCTCAGACCTGCCCAGCAGCAGCTTGGGACCCCTAGCTGGGACAGAGATCCACCATGGGTGCCCAGAGGCAGCAGCTGATAAAGTAAAGGCAAGATGGGACTGAACTAACAGCATCCAAGTTCTTTCATCTCCAAACTCCAAGAAAATTATTTGTTTATTGCCTCTAAAGCTAAAGAGAAACATCACTGTTTATCACACCAGCCCCCAGACAACAACAGGAACAGGCTTTGCTGATCAACACCATCCTTTGGTACAAACAGCTCCCATTAAAACTCAGAAGTAAAAAGGTACTAGAAAAAAAACCCCTACACTTTTAAGACAAACACCGAGTTTGGCTTTTCTGCACAACACAGGCCAAGGCATTTGAACTAATAAATCAGCATAGCACTCAGTCATCTTTTGAAAAAAAAAGGAAAATAAAAATGCCAATTTTAATAATATTCAGTGTTGGTTCAGGGTCACAAGAAGAGGGAAAAGATGGGTTTTAATTCAGTGTTTGCCACCGAGATCTTAGTAATTAAGGCAAAATGAGGAACTGAAAGAAGAGAGTGAAGGCAACTAAAGTTTTGGGAAAATCTGCAGAATTCCTTATGGCTTTTCAAGCACTAACATGCATCAGGAAGGCAAAAATCTGCTTTCTGAGGCCCAGCTCGAGGTTCTCCTTCGGCCCCTCCCAAATAAACCCCAGGGCAAGAACCCTCTGGCTTTTATATCCCAAAGAAAATCTGCACCACATTTTCCCTCAGGCCTTTTCCCAGGAATTCGAGCTCAGTCACCACCGAAATTCCCCCCCCCAAAGGGCCTGATGGTGAGCCCAGATGAAGGGGGTAAAACCCAAGGGGGGGTTTGGGATGGGGGAAGATTCCGCCCTGGGAACCCACACCATCCTTGAGGGCATACAACCCTGCTGCTTTCAAGTATAAGCTAATAAAAATCTTGAAAACAATTTCCCGAACTGCCCCAAACTTTGTTCTCGCCTCCATCTTTTTCCTGCCATCCCTTTCCCAGGGGTCGGAGGGGGTTCGTAACCAAGTAATTAAGAAGTAAAACACAAAAGGGGTCTTTAAAAGTTTTGGGCATGGGGCAAACTGGTACTGAGCCCCCCTTTTGGGGGGTTGGATGTGACCCCAAAGGCTCCCAAAAGGGGGGGACAAGCAGCACAGAGGGCTTCGGGGGCGGGGGAGATTTTCACAAATGATTGATTCCCAGCGGATCCTGGATGAGCAGGGGAAAGGGGGGCCAGCAGCGACTCCAAAACACCCCAAGAGCCCATTAAAGCAGCCGAATCCCCGCACATTAATTAGCCTTCTTCAAATTATTTTCAATCATGCTTTTTTGGCATCATTTTGCCAAGCAGCGGGGTCTCTTCCCCCCTCCCTCCGCCGCGGCCGGGAGGAGGGGCAGAGAGGGGGAAGGCTATTTTTTTTTAAAGAATTTTTGTTTGTTTGTTTTTTAATAAATCCGGTATTTTTTTAAGCCAAAGCCAACTTTGCCAGGGCAGGCTTCCCCGCGCCATCAGTCGCCATAATGAAGACTTCAAACCTTCAAATCCCACCCCTCTATCCCCGTTTTCTTTCAAGCACAAACCGAAGGCAGGCCAGAAAGAAAGGAAGGAGAAAAAAAAAAAAGATAAAAAAGCCCAAGAAAAACTAAAACTAAAGCGAGACAAAAAGATAAACTTTTAGAGCTCTCTCTCTCTCTCTCCTGGCAGGCACTCGAGTGCAATGGGCACAAAGAGGCCCAGGGAGCCGTGTTTTCTTAACTACAATGGCCCGGCTAATTAGATCATGGGGGCGAGTCAGCGATACTGTAACAAGTCGCCAAACAGGAGGAGCGAGGAGGAGGAGGAGGGAGGAAGGAGAAAGTCAGTCAGGCCGGCACTCACCGATCAGCCCCCCCACCAGGAAGGCGACCACCTGGAAAACCAGCAGGATCCCCCCGACGATGCACAGCTTTCGGGTGCTCATGTTCTCGATGATGGCCCCAGCCATCTTGGGCCGCCGGGAAGGTTGTGAGGCTGAGGAGGAAGAAGAAGAGGAGGAGGATGAGGAAGTAGAGAGGGAAGATGAGCGAGAAAAGCTGAAGCACAGCCCGGGCCCCGCCGCCGTGATTGTGGCCGGCGCGCGCCGCACCGGGACGCTTTAAAGGCGCTGCCGGCGGTCACGTGACGCCGCCGCCCGCCCCTCTCTCCCCGCGCGCGCGGCCCGGCCCCAACTCGCCTCCCGCGGGGATGGGGGGGCATTGGGGAGGGCTGGAGCGGACACCGGGTCCCCAACCCCTCCTCGACCTTCTTATCTCGTCCCATCTCCATCCCGAAACCTCCCATTCCAGCCCATCCCCATCTCGTCCTGTCCCGTCCCATCCCATCCCCACCTCCATCTCCATACCACCTTATCCCATCCCTATCCCTTCTCCATCTTCATCTCCATCTCCATCCCGTCCCATCACCATCTCCATGCCATTTTAGCCCACTTCATCCCATCTGCATCTCATCTCCATCTTATCTTATCCCAGCCCATCTCCATCCCATCTCATCTCNGCGGCCCGGCCCCAACTCGCCTCCCGCGGGGATGGGGGGGCATTGGGGAGGGCTGGAGCGGACACCGGGTCCCCAACCCCTCCTCGACCTTCTTATCTCGTCCCATCTCCATCCCGAAACCTCCCATTCCAGCCCATCCCCATCTCGTCCTGTCCCGTCCCATCCCATCCCCACCTCCATCTCCATACCACCTTATCCCATCCCTATCCCTTCTCCATCTTCATCTCCATCTCCATCCCGTCCCATCACCATCTCCATGCCATTTTAGCCCACTTCATCCCATCTGCATCTCATCTCCATCTTATCTTATCCCAGCCCATCTCCATCCCATCTCATCTCAGCCCATCTCCACCTCCATCTCAATCTCCACCTCCATCTCAGTCTCCATCTCCATCTCATCTTATCCCATCCTACCCCACCCTATGTCCATGTCCATGTCCCTGTCCATGTCCATGTCCATCCTATCCCATCCCTTGTGATATTACTGGGTCATACAGAAAACTGCTGGGGAGAGCCCAGCTAGAGGATAGTCACTCCTGTCCCACCTCCATCTCATCCCATCCATCCTAATATTACTGGGGAAGATGGGGAGCTGCTGGGGGGAGTCTGGCTAGAGCCAGTCCCATCCCATCTCATCCCATCCATCCTGATATTACAGGGAATGATGGGAAAGACCCCACTTCCAACACTCTGAGCCTGTCAGGGGCTTTCTGCCGAGACAATGAAAAACTTACAAAGACCAAACACTCAAACCAAAACTGTTTACCTGGAGAGGCTGTGGGTGCCCCCTCCTTGGAGTTGTTTGAGGCCAGGCTGGATGAGGCAACCTGGTATGGTGGGAGGTGTCCCTGCCCATGGCAAGGGGGTTGGAACTAGATGGTCTGTAAGGTCCCTTCCAACCCAAACCATTCCAGGATTCCATGATTCAGAAACTACTTCCTTCTCAGCACTCCTCCCTGCTCTCAGAGGTAATGTTCTGGGTTGTTCCTATGAACACTGATAACGGGGACAATCTTCTCCTAGAACAGGAAAAGGGTGTTTTTGTTATTTCTAGTGCACAGCTGGGAGGGAATCAAAGAATCACAGAGTGTGTTGGGTGGGAAGGGCTCTTCCAAAGCCATGGAGTCCCACCTCCTGCAGTGACAGGGACATCCTGCATTAGATGAGGTTGCTCAGAGCCTCAGCAAGCCTGGCCTTGGATGTCTCCAGGGATTGATGGGACTTTCACCAGTTCTCTGGGCAACCTGGGGCTGTGTCTCACCACCCTCATGGGCAGGAACTTCTTCCTCATGTTCCATCTACCCCTGCCCTGTTCTATTTTCCAACCACTGCCCCTCATTCTATGGCTCCGTCTCCATTCAGCTGTTCTTCTGTCCTGGAACTGCATGAGGAAAAATATTATTCACTGGGTGTGGAGCAACATTTGGATAACACTGAGAGAAGAGGCTCAGAGAACTCTCCTGATGGTTCTTCTCTGATGGCTTTTCAATCAGGCTGAAGGAGTTGAGGTTGTTGAGCCTGGAGAACAGAAAGCTTGCGGGGGAGCTCTTAGTGACTTCTCAATCCCTGAAGGGGGCTAGAGAAAGG
>VZTY01017707.1:0-26788 GCA_013400935.1 Turnix velox
ATCTAGTTCAGGATGTCCCTGATGTCCGTGTCACTGACGAGGTGTCACCAGACGGGCTCAGCCGCTCCCTTCCCGCCTCCCCCGCCACGTGATCCCGGAGCGGCTCCTCCCGCGCCGAGGCGCGAAGGGCTCGCGCTGAGGGGCTGAGGCGGCTCGTGCCCGGCCCGGCCCTCAAGAGGGGCTTTGGCGGAGCGGGAGGGGAGCAGCGGCGGCAGGCGGGGATTTTGCGGGTGTCACGAAGGAAATGAAGCCGTCTGAAGAGAGAGTTCAGCAGCGGGAATGTAAGTCACTCAGTGCAGTTGGAACTAGATGATCCTTGAGGGTCCCTTCCCACCCGAACTATTCCGTGATTGAGAAGGCGGCCTTCTATTATTTATGAGCAGAATGAGAGGGATGTGCAGAGCTGAGGTGGAGAGAGACGAGTTTTTCAGTAGCAGCATGAGCCGAGGCAGTGCTGAATCCGACACGGGCTGTGAAGGCCGGGGAAAGAGGGAATGCGGAGAGAAGGCTTTTCCCTGAAAAGCGTGACCTCCGGCCATCGGGAGGAGCTTTTCAGTGGCCACACCGCACCCTGTCCAGAGAGCGGAGAGTGAGGAGAGTAGGTGGAATGTGAGGAAAAAATCCCTGAAGAGATAAAGTGCGAAATGGTGACAGTGGCAACACTGTAATTTCAGTCCTGAGGCAAGTCTCTGGAGGGACATAATGCAGCAGCGAATTAGCCAAGTGCTGTTGCAGTCGGTGCAGAAAGAAAGAGATAAAACTGAGAGAAAACTGGTGGAGCGTGTGGAGAAGCCCCGGGATCGCAGGAGGACTCGGAGCCCTCATGGGATGAGCCGCTATCCCCGAGGTGTGTGAGTGGAAAAGGACGGGGAGAGATCGCGGAGCCTCCCCTACCGGACTGGCCGTGCCCGCGGGGAACCCTGAGGGAGCGGTTTGAGTGTTATATAGGAAAAAGGGCGGAAAAAAATATGGAACGCTTCACGAATTTGCGTGTCATCCTTGCGCAGGGGCCATGCTAATCTTCTCTGTATCGTTCCAATTTTAGTATATGTGCTGCCGAAGCGAGCACGATTACAAGCTCTTTCCCGGTGCTATTTATAGTCCCGAAAAGCAGACACCTCAAGGACAGGGTGACCGCAGTGGTGGCGGAGCCGCGGCGCTGGGTTAGCGCAGGGGCCACACCGGGCTGTCCCCATGATCCGGTGCTGCCGGCCCGGGGTCGGTGGCTGGCGGGGGGTGTCAGCCGCGGAGACAGTGGGCCCGGTGTATGCAGATGTGCGTAAAGCACTCTGGGAGCGGGGACGGCCGGGGCGGGGGGAAAGGCTATGAGGACGGGCGGTTGGTCAATAGTAAAGTGAGCAGAGTGGCGCAGCGGAAGCGTGCTGGGCCCATAACCCAGAGGTCGATGGATCGAAACCATCCTCTGCTAGCTCATGTTTTTCCTCCGCTCATCTCGCTTCCCCGAGATTTATTATTCACTGCCATTCATTATTTTTTTGTTTAACCGCCTTAGCTAACTGTGGGTGAAAAAAGGACAGGACACGCTCAGAGCGGTATCTACAACGTTTTAGCACGATTTCAGGGTTTCACAGAATCACAGGGCAATTTGAGTTGGCAGAAACCTTCAAAGGCCATCTAGTTCTTTCCAAGAGCACGAATGACTTCAACTAGACCTGACTGCTCAGAGTCTCATCCAGCCTGTCCTGCGGCATTTTCAGGGATGGGACATCCACAGTTTCTATGGGACAGTGTCTCATCACGATTTTATTTTCCTTTTCTCTAGTTTCAATCTTCTCTCTTCCAATTTAAAGTTGTTATTATTATTCATTCTGCCACTCCCGGATCCAGAGTCCCTCCCCAGCTTTTCTGGAGCCCCTTTAGGGACTGGAAGTGGCTTTATTCTCCCTGGATCCTTCTCTTCTCCAGGCTGTACCCCCTCATCTACATCAGTAGATGGGCTCCAGCCCTCACAGCATCTTTGTGGCCTCCTTTGGACTTGCTCCATCAGATCCATGAGTTTAATTACGTGTTAAAAGCTCCTTGCATAGGTTTTGCATTTTTTCCCTGTTTAAATGAAACGTTCTACTACCTACACCCTGGTCAAGAAATACCAAGAGAGGAAGTAACCTGGCAAACGAAAGCAATAGCTGTGAGAACAGTCCTTGCTGCTTCTCAAAAGTAGCAAGGAAGTACTAAAATGCATGGAAACAAAACAAGTTTACATGTATGAAGTGTAAGTCAGTATACACACTGCTAAAAATCTTTATTCCAGCTTAAAGTAAAACAGTCTGAGAAGCATCTGAGCTGGTTTTTTTTGAATGCCTCTAAATGTGCATTATTTTTGGTGCTATAAAATGTTGTGATAAAGGACTAATGGAATTAGTGGATGGAATGGATACATATAGATACGTATATATAGTGGAGGGAGTGGAATAGATACATAGAATTACATATAGATACATATATATAGTGGATGGAATGGAATGGATACATATAGAGTAGATGGAATGGATACAGAGCGCATGGCAGACGAGCTGAGCAAAGACTATTTACAAACTTGCAAGAATCATTCTTCTTTTCTTTGATGCTGTCAATAGGAGTGGTTTAAAAGCCCTTTTTCAGTGGTTCCATGGTGTAATGGTTAGCACTCTGGACTCTGAATCCAGCGATCCGAGTTCAAATCTCGGTGGAACCTAAAACTTTTAGTCTTCATCCATTGGTCTCCAACGTGGGAAAGGCGTTTGAGGGCTCACGGTTTGTCACGGGCTTTTGCACTGCCATAAATTGCTCACGGTACGTTGCCACATGACAAACTTGGTTAAAGAAGAAATAATATAACGCTATAATTTTACTGATTTTCACATCCGTGTTTATTGCAGCCGGGTTAGTGCATTCCTAGCATAGAATCATAGAATGGTTTGGGTTGGAAGGGACCTTAAAGATCATCTAGTTCCAATCCCCCTGCCATGGGCAGGGACACCTCCCACTACATCATGCTGCTCAGTGCCTCATCCAGCCTGGCCTTAAACACCTCCAGGGACTGAGAAAAGGGGTATCCACAGCCTTTCTGGGCAACCTCTTCCAAGGTCTCACCACCTTCATGGGGAGGAACAAAAAATTATACACAAATGCAAATATCATTATACATATCATAGTGTGCTGAAATCTAATAATTACCTTAATTTACACTGAGAAAGACCTGTGTGGAAACGCAGATCTGAATTATTCATCAGCAAAGCCTGAAGGAGACTGCTGGCCTCCATCGAGAGTGTGTAGGACTTGGTTTCTGTGCCTGAAAGAGCACGATCTTCTGCCATCCCCGTTTGCTGACATCACACCGCATTACTATGCCACCAGAATTATTATTTTTATACCACGCAGACGCGGAATATTGCATAAAGATGAAAGTTTAGATTGCATGAAGCTCTCGGCCAGGCACTGAGGATGCCGAAGGAAGGGTAAAAGGAGCCATTCCCAGGCTGCGCCCTTTTTGCTTATAGATTTATTCCGCGGGCGCGGAGATGCGAGTGCCACCACCTGGTTCTATGGTGTAATGGTTAGCACTTCAGACTCTGACTCTGACAATCTGAGTTCAAATCTCGGTAGAACCTGCATCAGGGGCATCACTTTTTCACTTCTCACTCACGGCAGGCTGTAAAGTCACAGAAATCTTTCACTTATAAGGGACATTCCAAGGTCACCTGTTCCAAGCCACTGCAGAGAGTAGTGACATCCTACGCGTGGGTATCTGCCTGCCTCTGGAAGGGATGAATGAATATAAGGTCTGTTTTGCCCTTGACAGCATAAATAGCAATAAAGATCCCTTGCAAGGACAAACAGTTGAAGTACAGACCAAATTAGAGGTATATTTCAAGGACTTGATGACAAAGGCTTGTCCCTTGGTCTGATCTATGTATCACGTTATTCCCCATTTTCTTCAGTTGAATACACCGCAATATATTCAGCAAAAAGATCAGAAGCTACTTCTATTTTTATACAGTTCTTAATGCTATTTAATCAAGTCTTTCATTACATTTCACAGTTGATTTGTAGCTATTTTAAGTCTTTGAGGAAAAAAGTACTCACACTGAAAAATTACTGTTTCCTCAGTAGCTCAGTGCAAAATATGCACATTCATTTGCACATAGAATAGAAACAGAATAGTTTGGGCTGGCAGGGACCTTAAAGATCACCTAGGTACATTCCCCCTGCACCCAACTATTCACAGAAGACTTAGAAATGCAACAATTGCAGAGTAGGTCTAATCTCACTGATTGAATTCTGCACAATTTAAGTGGATATTACCTCTACAATGCTGACACCAGTCCAAATTATTTAACTTGGACTTCAAGAATAGCTAAAGGTATCTTAACACCTTGGCTCCTCTCTTCTAAGCCTGTCCTTAGTAGTGAGGGACATCTGTGTTCTGTGCCTTTCTCCTAACCCTGTTTTTCACATATCTTTAACATCCCTTCTGCAGCAATGGTTTAAGAATCAGTACACAGGAAACTTCAGCATAATTGGCTTTGTCCAGCAATACATAATGGTTTGGGTTGGAAGGGAATTAAAGATCATCTAGTTCCAACCCCTCTGCCATGGGCAGGGACACCTCCCACTACACCGGGTTGCTCAGTGCCTCATCCAGCCTGGCCTTAAACACCTCCAGGAATTGAGAGGACTGAGGGGGCATCCACAACCTCCTTGGGCAACCTCTTCCAGTGTTGCACCACCTTCTTGGGGAAGAGCAAGTATCATACACAAATCTGAAAAATTTCTGACATGCCATAGTATGCTGAAAGCTAATTATTACCTGTTCCAGTGTCTCCCCACCCTCACATAAAGAACTTTTTATGTCCAGCCTAAATCTCCCCTCTTCCAGTTTGGATCCATTACTCCTAGTCCTGCCATCCTGTATCCTACTAAAGTCCCACCCCATCCTTTCTGTAGCCCCCATTATCCTCCCCAGACGAGAGCCTTAAAGCCACTAGGTAGATGCTTGCCTGCTTTACAAGAACTCAATGTATCAGTTTACCATTCTATAGAGCAAATTAACATTCCCTCCTGCTACCCAGCAACTTCTTTCCATTGATGTGTAGCTGTGATCCAGAATACTCAGACTGTGAAGTAATGCTGTATCAGCTAAACATGATAAATTCACCAGGCAAGCACATAAGTTAAAACAAAGTTCACTCAAAGAGTTAAGCTTTTATATGGAATGAGACACAATCAACACATAATTCAGTATCAAGATTTATTTAGGACAATTCATGGTCATGCTCCATTTGAATACAAAGCACCAAAATTTAGGTAACTGAACATTGTCCAAATCCAATCTGAGACTGCTGCACACAGATACATCTGCTGACCCAGTGGAGAGCACAGCCCACCTCTGCCCATCTTCATCAACTGCAGTGGACAAACACGAGGGGCTGGGGCAAACTGGCTGGAGAAGGATGGCAAAAATACTTCACAACACACAGCCCTTGTTGGAGCAGCCTCAGAATAAAGCACTGGAACCCAAGGTGTCAAGCACTCGATATGCTCAAGACAATAATACCCCAAGTGAGTTTGAAAATTCATTTAATATTTCCAGGTACTTTCCTACAATCCTTCCCATTCAGTCTTTTCTTAAAATCTAGAGCCAAGATTGTCCTGGCACAACATTCAACAGAGAAGTAAAGCACTGCAGGTGTCACCACAAGGAACTCTCCCCCTTGCTGAAAAGGCAGTAGCAACCAAGGTTAATTTATCAGTTGTCAAAATCATATCTAGAAACCAAAACAATGCTGGAGTGTGAGCAAGTATGGCTGTGAACACACACTGCCCACACTGACAGACTTCCCAGTTGCACATTTAAAAGCCAGAATAAAATCTTTAAATATTTCACTATCATCAAATTGCAACAAGTTTGTCTCATACATGTTAAAATTTCAGTGGGAGAAGGTGGAGGGGGAAAGACTAATTACAGATAAGGAAAAAAAAAATGTTTCTTTAAACTGGCACTTCAAAGAAAAGGGCTTTAAAAAAACCCACACTTAATATCAGTTTTACTCTGAAGTTTCATAAATTAAAATGTGACAAGAGGCAATTATCAGCCACTGTAGTTACTAGTTATAATACATACATTCCACCTACTGCTACAAACCTCCCAGTTACGTGCCCTCCTTGTTTTTAAAAAGGACTAATACTCTACTAGACAAATATTCTACTAGACTTTTCCATTCCTACTCTCTCCAATACAGGTTAAAATGAGTAGATGGAAGGTGGGTTCAACTGAGGAAGTGGCTGCGATGGCACTGAGCCACCCTTTTCCCCTGCAGTGGGAGCACAACAAGGTACATCACAGATTGCTTCCACCTACTGGCCGGTTCCCAGGGTGTCCCACCAGCAGGGGAAGAGTGAGGCTGTTCAGTGACCAGGCAATGTCAGAAGAGAACACCTACAGGGATGCCACCTATGCAAAAGGAGTATTTTTTCAAGTTGTACCAAGAGTTGTAGGGTATCCTCTGAGAACAGCAAAGGCAGCTTCTGTGTAGTTCAGCCGAGATTTCATCAGAAAAGCACCCAACTCGGTACCATTTCATCTAATATATGCACATTAAAAAAAAATAAGCATACTATACAAAGAACTGAAGCAATATAATTTAAACATGCCATCAAACTATAAAACCATATATACATAGAAACATGCCTATACAAACAGAACAACACCACTTTATTACAAGATAATTCTACTGGAGTTTTGGAGGAAATCATGACAGATAAAAAACCAAAAAAGAACCAGACCAAAGGAGCTCAATGTTGCTTCTAAAAGTAATCTCTTCAGAAATTTTATGCAACATCACCATCTTTCTTTAGCTCACCTTTCTCACTTTAAGCTACACAAAGGCCTTCCCACGACTTCTGAACTCCCTTCCTGTACAGAGGTAGATTTCCATAGGTGTTCTGATATTGCACCACAAAAACAATGTTCTTATTAAAAGGAAAGACCCACAAAGGCTGATCTATGGGTATAATCTCTTTGTGTGCCCTCGGGCAGCACACCAATCAAATTCATTTGCACTTAAAAGAAAATATCCCTCAAAGTGAAGTGTTTAGCTATTTAGCTGGGGGTTTAATTGAAAGCTGCAATTCTATTAATAGCTTCCCATTAAAAGAACTCACTTCAGTCTCTCTCTCTCTCTCTCTGAGGCCACCGATGCCTTTAGCCCATCCCATGTTCAAGTTAAACAAGGATAAAACACACAGGTTCCGGCATTATTGGACTTTAGTCACAGAAGCAGTTGTAATATTAAGAAATCTACAACGAGATTCACTCAAAAACTGCCTGAAAGATTTTTAAAGTGCCCATTCACACTTCCAGAGTGGAAAAGGAAAGGTGAAAAACTTTTCTAGCTTCAAAAAGCCACTTGCTGATCTTGAGCTAAAATTTGATGCTACTAAAAAAAAAAGCAATCTAAAGCTTGGCAGTAGTTTCATTTTTCTTTATCATCACATTCTTGAATAACTCTGACAACTCAAGCTGCAGAAGTGGTATTTGCATGCAAGCTTTAAATGAAAGCTCTAAAGCAGACTTAAAAAAAAGTGCACCAAAATTCACAATGGACAGACTAGCTTTGATGGGCTCAGCAGCATTGCTAAGTACTTTTTTTTTTCCAAAGGTGCTCCATGAAGTTATTTTTACTAAAGTCAGTCAACAAAGAGATAATTGGAAAAAAAACGCCCCAGTCTGTTACTCTGTGTGTGCCAAATCCAAGCCTGGCCCAGGAAACCTAGTGAAACCTAGTGAAGCTGTAGTGAAACTGTAGTTTGCATCTGCTCAGTGGACAGTGCAGGTACCTGCTTCACTCTCACAGAGCCACACACAGCAAGCAGCACCATTCTTTCCAGTTGTATTGTCCTTGTCAGTTTGTGGGGTTTTGTTTTTTTAGGTTTGTCTTTTTAGAAAAAAAAAACCTCTCTTAACCTCTCTTGTACCACCCAATGCATTTGGATCTATTTTAAATGACAGACTATAAAACATTTAGCATTAATTTCTCAAGTTGGCTTAACGTGAAGCATCCTTTTCCTGATAAAAACACTACAGCAGTAAGGAACAGTGGCTCTGGTTTGGAACTGAGTTAAGATCTAGATAAAAGGCATCCACAAATTCAGTTCACTTCTCCACACTTGTGCCTGCAAAGGCTTTTAGTTAAAAAGGCAAATTAACCTCAAATTACTTCAAAACAACTGCAACAATATTCTAACTCATAATGACTGTTCTCCTGTGATGAAAGGGTCTGTTCAGCTCAGAGTGGGAGTGAAACAGTCTCACCTGCTTGGGGAAGCCCATTTTGTTGGGAGTAGCTTCACTGGGAATCACACCCCCTGCACCTAGCAGGAAGTGCTTCTGTACCTCTCAAGTTCATGTTTTTGAATATGGAAAATGGATTATACAGAGAAAATTACACACAGAAGAAGTTAAATGACAATGGCAGGAGCCAGGTCTTCTGGAGACTTCTTTCTGTTTTTAAAAAGCAATAGTTCTTCACCAACAGTAACCCACAGTCAGGAACCATCTCGTCCATACACTGGGCTAGTGCATAGCATCTGTGATTGCATAGAAAGTTTCCAGTGCTGTATCTGTAACTAAACTAAGCAGATCTTTCACAGGTTTAATTCACTACCATTTGATATCCAGATTGCTTGCTGTTTGATTTCCTGCACTGTATTTGGTGTGCAAAGTTTCCTGGACTTTCTTAGAGTCCATGCCCTCCAGCCAGTCCTGGTACATCTTCTGTACGTGCCTGTTGGTCTCTGGAAGCCTGACGGGTATTGCAGTGTACACCTCCTCCATCTGCTGAAGCAGGGCTTTATCTGGTTTGCCATCTTCAGTTTGTGCCTGACCTTTTCCATTTAGGCACCCTTGGAGGGAGGAAATAAGAGAAAAAAAGCCATGAGAGTGAAGTTCATATTATAGAATCATTGAACAGTTTGGGTTGGAAGGGACCTTAAAGATCATCTAGTTCCAACCCCCCTGCCATGGGCAGGGACACCTCCCACCACACCAGGTTGCTCAGTGCCTCATCCAGCCTGGCCTTAAATACCTCCAGGGATTGAGAGGACATCCACAGCCTCTCTGGGAAACCTCTTCCAGGGTCTCACCACACCCAAAACAGTCGAACTTCTTCCTTATTCCCAGCCTAAACCTTCCCTGTTCCAATTTGCATCCATTACTCCTAGTCCTGCCATCCTGGATACTATTCAGAAGTCCTACCCCAGCCTTTCTGCAGCCCCCTTCAGGCATAGAGAGGCTACTCTGAGGTCCCCCCTGACCCTTCTCCAGGCTGAACAACCCCAACTCCTTCAGCCTGTCCTCAGAAGAGAGGTGCTCCAGCCCTTTGATCATCCTTGTGGCCTACTCTGGACCTGCTCCAACAGCTCAATGTCCTTCTGTTGAGGGCTCCAGAACTGGACACAGTAACTCCTGCGTATGGCAAGGCTTTTTTCCCTTCCCATGCTCCTCTGAAGTCTGTTTACATAAACTCCCCACCCCATGTATTTATTCAAAGTGACGCTAATATCAACAACATCTCAATATAAATGAGGTTTCCTTATCAACAATCTTTCTTTGCCTTCTCCCTGGTTTTATGATCTTAATAATGTTCCTTGTCTTTTCTTGCCCTTGACAACCACCATTTCAGAGCATTTCCTCCGAGGCTTGAAATAGTGATGAGAGCCATCACTTATTTATAGGCCAGAAGAGAACAAGTAACACTGTGGTTAATTTTAGGAAACCCCATCAATTTCTGAGCCAGCCCTGCACTTGTAATTGCTCTTTCTGAATCCTTCACAGAATTGCACACATTTTGGTTTATTAAGAAGAGAATCAAGAGGGAATGAAATGAAATGAAGTGCCCATCTGCAAAGCAGCCTTCTTCTGAGATTCCAAACACATGTGGATCCACAATTATTCTTACCTCCTGGGCAGGCAAGGACTTCCACAAAATGGTACAAAAACTTTCCTTTTTTCAACTTCAGAACCATGTTTTGGATATTTCTAAAGCCATAAGCTGCTGCAAAACGTAGCACTGTCTCACCATCCTTTTCAAGAGTAACTTCTTGAAAGTCCTTGTTCCTATAAACAGAAAACATTTTCAATCTCTGCATTGCCCAAGGGCTCACTCAACTGTGTCAGTTTGTGTTCAGCTGCTCTGGAGAGAATGCTGAGATTAAGGTGAACTCTCCCAAAATCTAAACCATTTGGATTTTCAGAATAGAATTATAATTAATATTTAAAGGACAGATAAGCAATTAAGAAAAATTAAAGCTATCAGGAGCTACTTTACAGCACCAAATGTATGGTTTATAGCATGCAATTACCTATTAGGGAACAAGCCAGGCTAGCAATAGCTGCATGAGGTTTCTCCAACTACCCCATTCCACATAACAAGAACACAAACTCTTACTTCAGTGCTTTGTAGGTGATCTCTTTGACATCCATGCCAAAAAGCTCCTTTGCAGCATGTTTAAAAATGTGCTCCAGGTAACCATCAGATCTTTTCCCATCGTGCCTTACTACATCTCCCTCCTTTGCTTCGTCAAACCTTAGAAAACAGAAAGAAAGATCAACTTAATCTAATCCCTTTAATAAAATAGTTTGTTTCTCCTCTGTCTCCCCAGTGCTTCCCTTTCATAGGACAGGCAGATCTAGAAATAAATTACCATCTCTACATGATGCCTTTAAGATTTTGTTCACGTAACCCTCATTGGGTGAGACAATCACAGTAGATGCAATCACAGGAGCTACTACAAACCCAGCTCTGAAACCTTTCCCACTGTAGCACTTAAATTTCCCCATTCTAGGCAAGGGCCAGGCAGGATATCAAGCCAAAGCAATGAGCAGTCTTAAAAATTCCCTGAGCTTTGCATTTTTGCAAGACAGAGTGTTTACTGCTCCCCTACCACCTCCCTGGAAAGGCACCAAATAACATCTGTCACACTTGAACAAAGAGCAGTGAGAGCAGCCTTTGGAACTAAGCCTGAGAATTAAAACAACACACAGGCTGCTTTCTGAGCTGGCTGCCAGCAAGTAAACAAAATCCCTTCAATGCTTTGTGTGATTTTTTTTTTCCACCCAAAGCTAACGCATGTCTTCAGTATAAAAAAATTAATTACCATTTCCCAAAATGTTGCTGCTTTATCAATCCTACATGGATTGTTAGAGGAAATGGAAATTTACTGTCAAGATGCTGCTCTGAATGAGCACAGAACAGATGGCCAAGCCCTTGACTGCATCCCAGCATCTTTGGAGGGGGCAGATGAGACTGTTCAGCTTTACACAGGCTCAAGCAGAGGAGAGTGCTGAGTGAGGTCAGCACCCCCAGACAACACCAAGTTGTGAACTTGAAAGTCCCCAGTCAAACATAACTGTGTTGAGATACAGATAAGGAGCTCCACAAAGCTCCAGAAATAATACATGTTAAAGAAGTCACTAGACATAGGTCATCACCTCAAATTACCTGCTTTGTATTTAGCCAGCATATAGTTCTATGTTAGCTGTTTCATATTACTTTTTATACATCTCAAACACCTAAAAGATTTACTTTCAGGTTTTTTGGCCACTTGATAAAGGATGGTCTAGTGGGAGATGTCCCTGCGTATGGCAAGGGGGCTGGAACTAGATGATCTTTAAGTCCCTTCCAACCTGAACAATTCTATGATTCTATAAGGCATTAGTATACTCAGACTTCAATGCAGGTTTTTTTCTTTCAGAATAAACATCCTTTTGAGTTTTACATTTCTGCTGAATACACTCAAAGGGGTTGTCACCAGTCAGCAAAATAAGGAAGAAACACACAAAGCTACTTACAAACTATCTACAGCTACTTCAGCCACATCTTTCATAGACACATTTTTCTGTTCCATTATCTGGACAATTTCACCTGTAGAGAAACACATGACATTTTATTTTCAACACAAAGCCAAATGCACATGCTGTGCCTCTTCTTAAAGGGATCAATATCCCAACAGCCCTGTGCTTCCAGTCACATTCTCCAGTTCTTACTGGAGTCAGTTCCCTCCAGTGACTGAGAAGCTGACACTGAGAGCCCAGGAGAAACAGACCCTCAGCTCACCCCAAACTTTGCACAGTTCCACCCCTCAGCCTTTCTGTGAGGCAAAGTTCAGAAGACATTTCAACACTGCATGGGAAAAAGGAGGATAAAGCCTAAAAACAAAAACCATGCCAGAAACCGCGTTATGAATAATCCCAGCAGAGATTAAATAATAACCACAGACAAGTAAGACAGTGATTTTGAACACTGATTTGCATAACTCTGATCTTTCTCAATGGGCTGATAAAAAACAACACCTGAATCCTGGTTTTAGGTGAATGCCAGCTTGGAATGAAGGCATTTTTCACTTTGCTTTCCCTATACCAGTATAACTGTATATACCTATACCACTAGTAGCACAAAACCCTCCTTTAAAGCAGAAAACAGCCTTACAACTAAAGCATACTTGAAAAAAACACAAAGTCTGGCATAAAGGCAATCCTAACATTAATGATTCACTTAGATCTTTATAAATTGTTAAGTTTAAAGAAGATTTAACCTGATGTCAGGACACAATCAACTTCTTGGGAGTTATACAAGGCCATGTAGAAATCCTCCCGCAAGGCTTCCAGTTTTTTGTCATAACAAGGTGCCACAACGACATGGAAAATTTTATCAGGAGACAAGTTCTGTGGAACACAAGAAACTTCATCAAGTACAAAAGATGACTTGAAGTACAAGGATGAAAGCAGAGCATCATAAACCCCATGCAGGTAAAAATCAATCCCGAGCAGTAAAACATGAAGACTGCTGCACAGAGATGAAATGACTTGCCAGAACTTCAGCAAACGCCTAAAGTCAGTCTTTTGGCTGAAACTTCTCCAACTTACTCCTTCAGATCACAATTTCTGCATCTTTTGATTGCCTTACAAATCCAGGATAAGTTTCTAGGAACACAATGATTCTACTGATCCCAGATAACAGGGAAATTTCTACTTTATCATTCTCACTACTGAT
This sequence comes from Turnix velox, assembly GCA_013400935.1. NCBI lineage: Eukaryota > Metazoa > Chordata > Aves > Charadriiformes > Turnicidae > Turnix > Turnix velox. The sequence continues at coordinate 13,053 of VZTY01017707.1, forward strand.
CTGGCCACACTGTAGGACCACACAGGCAGCATTTAACAAGGCTCCCTTTAACTAGTCTGGATTTAATTTTCCCCATTAAGTATCTAAATCCATGTTGCCCTGGGAGCACAAGACCTGCTGCCAGCTCACACTGCACTGCATAGAATGAAGTTCTTGGTACATTTTCTTATCACAGTATTTATTGTAGCACCTGAGCACCATTTATTCTCCAAGGACAAATCACAGAATCATAGAATAGTTTGGGTTGGAAGGGACCCTAAAAATCATCAAGTTCCAACCGCCTGCCATGGGCAGGGACACCTCCCACTACACCAGGTTGCTCAGTGCCTCATCCAGCCTGGCCTTAAGCACCTCCAGGGATTGAGGGGGCATCCACAACCTCTCTGGGCAACCTCGTCCAGTGTCTCACCACCCTCATAGCAGAGAACTTTTTTCTTAATATCTAGCCTGAATCTCAGGGAGATTTTTTATGACTTTGTAATACACCAAAATATGTATTTCACTACTGAAACTTACCAGCACAGAACAACAGGGCAAGAGGCAGTGGTTTAAAACTAGAGCAGGGCAGGGTTTGATGAGACATGAGGAAGAAGTTTTTCCCCATGAGAGTGATGAGACACTGGAACAGGTTGCCCAGAGATGGTGTGGAGGCCCCATCCCTTCAGACATCCAAGGCCAGGCTTGCTGAGGCTCTGAGCAACCTCATCTAGTGCAGGATGTCCCTGTCACTACAGGGGGTGGGACTAGACGGCCTTTGAAGGTCCCTTTCAACCCTATGATTCTGTGATCTTTTTCAATCCAGTGGTAGAAACAACTCAGAATTACCCACCTGTTGTCTGGCAAAGTAGCCCTTGACCAGGGAGCCCATGATCTGCTGTGGAGACTTTGCAGTGCAAATGTGAGGGGTCACAAGATTGGTGAGTACCCTTTCAGCGTACCGGATCCAACCTGCAATGGCAGACAGCACAGATCACTGCAGAGCAGCAGCAGTCAGAAAACAGTTTTTAAATTTAGACACTTCCACAGCAGGATGTTTTTGTGCAGGCTGGAAGCCCCTCCTTGGGAACTGTAGGATACCTCAAAGGCTCTATTAATGCTTTACAGTTGGCTACCAATAATTGTGCCATTAATTCTAGACCTAGAAGCCAGTGTGAACTTCATGACTTATTACACTCTAATGCATAGATTTAACAAAGGAGAAAGAGCAGGACCCCAGCTAACAAAGTGTAAGTTCAATTGTACAGCCCTTGGTCTCCAGATACTACAAATGTACTTCATTCAGCTGCTTAACTGTAACCTTCTGTTTCCTGAGATTTAGCACCCTTGCCCCCAGCTTGCCTCCTCCAGCACAGGAAAGTCACATGAAGGCATTATCACAAGATACACATGAATTAAGCCTGGAAAGAAACAGCTTCTTTTACTATTGTTAGAACAGTCACCCCTTCTGTAGAAATACCCCCACGCTCAACCACACACAGAGAGAAACCAAACAAAACCTTTGTGTACAACATTCTTAGTTACTGAAGAGTCCCCCCCTTGCAGCAGGCTCCTCCAGCACTTCAGCTGTGACAAGCTATGTATAGTCACACCACCCCCAATACCCACATCCCTTCCATTAATCCCCACCTTCCAAACAGGAACTGACAAATGAGCAGAATAATATATTTAGGTTGTGCAATTCTTCCTTAGGCACAGAAACTCCTACTGAAAACAACAGCCCAGCATCTAACACAGCAAGGATTCCAGACTCTTTCATGTGCATAAGTCCAGGCCCAGCCTCTAGGGAAGTGTGCTGCTTTTGGTGGTAAGAAGTAGTGAAAAACATCACACTGAAATCTTTTATCCTCAACCAGTTTGTTGGTGCATGGTACAAAAGCCACATTAGCATGTTCTGCATGACCTCTATGTCTCGTTTCTTAAATGGCTTTAGTCTCCAGTGGTGTCAAACAGAACAAGAACAGCTTCAAGCTATAAACAAGGGTAATTGTAAAAAATATTCTGCCTTGTCCTCTGGCTGCATTTCTGGAAGGTCCTACCCTTATGCTGCAGCTGTGATACAAATAATTATGGTCCAGAGAGGTTGTGGATGTCCCCTCTCTAGAGGTGTTTAAGGCCAGGCAGGATGAAGCACTGAGCAACCTGGGGTAGTGGGAAGTGTCCCTGCCCATAGCAGAGGGTTTGGAGCTAGATGATCTTTAAGGTCCCTTCCAACGCAAACCATTCTGTGATTCTATCACAGCACTCTTGCAATGAGGCTACTTTCAAAACTGAAATGGCTTAGATATTGTAGTCTTGCACTGTAAAGAAGTGTCACTAAATCCCAAGAGACTTCTGGCAGGTCACGTCCAAAGAAATTTCTTAAATTGGTTCTTTCAAGGAACAGGACAGAACACGTGTCTGGTAGTTCCAGCTCCACAGTGCTCATCAGCTGATGTTGAATTATCCAAGCAGCATTGGTGAATGAGCAGCACAGGGTGTTTATCTGCACTTGACACAGGCAGGTGCTGGCTGTCCCTGCCAAAGATGACACCCAGGCTATCACAGTGCACACCCAAACCCAGACACAGCTACACCCTCCACAAATTCATTCACATTCTGTCCCATTTTCTGGCTTGTGTTTACACCCAACACCCACCCTTCCAAATCACTGTATAAAATCTTACAGATGAACAACTAGAAGTGACATGTTTGGAAGTACATCACCAATAGATCACAAAAATGGAATCCATAATTAGCTATGCATCAGGATAAAGTGCAGAATAAGTAAGAAAACTACACTATTGTAAAACTCCATTCCTGGGGAAGGAAATACCTTTAGTTTAGTAGACAGAACTACACATTTGTATCTTTAATAGTTATGCTCTTCCTGCTAAAGCTGTGAGCCTGCCCTGCTCTCCTGTTTTAGCAGTTCATGGAGGCTGGCAATGTACTGAACAAGCTGCTGGTGCCCAGAACCAGTGCTTCACAGAGCTAACCAGAGAACTAATTACTTCTGAGATACCACACACACTATCAGTAGTTAAACTGCTGGACTTTGAACAGAAACAAACCTTGCCAAAATTAGCTCAGTGTCTTTTAAGAGAGTAGGAGGAAGTAAGAAGAACAAAGATGGAGACAAACTGCCCTTTTATCAGTTTCTGGGACTATTTGGGCTATGCTTTTTGCTCACAGTCGCTTCTACACCACACACCACTTCTGCAGAGGGTGAATTTTTTGTGGAAAGTTACAGATAAGCAAGAGTGAAGCAGTTACAAGGTCACTGTGAACTCCAGTGTATCACCAGAGCTATATAAGAAAAATTTTTCCATAAACACTCAAGTAAACACCATTTCTGGGACAAATTTATGTAACCTGGGGGGTAGAGAAGAAGGAGAAGGAACAGAAAATGCACCAAGGCAATTATAATCAGGAAACACAACAAACAGCCCTACTTGAAACATGACTGATCAGGATTTTTTTCACCTTGTGTTTGCTGAATGAGATACCATGTGCTTTCAGAGTGGGTTTACAGTGAGGTTTCAGTTCAGTTTTTCAGACACAGAAAGCACTCATGCTTCTGCCAACATCCCTACCCCAGCAGATAGCCAACACCACAGCTAGCATAGAAAACAGAACTGAGAAGGACCAAAAAGAGGGCTCTGGTAACTATTCTAAAACCTTTCCAATGAGAGCAACAGATAGCTTGAATCTTGATTAAATACAAAGAAAATTATCTCTGAAGAATCTTCAGAGTCTAAAAGACTTTGCATTTACAATGAACCAAACCCAAGACAGAACTAAGAAACAGGGGGTTGTTTCAACTCCACAGGTTTTACATTTAAAAAAAAAACCAAAAAAACCCAACAAAAGCAACACAGTATGCCTGCTACTGAAGATAGGAGGCAATGCTAAGATAACAAACAGTAAAAGAGGGAAGGAGGGAGGAGACTTCCTTACATGTAGCTCCTCAAGCACAACCCAGATCATTCCACTACAGAACACACCAACAGCAGTATTTAAACCCTAAATCAATAACAACAGCAGTCATTAAGAGTGATGTCACTTGCTACTGAAGCCCAGAGAGAAGCAGCAAGTTCCAAACTTCACTTAGGGTAACAGAGGTTGTGGTTTAATTATATCAACAAGCAAAGTTTTCTACAGATTCTGCTCAACCAGGAAACATCACATTAAATCTGGGATCTAGAAACACGAGCAGCAGCCCCCAGCTCCTCCATTCCAATTCTCATTAACTTCTCCTAAGGTTTTACATACAATATTAAATCCCTCAGTATCATTATCCAGAGACTCACATGTGAAATAAGCTGCTGATACAGAAATGATGGGGCATACAACTGCCTAAGAAACACTCCATTTAAGCACTAGCACAAGATACCAGTAGTTCAGGTTCTTCATATCAGAGGCTGTGGACTACAGCATGGTTTGCTGAAGGGTCTGTTTCTTGCTTTTATAGAAAACAAACAGAATTTACAATTACCTTTTACAGAGCTCCAACACACAGCAACAGTGAAAGATGGACAAGGAATTAATCAAAATCTTTGTATCTTACAGAAATACAGAATGGTTTGGGTTGGAAGGGACCTTAAAGATCATCTAGTTCCAACCCCCCTGCAATGAGCAGGGACACCTCCCACTACACCAGGTTGCTCAGTGCCTCATTCAGACTGGCCTTAAACACCTCCAGGGATTGAGAGGACATCCACCTCTCTGGACAACCTCTTCCACTGTCTCACCACTCTCACAGGAAAGAGCTTTTCTAGCCTAAATCTCCCCTCTTCCAATTAACATCCATTACTCCTAGTCCTGCCATCACATATCCTATTCAAGAGTCCTACCCCAGCCTTTCTGCAGCCCCTTCAGGTATTGAGAAGCTACTGTGAGGTACCCCCTGAGCCTTCTCCAGGCTCAACAACCCCAACACTTTCAGCCTGTCCTCAGAAGGGAGGTGCTCCAGCACCCTCATCATCTTTGTGGCCTCCTCTGGACGCACTCCAAGAGCTCAATGTCCTTCTTATGTTGGGGGCTTCCCAGAAGTGAACACAGTAACTCCATTTGGGGTCTCACAGTAACTCCAGTTGGCAATATCCCCTCCTTTGACCTGGTGGCCACACTTCACTTGATGCAGCCCAGGACTGGGTTGGCTTCTGGGCTGCAGGCACACACTGCTGGCTCATGCTGAGTTCTCATCCACCAACACCACTAAATCCTTCTCTTCAGGGTTGCACTCAAGCCACTCTCCACCCAGTCTGTGTCTGTGCTTGGGTCTGACTGGGCAAGCCCCTGGGCTGAATTAGCATGTGCTGTGACCACCATGATCCCAGTCCTTCTCTGTCTGCATGGCTCACATCTATGGCAGGAGCACTTCACCTGTCTGTGGGAAAGCTACTGATACTTGCTGGAAATAAATCCTGCTTTCCTAAACAGCCTGGCTCCAAGATAAAACCACCCTGTCTTTAGTTCTTTGGTAGTTCCACTGAGTCTGGGCTGAAGGCTGGAGAAAACAGTGCTCACCAGGGCAAGCAGAGGCAAACATTGGTAAGGCATGTTCCTCCTGGTTCCTCCGCTGGTACCGCTGCACAAACTCCCTCTGGCTCTCCAGGATACTGAAGTCAGCAGCTATAGTGGTGTCAAATACATAATGCACCCCTATGGAGAGAAGAAAAACCACACTAAGTGAATTTTTTATATCTCAAGTCTTATTTCCAAGTTTCAGGACTACAGAAAATTCTGGATAGTCAACCAGTTTATTCTTTAGAATGGTTTGGGTTAGAAGGGACCTTAAAGAACATCTAGTTCCAACGCCCCTGCCATGGGCTGGGACACCGCCCACTACACCAGATTGCTCAGTGCCTCATCCAGCCTGGCCTTAAACACCTCCAGGGATTGAGGGGGCATCCACAGCCACTCTGGGCAACCTCTTCCAGTGTCTCACCAGCCTCATAGTGAACAATTTTTTCTCTAAAGCCTAAATCTCCCCTCTTCCAATTTGCATCCATTCCTCCCTAGTCCTGCCATCCTGGACCATCTTAAAAAGTCCTACCCCAGCCTTTCTGTAACCCCCTTCAGATACTGAGAAGCTACTCGGAGGTTCCCCTTAGCCTTCTCTTCTCCAGGCTGAACAATCCTAATTCCTTCAGCCTGTCCTCATATTCTTCCCCCATTCCAAATTTTCAGAGCCAAAACCAAAAGCTATCTTTTATATCTTTTAGAAGGGCTTGGTTATGCTGACTACCAACACTTCCACTAGTTGCCTGCTTCCTTATGAAAAGCTTTTTCATTTGGCACATGGTGGCTTTTTGTTTAATTAAATGGGTTCTCAGCACTCAGGGGTTTGATGCAGTGACTCTTGAGAAGGAGCATTCTCTTCAAGACACACCAAGGTCACACATTATCCACAAAAAAGCCACAATATCCAGCTAAAGAAGGGTGTCTTCCACTGCAAAGGTACATGAGCCTATCACTAAGGCAGCAGAGACCTTCTGCCTGTCTTTTTGGTAACACACTCCCCTTGCGCCCGCAGAACAGCCCTGCAGCCATCAAGGCAGAGATAATTCTCACATTCTAAGAAAACCACCAGAACTTATCACTCCTTTTAGATTAAAAAAAATGTATGTACAGGGTACTGAGATGCATAAGAATTATGAAAAAAAATACACTTATGTAAGAGAGGAAACAGTTTTCCATTCTTCCTCAAGTATGTTTAAAAATCCCAGCCCCATAGGCAAAGTGTTCTGTTTATTTTTTAAGCAGAACTTTGTATATACACTGTAAAGAAAAAAGGAAATACAGCTTTAACAAAATAGACAGATACATTCCTTCTTGATTATCATTTCATGTTGCTGAAAAAATAGAACTGATAATATTCTAAAGATATAATGTGTCAAAAGGATCAGAAAGCATTTAGGCAAACAACTGCCTCTTCTCTCAAGGGGAAATCTTACTCAAGCTCATGACCAAACTCTCCTTGAGTTCTTGGAAGTGAAGGCTCTGAATACAGCTCTGTGATGTCCTTCTCTTCTGTGACCTTTACTACCAATAGGGTAACGCCTCCATCTCTCAAACTGGTTTATGTCACACTGATCTTCTGTCATTAATATTCAAACTCTGAACTAGACTGTGCAATGGCACTTTACAAATGCCATTCAAGTAATTAAGCAAAACCCCAAAATAATCGCCTCTTCCTACTCCACCATCACAATAACCCCAAACTTACCAAGACTTTTGAGGAAACCACAGAGTCTCTTGGCTGCATCATTCACAGAGAGGTTGAACTTAGCAGCAAAATAAGGCAATGACTGAGGGCATATAGACACTGCCAACACTTTGTGTTTTGAGGTATCACATTTCTGGTGAACAAAAAACAAAGGCAACAAGGTAATTACAAAAGGATTAATCTCCCTAGTTTCCCTATCCTTTCCACTCCTGGATTTAGTCCTTGTGTCCTATGCTTCAGTCAGCCCTATCATTACACAATCATAGAATGTCAGGGACTGGAAAGGACCTCAAGAGATCACGGAGTCCCATCCCCCTGCTGGGGCAGGAACACCCAGATCAGGTCACACAGGAATACATCCAGGTGCGGTTTGAATGTCTCCAGAGGAGACCCCACAGCCTCTCTGGGTAGCCTGGGAAACTCTTCTCTCACCCTGACAAAGGTTTTTCTCCTATTTCTTGAGGAACCTTTGAGCTCCACCTTGCACCCATTGCCCCTTGTCCTATCACTGGAGGTCACTGAGAGGAGCCTGGCTCCATCCTCCTCACACTCACCCTATGAGAGGGAGTTTCCTGAGGGTCAGACAGGACATTCCTCAGATCTTGACAGTCTCCATCTCTAATCACACCAATGTTTCTGTTCTATAACTTGGGGAAAACCCTCCAGAGCAGTCCCAGTAACAGAGGCATTAGTACAGACACTCAACCACAGGATTAACTATTACTACAGTAAGAATGTAGTTAAATTTTATAAAATTTTTCCTTCTACAAGTACAGCACCTCTCCTCTAGAATGCAGGGTAAACACTATGAGCTTGCATCTCCCCTCAGCACTTCAGTGCTCCTGGAGTTTCACTGCCTCCTTGGACACGGTATTGCCCAACAAAGCGTCACTGTTCCTGCCTGGAGAAACCAGGCTGCTCAGTCCCTCTGTAGCTTACACCTCCTCCTCCTCACAAAAAACACAAGGGTTATTGCTTGTTTCACTTTACCTTATTAAGGTTAAGAACATGGAAGAGCTCCTTCTGATTCTGCTGGAAAACTCTAGCTCCTTCTTCTGATGTCATACAATTGTCACAAGCTAAGCAGTCGCTAAGGAGTACTTTAGCATCAGCCAGTGTAGGAAGCTCATCTTTCTGGGGGGAAAGAAAAAATAAACAATCATTTAATAACAACAAACCAATTTTCAAGACCTCTGTAATGATTCAGGTGAAGGGTAAAGATGTTGCCACATTGTTTAAAACAAGAGAATTCATGACACTTGTGCAACATCTGAAATTATTTTGAAGTAATCAAAATAATTTGTTCCATCTTTCCTCATGGCACTGCTCCTATTATTACTATGAAACTCCAAAAATTTTAGGCATAAATACAGACCTACATTTAGCGTTCTACTCCACCTTCCAGTAACTTGCTTTGCATCGAGTTTCAGAGCTGACAGCCCCCAGCAGTTAAGAAAATTTTATTTCAACTATGAAACCTTACTAAAAGCCAGGTGCTCTGTAACAGCAATATGGCTTTTTATCATGAAATAAAAATCCTGAATGCATTGCCACCACTGCACTGAACATGGAATTTAAGAGCCATTCTGTGCTTAGGACGCCACTGGAAGCACAACTGGAGGCAGAAAGAGCACTTGGGCACAACTACTGTACTTGCAAAAAAACCCTCAATTAAAAACCCACTCTCAAGGAAGCAGTCACCTGCGGAAGAATAGCAGCTGATCTAATACAAAGAATAATTTTGGACACTTACACTGTTAAACACTCTCTCTTCTCCTAACAAACTCCTCCTCACTGAGGACACTAGAAAAATTAATTCCTTACAGAGCCTTGATTTCTGTTTGGATAGTAAAGGGGGGGAGAGGTATTTAATCTTTTTTAAAGATTCTTTATTCTCACATTAAGAGATGCCTTGAAGGGCTCACAATTGCTTACAACTGCTTGTTGATTGAGGGTGGTGAGACAGTAGAACAAGTTGCCCAGAGAGGCTGTGGATGCCCCCTCAATCCCTGGAGGTGTTTAAGGCCAGGCTGGATGAAGCATTGAGCAGCCTGGTGCCCCGGCCCATGGCAGTTTTGTAAGAACTAGATGATCTTTAAGGTCCCTTCCAACCCAAACCATCCTATGACTCTATTTAATAGTTGGAAGTGCTGGACTTACAGCGCCCTTTGGATGCACACCAAAAAGACAAGAGTTAATTAGAAGACAGTTACCTCTTCAACCCCATCACTTGAGCTCAGCCCTTCAACAGACGCACTTTGTGTCTCATCATTTTTCTGTTTCTTGCTGCATTCCTGAAACAAAACACAAACCCTGGATCACACCAAACCTCTCCAGCCGTCCCCGCGGCGCCGGCCGCGACACCAGCGGCCGAGCCGGCTCCGCTCTGCATCGACACCTCCCGTCAGCGCCTTCTTTCCGAAGTGAAAATCCCCAAAATTCCCTCGTTTCATCACCTGTACACCTCCGAGGGAGATTTACGGTAATCCCCGGGGACAGAAAACACCTGTGCGGTCGGACCGCAACCATAGCGGTGTCATCCCGCGGCCAGGGGTGCGCGGCGGGGCCCGGAGCCCTGCCGTGAGTGACGGGACAGGCCGCTGACCTTGGAGCCGGCAGCGGAGCGCCGCGAACCGGGCCGGGACACACAAACCGGGCCGGGACACACACAGAAACACACCCCCCGATCCGACCTCCACCGTCCGAGCCCCCGTCTCCGCCGCACTCACCTTTTTGGTGCAATTCTCGCACTTCATTTGCGGTACCCCCGGCGCGGCCCGGGCCTGACGCGGCCGCCGAGCGCTCCTCGCCGCCGGGGCTGCGGGACAGAAGAGCGGGGCGGGCAGGTGAGTTCCCCCGCCGGCAACCAGCAGCCCGGTACCACCGCCCTTTGTCGCCCTGCCTTTCCCTACCCGCCTCCCTCCTGCCTTATCGCCAGTGCGGGCCCCGGGGCAGGGCCGGCCCCGCCGCACCCCTCACGTGCTCTGCAATTGACGAGCCTTTAATTAAGCACGAAGAGCCGCTGTCCCTGCCCCGCGGGCAGCCATCACCCCGGCCCGTTACGTGGGGCGGAGGAGGGAGCAGCGGGCGGGAAGCGAAGGGTGAAAGCCCGGGGAAAGGCCGCACCGGGCAGAGCGGGGACTCCCCACGACGCCACCAGCCCAAGCTGCGGCTCCGCAGCTCCACGGGGGAAAAGAGGGGGAAATAACACCCACCCGGGGAGGTGACGGGAGGGAGGACCGCACACCGTACCTCGCGGCCGCGCTGAGAGGCCAGCCCGGGCGGCGGAGGCAGCAGCAGCCGCCGCAGCAGCGGGAGGGGCGGTGCGGGCAGTGCCGGGCCGCGCCCACCGCCGCCTCCCCGCCCGACACCGGGCCCGCCCCCCCCTCCCGCTATGGCTGCGGACCTGCTGCTCGGCACGTAGCCGCCACCGAGCTGCCCCACGGCTCCACAGACCCCGCTCGCCATCTCAGTCCNGACACCGGGCCCGCCCCCCCCTCCCGCTATGGCTGCGGACCTGCTGCTCGGCACGTAGCCGCCACCGAGCTGCCCCACGGCTCCACAGACCCCGCTCGCCATCTCAGTCCCACCCGTGTGGGAGAGCGGGGCTGTGACACGGCTCGCACCGGCCCCGCTCCGGGGAAGGCGAGAGAGGCGATGGTTTTTCTCCGGCTCCTTCACACATTCTTAAAATACACCCTGCAGTTAGATATCTTCCCCAGATTCTGCTTTTCTTTTAGCCTTCTTTTAGTTTAGCAACACCCCGCAAGTTATTTCATACAAATCATTACCATTTTATTCAGTCAATTTGCTACAATCTCCTATTTTTGTAGCAAAATGTGATGCTGCCCCCAGGCAGGTACCGCAAAGCCCTGCGTTGGGCACCAGCGCACACAGAGCCCTCACCACACAGGCACCAGTTACAATACTGAGGATTTACACCGGAGAGTCTCGGCTGTGTCCTCAGTCCCGGTCTGTACCGGTCACACGGAAAGGTGCGACCCACGCTTTGCTCCCTCTTTTAACTTCCTCCTCACACCCACTCGAGCACACGTGGAAAATACACACACACGTGTAACACACACACACACACACGCACACCCCTACGCCCCCCTACAGCTGTCAGGAGGCTGCGCTGCCTCCAGCCAGACCTGGACAGGATGGAGAGTGGGGCAGGAAGACATTTAATGAAATATAACAAGGGCAAGTGTAGAATCTTGCATCTGGGAAAGAACAACCCCATGTGTCAGTGTGAGTTGAGGACTGAGCTCAGTTCAGGAAGGACAGGGAACTGCTGGAGAGAGTCCAGCACAGAGACACAGAGAAGATGAAGGGGTTGGAGCATCTCCCTGCTGAGGAAAGGCTGAGGGAACTGGGGCTCTTTAGCTTGGAGAAAAGTGGACTGAGGGGTGACCTCAGTCATGTTCATGTGTCAGGAGGATGGAGCCAGGCTCTTCTTCTCAGTGACCTTCAATGACAGGACTAGGGGCAATGGGTTCAAGCTGAAATCCAGGAGGTTCCATAGAAATATGAGAAGAATCTTCGTCAGGGTGAGGGTGAGAGAAGAGTGTCCCAGGGTGCCCAGAGAGGGTGTGGGGTCTCCTTCTCTGGAGACATTCAAACCCCACCTGGACTCACCCCTAGGTGGCGTGTAATAAGGGATCATGATCCACCACGAGAAGGGGTTTGCTTGATCTCTTGAGGTCCCTTCCAATCCCTGACATTGTGTGATTCTGTCTAAATCTCCTCCCAACCCAGGCAAGTTGTGACACTCCAACCACGGAGGAGGATTTTGCCCAGCACAAATGTTCCTTCCAAGAAGCAGAAGAACCAGTCATGGCTGCAGAAGTTGGCCACCCAAGGACATCAGTCTCCAAATGCTCCCTTCACTGCCACTCTCTGTAACACACCTCACATTCCAGAGAAGCAAATATTTTTGTATTTTTCAGTTAAAGATTTCACAAATTATTTAGTGGGTTTTTTTTTGATTTACAGATGGGTGTGTTATCACTGAGGTCAAGGAAACCATGAATTCTTTGGTTTTATCATAATCAAAGCAAACATAAACACTGTTTTGCTGCCCATTTAAAGAAAAATAAGCTGATAAGGCTTTACATACATCCTGGGAAAAAATATCACTAATCCTAGCTTGGGGTAAAAATTGTAATAGTTTTAGTAATAACTTTCCATGCTTCTGTTCTCTTCAAACAAATGCTTTCACACTCCACATTTGTATATTAATGCAAGTTGGTTTTTTTTAAAGCACAATCACTTTAAGGTCATCCCTCTGCTTGAGAATCCAGGTTTCCTATAGAATATCTGGAATGCAGCATCAGCTGATGTCTTGTTTCTGTTCCCTTGGGTGAATATTTCCATACTAAAAACTGTGACAGCCTCAAAACTTATTGCACAAGGACAAAATAGCAGTGGAAAATACAGTGATAGCAGAGGGGAAAGTTCTATATCAGGAATGGGTTGAGATTTGCACTTTAAAGGCATTGCTGAAATCCTTCTGTTTCACACTTGGATGCTTACATTTATTATCTCAGCTTGACACTGTGATCTTCAAAACACATGAAAGTTTTGGATATTTCTGTGACACTGCATGGATCAAATTTGAAATATTTTTAATTTCCTCTCATTTCTTTATATTCAGAATGAAAAACAGACAGCTACATGAAAAATAAAGCAGTAGGAGAAACACTGAAGCACGGAGGATGTGAGGTACACAAGTGAAGCATATCCACTTCACCCTCTGCCTTGGGAATACCTGCACAGAAAGAAATTTGATTTAAGAAAATGAAACAACAAAAAAAAGCTTGTGCAAACTGAAGAGCATGCAAGGAATCAATGCTTCAGTGCACGGTATAAGTTTATACTTGTGCAGTCATTAGTCAACTGGCTGTCCCATTTATTTCACTGCCAAAAGCAATTTCTGCTCTCCATTAGCTATTTATGCTGTTTCCCCACAGAGCATCAGCTCAATTACCACCTGCTCTGCTGCCTGACAACCTGAGCCAAGGAAGCCCCATCCTGTTTGAATGTGCCCCCGGGGAGGGCAGAGTCGGCACCTGTGCAAAGGCTGCTTCGAAACCAGCCCAGGAATAAAAGCTTTCCCGTGCCAACAGTAGGGAGCACTTAAAAGCATGATTTGCTTTTATGGCCACTCTTGAAATACCTGGTCTCTGCTGCACCTAAAGCACTCACACTGAGAGTGAAACGTGTACAGTCTCACATATGGGCAAGAACAACCTCATGTATCAGTATGAGTTGGGGGCTGAGCTGTAGAGAGCAGTGGAGGGGAAAGGGACCTGGGGGTCCTGGTGGGCAGCAGGGTGACCATGAGCCAGCAAGGTGTCCTTGTCGCCAAGAAGGACAATGGCATCCTGGGGTGTGTTAGTAGTCAGTATTAGTGTGTTATAGTCACTAGTTGGAGAGAGGTTCCCCTCCCCCTCTACCCTGCCTTGTTGAGACCATATTGGGAGTGTTGTGTCCAGTTGTGCAGTCTTCAGTTGAAGAAGGACAG